>JAPSGF010000079.1:1509784-1745450 GCA_035772895.1 Perdix hodgsoniae | reverse complement strand
GGGGGGGCGGGGCATCGCCGCGCGGGGCGGGGCTGCAGGCTGCGCGTGCCCGCGGCGCGGCGGGGGCGGGCGCTACGGTCGTGGCGGGCGGGGCGCTGGGGAGGGGCGGTGGATGTGCTTCGGCCGCGCGGTTTGCCCGGCCTGGCGATCGGTGGTGTTCGTTGCCGCGTGCAGTCAAAGAAGTGGGAGGGGGTTGAGCGAAGTCCTTTCTTGTTTACGTCTTTCTTCTTTTTTCTCCTTTGCCTGACACTTCCCTGCTGTCACGGCTGTCTGGAAGCCCCTCTGCCCTCGTCGGGCCTGCGTGCGTGGTACTTAGCCCTCAAGACTTTGAGAAGCGGCTTGTAACTCCAGCCCCAGTCTGACCAGGCTCTTAACGTGGTGCTGAGGTGCCACCAGGGAGCCCTGATTTTAGCTGAGCCTAATGAATACTTGCTCTGTCGCCTCGCAGTGCCTCTGGGGGCCCTAACTGGCACGTTGCAAAATAAGTGTCATCTTTTGCTTCCGTACTCCTTCATTTGATACACATGCCCAAGCACTCGTGCTTTTTGAAGCGCAGTTTCCAGGTCCTGCGGTGCTCACGGGGGTGGCTGTCAGGCCACGCAGTCCTCCCAGCAACGCACGGCAGGAGATGGGGCTGCAGAAGGCACTGACAGGCTGTGGTCGTGGTGTGCCGTGCCACTAGGAATCTCTTGGGCAGTCCTTGTGCCGCCTGGCATTTGCCTTTAGCGGAGGAGATCTTTAATCATCTTTAACGTTTTCGGAAAATACCACCCAAGTTCATCGATATCTGTTTGTTTTTTTTTGTATGCATGCAGCAGTTTCATGTGCAGGCAATTAGCACATGCGGAAAACAATGATCATTTAGTGAGGCAATCTGCAGCACGGGCACTAGAAATAAGTTGTGAGGCATAACGCAAAAGAGGTCTGTTATTTAATCTTTCACAGTGACTAAAGGAAAGTTGCAAAACATAAGGGGTACCTTTTCTTAACTTACTCCCAATCCTTAAGTACTACATTAAGATACACACACATTAATAGAATGATATAAAGCTGAAATAGATGCAAATATCTTTAAAAGTCAGCATACACGCTGTCCCAATACACTGCAGTTAGGGCAGGAAATACTGGTGCTGACTTTGATCACGTGTTCAAAACAATTATAAACATCCAAGTTGACCTTTGAAAATGTATATCATAGAATCATAGAACGGCCAGCATTGAAAGAGACCACAATGATCACTGAGTTTCAACCCCCTGCTATGTGCAGGGTCGCCAACCACCAGACCAGGCTGCCCAGAGCCACGTCCAGCCTGGCCTTGAATGCATCTGGGGATGGGGCATCCCTTCTATTCCTCTGGCTGTCTTTGCAGAGGACATTTTTTCCCTCTTTTATGTTTTGTTCTTTTCCCACGTCACACTGTTTTGCAGAGTCCTTGGCTATGCTCTCTGAAAGCACCAAACTTTGTAGTTAATCACATTTGCTGCATTTTATCTTTTTTTTTTCCTCCTGTGTTTTTATTAAAAGATAAAGAGAAGGATATGCCACAATATGAGTATGTGCTTAAACATTATATACAATTAAACCTCTGCTGTACTTCATCTGACAGTCTCTCTGCTGCTTGGCACTGGTTCTCATCAGGTCACACACAATTTGGACTGTATCTACTGGGGCAGGAGCAATATCTTGCTCTGTCTTCTGAAAGCACCTAGTATGTATTATCAAATTATACAACAAAATATGTTGCAGCATTTGAGTACCTAAAGCCTGCAGCTAATACAGAAGTACTCTGCTTGAGATGTAATTAAACTTTTTTTTTAAATAAGCAGAAAGAATCAGAAAAAATAATAATTTAACAAAATACAGCATTACCTGCCTTATCATAGTTAAAAATCATTCCTTTTTATCTTTCTGCAGAAATATACCTATGAGCAGTAATCCTGAAGCCTGGAAAGGATGTGTTAACTGAAGATTTCATAAGGTTTTTAATGAGGATTAGGAATTGTGAAATAATAAAAAGCACTGTATCCAAGGAGGTTGTTGTGCAAGAATCTTCAGACAAGTTTTAAATCAGAATCCTTTGTCAGCAACAGCAGGATCCAGTAAGGATAATATGCTAATTTCAACCAGCAATAGTCTTCATATAGGGATCTAAAGAGACAGAGAGAGATACGATCTTATTAAGCTTTTGTGTTGACACTGCACAGCTTGTTACTGTACTCAATTGAAATTTAAGAGCGGGAATGTAAAGCTTGTATAACATTTTAGTAAGATATACACTAACATTGAAACCTGAATAGCAATTGAAAGAATAAGTAAGAAATTCCCTTAGCCCTTGGGCTACCACCCCTTCTCTATTCCAGCAGACAAGTAAATGCTGTAGGTGTCTATGTCGTAAAAACTTTCCCAGAGGCAATTCTGGCAAAACACCTACTTTCTTTGCACTGGACCCATTGCTTTAACCTTCTGAATGTCAAATTTCTAAAGCTGAGTGCTTCTGCTGCACTGCCAGCTGCTTCTAGTCTCTGGGCTTTCCTTGCAGGCTGCTAGGAGTGCAAAACAGTATCACAGGAATCTGTGCTCAAGGAATGGGGATAGTCGATTCTCTCTTCACATTACAACTAGAAAGAGCTGCAAGGTACATTTGAGCAAGGTCTTGTTTTTCATGATGAAAGGAATGTTCTAATAATTAGCAAGACTCTGTTTTATTGAGTTTATGGTATCGATTGGTTGTAATTGTTGATCTCCTGAAGTTTCCTTTATCACTCCAGTACTTTTTCGTATTTTCTTATATAATGGCTGCATGAGCCACACTGCTTCTTTCTTTTTTTTTTTTTTTTTTTTTTAGCACAAAAGCCAAAGGAATATATACAGGTGCAATGCAGTACTTCAATACCACATTTTTTTTCAATGGAGATATGTCATTTAGCTTCACAAAAACACATTGTTAGCCTCTCATCAAGCATCACGTATCTATTTTCAATCCTTTATAACATGTTCATGCGACCAGATATATTCTTACATGTCAGTTGAGTTCCATGGTGGCAAAACTGTCTGTGGCTCATCCAAATGCTGTCACATCTCACAATGGCAACGTCAGTCAGAGAAGAGCTCAGCAGAGCAGAATGCTTACAGAAGACAAACAGTAAGTTGATTCCACCCAAGGGTCACTGGAGAACTGTGAAAAGTACTGCAAAGTTCCTATCACTGTTCCAGTCAGTTCAATAGGAACATTGTTATCAGTGCCAATGAACCCAGAGTTGCCGGTGCTTTTCAACCAGTGTCTTAAGCTTCCAGCATGGAGGATCAGAAGTGCAGAAGTTTTCTTTCAGAAATAATGTGTGCATCAACCACATGCAGAAAAGCCACTGCCACCTATATAAATACGCTAACAGTAAAGACATATGCTTATTATCTAGGACATTTATCCACTGCTAAAGATATTACAGAAGCATGAGACCAAAAGTGATGTATTTAAAAGCAGTATTAAAAATATTACCCACAGATATCGAAGGAGGTTTTACTTCTTGCTATGTTTTATTAATAAATAAGTAAATAAATAAAGTGGAAATACAGAAAACATTTTGCAACACTTATTTTGTGATGGAACAGATCAGACTACGGATTACAATCCAGCGTCTTATTTTATTGCCTTGTTCTAAAACAAAATGATTCCTGAAAAACTCTAAAAAGTTGTGGGAAATCTAACAAAATGTAGGCCTAAAATGACAAAATGACCTAATGGCCTCTTGATTAACCTAATGAGTTTTTCAGAATGCAAGGACACAAAAAAAGGAACGCATCTCAAAGAGATAAGGTCTGTCCATCAGCGGAAGTTCAGTCCTCCCAGAATGAGGGATAAATGGGTTCAGGTGATCCAGCTGAGTTTGTCATTTAAGCATTTTTTCAGAATATTGAGCAAACTAGAAGAATGTACTGAGAAAGAGAACTTGCACTGCTACTGGCAAGAAGTCTCTGGTGTTTTTTCTACTTCTTGTTTCCAGCAGATAATCTGTAATTTGGGCTGTTACTTACCCAAAATATATAAGCTTTTGGCAGCCAATTTCAGGAAAGACTTTATGAGCTTTGACTTCTAAGAAGCTTGTAGCCACCTCCCCTTCCTTGCAACCAACAGCTACAAGTTACACTGTGTAGGTGTGCTTGTAATATCCACATGTGCACACGCGCACATGTTTGCAGGAATACCTTTGATCTTTCAATTCGTAATGTCCCACAAGTTAGGGATATGGTGCAAGTACAAAATAATATATTCAGATCTCCATTTAAGAAGGAATTTTCTGTATCAGCAGAAACAACTGGACTGACATTTCTTCAGTGAGCTCGGATACCACCATAGTATTCCAACAGCCAGAGCGTAGAACTCATGATTCTGACTTTTTTTATTATCTTTTAATTACAGTGGGATTTTCTTCCTTAGTGAACTGAATTCTCTCTTTCCATCTTACATCTAGACATAAATAAGCTAACTCTTACTTAAAAGTAGTTAATCAGCTTTTGCATCTTAGTTTATTTAGCCACCTCCTTTCTATTTTGTATGGTTAGAGCTTTTTAAAACATCATATCTTCTTGCAGGAATTTGGCTATTTTTCATAGGTGATGAAGAAGGTTTCTGATGTGGATAACTTTTATAGAGAGAGCATGAATAAACAACAATATCAAGCAACATAATGTCATATATGTATGTAGAGCAATCATACACTGCAGGACATCTACACATAGGCTCTTTGTGCATCACTGCTATAGAGAAACTTAAAGAAGCAGAAGTAAATGCTAGCTTCCAAACAAACTAGATTCCAAACAAACAAAACAAACAAAAAAGAGTAGGCATTGTTTAAAAATAATTATTTTCCAGATCCACACATTCCACTACTGCTTTGGAAAAAGAACTCATAGCACAATGTGTGGCTGCAGTTTCAAACTATAGCATTATCAGTGCCGTGGAAGTTGAAACACACAGATGTGTTCAGAATGACTGAAGTATGATAGAGTTAAGCCTGCGTGGTCTGTGATTTTATCAGCTGGGGACTGATTCCTGGTGTGTTAATGAAGACCTATGTATAGTTTTCTTGATTAACTTAAGGCTTAGAACTTGCTACTTTAGCACTAAAAAGATTTAGGTTTTTGAGTTGTTGCATCTGATACCTCAATTATTCATCCTCGGAATTAATGTACAATTAGCATGAATTCTTGCTCACATGGAAATAGATGGTTATGTTAATTTGGATGCAGTTACTGAAAGAGTTCTGAATAATGAAAATGGTATTAATATCTTTGTATGGGGTACAGATCAGACTGAGTAAGTAACCATTTTTTAATGTAAAACTGTCTTTGCAGTTTGTTTTATTTCTTCCATTCTCTGTTATGTTTGAGGCTATTCAGCACATCTACCAATGACTTCAGATAATTACGATACTGTAAAGTATTTTTTTGACTACAAATACATATAAATATTTCGCCTACTTCCGTACTGATTTGTACACTTCTGACTGAGGGTAAGTCCTTTGAAGTGTCTGGAATTGCCCCATCATAAAGTCATTTAAGGAAGATTGTAGGTAGGTCAGTTCTTCCTGGAGTTCTTTCCTCCAACATGTCATGCCTGAGATTTTCCAGTGAGTTTCTGGTACTGTAAATAATTGGTTCATCCAGAAACAAGGTAACAAAGTGGAGTTGCTAAGAATGCTGGAATGTCTTTTCACGGGAGAACTACTTCAACCTCAGCTTTTAAATACAGCAGATTCACCAGAAGAGTGGGGTTTGGTTTGGTTTGGTTGGTTGTTTTTTGTTTGTTTTTGCTTTCTGTACTTGCTGGTAACAAAAGCTTTCCATGCTATTTGCAGGGCTTAGGGAACAGCAGTCCAAGCTTGAAGCTGCAATGACATCTGCAGTTCCTGTTCAAGCTCAGGAGGCTTGGGATGGACAAAAAACTGTGTATGTGCAACACACTCACCTTCAAGTGACACCAAGTCATTTGGAGCAGCTGGCAAGATGAGAAAGCTTTTTCCTTCTTGCTGTTAGCTTCCAATATGCACTAATGAAAGTTATTCAGCATTGCCAGTAAGATTTTCCCCTCTCTCCTGATGTTATAGTCCTGTGGACCCAGTGTTGTCCTGTTCCTAGTTTCCTGACAATCACTATTTCTGGGCACACTGTAAATCTTGAAGGTGGCATTGCTGTACATGCAACATACTGACTGCTTGAGAAAATGTTTACTTCACATTCCTGAAAGTTAATCCTGACACCTTCCTGAACTACATTAATCAACTTCTTTAGCCTTTTCTCCTCCAGAGGAGAAAATGGAGACCAGCAATGTCATAAAAGAGCAAGAGCTCCACCCTACCTCATTAGCACCTTGCTTTTCCTCTTCAGTTGCAAAATCGTGGAGCCAAGAATGCTATTTATAGCTTTTGCAATGTTGCAGTGCCTTGTCCTGTCTCCACAACTAACCATTTCTGCCTCTTGCACCGTGGTGACAGCACCCTCACCACCTGCAGAAGGGCCAGCTCTGGAATGATGTGGCAGTTCTGAAGGAGATTGATGACAGCCAGAACACAAGGCCAATGGGAGTAGTTAAACACCCCAGATTCTGAGACAGTGGAAGGATTTAGGAGCACAAGGATGAAAAAAGGGGAATGTGGGGGGTGTAGAAAGAAGAAGCAGGAACTCTCATAAATAAAAGTTGGCTGTATCCTGAGACAGAAAGGTAATCTCAAAATGCCTATAAAATGCTGGCAACAAATGACTTTCATAGGTGTATTCAGACTGCATTAGGAACAGAATGCAAGAGGAACTTGTATATAATAATAGAAGCTAAGTTAGGGAAAAAAAAGGGAGGAGAGGGGATGTTTTCTTCTCTGTATTGTTGGATTATTTTATGATCAGCCAGAATGCTTGTAGTCCTCTGTCCTAATGTGTTTCTTGTCAGATGTCCTTGTGGTTCCATCATATCTGTGGAGGACTTCTCCTGCCACATACTTGGTGTCACAGCCCAGCTGTCAGAGGCTATTATTTTGATGTGCCTGGCCAGCCTGATTCCACGTGTGGGATATTGGTGCTTGGAATCAGTAACCCAGGTTGCAATGAAAAATACTGCATTTCTAATGACAGTAGCGACAGTATAATGACAAGAAGTGTTTTTAAAATTATATTAATAAGAGGGATCTTTAAATGATCCTAGCAGAGATACGCAGTGCAAGTAAATGCTGTGGCAATCCATTTTCAGCGTGAAATGTCTCCATGCATAGTCTTAGCATACTGTAATAGCCATGCATGCAAGCAGCAATCAGATGCTCTAAGTAGTTACACCTGGGTCTGCTGCAGCTAAGTGACCTTAAATAGCTATCACCTATCTACATATGCAGATGTTCTCCCATCACAAAGGAGGATTAATAGTGCTACTTCAAAGAGCTAATGAAAAAATGAATCAGTTAATGTTTGATTCACAAGAGCCATAAAACATTATATAGACATTGTTTGCTTTTAACTCGTTGCCCTATCATGCTAGCTAATAGGCAGTATTATTCATTTTCATACTATTATTAAAATCACATTATATTCCAGCAGTAACCTAGAGCATCCTTCTGGTAGTTTTTTCTTGCTTCTTTTCCACTTAATATTTCTCTACAAGGCTACTTGAAGTGCAGAATGCCATCTCCTGACATCTCAACAGCATGCATATGTTAGAAGATATAGGTAGGGAGGAAGTTTTGTAGGTTTTCTTTCTCCCATCAAGTCACTATCAAAGAAGTTTATTTTCCTCTTACAATACCTTACAATCTTTCATTTTTCCTCTGCATCAGGATTTTATTCTTGAGATCCAGTTCAGTGTTCTGGATGGAAAAAACTTTAAAGGACCTGACTTAGAGTTTGTCCTCCTGTTCCTATAAAGCTGAAAGAGATCATTCTCAAATGATAAACCTGTGCATTCACCTTTGGTTATAGCATTCATACTCTTTCCATCATACTCTTTCCATCTGGATCTTGTACCAACTAACAAAGGTGAAAAGACATCATCAGCAAATGATGTGAAATACATCACTTAGTGACATATAATTACACTAGAAGACGTATGATTTTGTAAACATTTATATGGGGTCTTAGAGCCATCTGTATAATAATAGGTTCATATTCAGAAATGACAGATCACCAACACAGAAACATACACAATAAATAAATGAGCCAAAACTGTTTTTATATTTATTTGCCTCTTTTGTTGTTGTTGTTGTTGTTCGTTTGTTTTTTGTTTTTGTTTTTTTCCCCAGTAATATTTCTGGTTATCAAAGTCCATAGAAAAGCTCAGACAAGCTGGGCTGTAGCCTGTCCTGAAACAGCCACTGATGTTCTGGGAGTGTGGTCAGAGGATGAGACAGATCCTGTTTAGAGCTTCTTCAAACTGATACAGTATTTTCTTCAGGTCTTTCATTTTCTTCAGTTGTATACCACTTCCTTATGACAGCAGTTCTTTTGAAGCTTCTGTTAAAAAACATCTTTCTTGGTACTGTGTGAGTCTTTCCAGTCCACCCCGCTGGAGTTTCTTTTTACTTGTAACATTCTGTCTGAATTCAGAGCAATCTGAAAAGTCAGTTCTTGCTCTTTCAAGGGTTAAATTTCTGCTAACAAATATGAACTATTTGATATGAAAACCATTATTGTTTGATATGTCAAATAAAACATTTGTCAATCAAAAGTCTTTAAGCACTGAGCTATGTGACATTTACTCTTTTATAAACCGACAAAGTCCCTGGTGGCATGCCTTTCTTCCTCTCATTTAAATAGTGGTAAGAGAACAAATCATACTTCAGGGCAAGTTGATAACTGCCAGTCACGATTTCTGCCTTGTTTACTATAATGAGGAGGGTAATAAATGCATCTGACCATTTCAGCTGGCATTTGCATAGATGAATGATTTGTCCAGTCAGTCTCTCTCCAGTGATTTGGGCCTTTTTGTCAGCACAAAGAGCATTCAGTCTCCCTGGAATTTACAGCAGCCAAGCTCTCATTAGCAAACATCCTTTACCATGAATGATTCAAATAATTACCACTGAAATAATAAACTGTTTCACAAAAACATTTTATTTGATGGCTCCAAACATCAACTTTTCTGAATTGTTGACATTCAAATAAGCCAGAGGGCTTTATTGTTAAGCAACAATGATCCCCTTGTAAAAGGGTGGGCATTGTTTTACCTCCGGTAGACCTTTCAACTTGGCCAGATATCAAATGCATCCCTCAAACAGCTAGCCAACGTGCTGGGTAATCGGAGGGCACGTACCAGATGGAGCTATAGTAAACTGTATGTTCAGGCTCCTGACTAATTTTCACCAAATTTACTTACGATATTGCAAGCATAAAACTGCAGACTAATTAGCAGTGAGTTATCTATTTGCATCTACAGGAGTTGTATAATTATTAAATGCTTCTGCTTACACTGAGCTCTCAGTTCTGAGTTCTCTTCTGTAACGATATTCATGTGTATAATTAAGTGTTATTTGATATAGTTTCGGAGTTCAATCAAATGAGCAAGCAACAATTATATCCTATTATAATCTCCTCTAGAGCTTGGCAACAGAAATGATGTCACTGCATTTCCATCCCTATAGCATGAAGAAAAAGGTATTTCCTGCCATCACTCTTCTTTAGCCTTTCTACCATGCCTAATTAGAAAAGTTTTATTATTTAATTTAGAGCAGAACTATTTACTATGAGTGCTCCTAGGCTGCAGGAATGTATTCAGTTTTCATTGCAGTATTGTTTGTATGGGCAAGTGCATGAAATTATTATCTTAATATCAAGCAAACAGGATTCAATTGCACATTTTATGCTGCTTTTAACTGCAAGGAGACAAAACACAACAACAGAAGGGGAAAATATTTCACTCATCCTAGCACATTTTTCACTGCATAATTTCACTTTCATATTGATGTAGGGTAGGTAGCAGAAACCTCAAACAGCCTAATACTCGGGACTTTGATGTCAGGAAATAGAATAACTGAGACCTGACTTTCATTTAGAGACCCTTTATACCCCTCTGGCAAGTTAATTTTTTTTTAATGCTGCCAATGCAATGTAGAAAGCTCTTAAAATATGTGAAAGCCAGGCCAGTAAAATTAAATACATTAAAACCCATGACTGTTGTTTGCAAGCTATAAAGTGTAGTGCTTAAAATATAAGGTCTGATAATTGTTCTGAGCGAGGGAAGCAAATATTTAGAATCCAACTTTTCATAGGTAGGTATTTGCAATAGGGGGCACAAATTCTGTCTTATTTTTATTCACCCAGGGATAATTGCCCATTACAGCATCTAAATTTGGGATTATATATCCTATTTAAGCACTAAGCTTTGTGAGCTGAATGCAAGTGAATAAAGTTGCTTGGATAAATTGCACAATGTTCTTCAGCTTTCCAAGTTTATCCACTGGCATTTCTTCATCACCCACCAAGACTTTTCAAGTTCAGCCCAGTCTAGTATTATTTTTTTTTTTCCTCCTGCTGTTTCTCTAATATGTAGTCAACACCTAGATGAAACAGACTATTTCTTGTTCTCCTTTTTGGATTTTCAATTGCAGAATCAGAAGGAAATTAAGAAATCTCATCATGATTCCTAAATTGGCAGATATATATTTAAAATTTCTGATCTGACGTGGTGTTGTTTGAATGGGAACAAACAGGATTGTCCAGATTCAAGCGCAGACAACCAGATGCAAAGAACAGTTCTATGTGGTAGGCCCACGTTTTGGCAGACTGACAAAAGCTGACTGTCTTGCAGTGGAATATGGTAAAAGCTCAGTTAAAAGAAATGCTGCTTTCCACAGCAGTCCGTTTTTCATGTCAGCAGGAGGACAACCTGCATGCTGACACTAACTCTCTGTAGTCTTCTGCAGTAAGTAGCTCATATTGCTGCCATGTAAGCCAGTGTGCTACAGATGAGTGTTCTGTTTCTGCCACCATCACACCTGTCTTTAAAGCTAATTTTGCTAATTCACTACTTAATCTGAAATTACATATATGTTAGACATCACCACCATTTCATCAACAATTAAGAATGGCCAATTTCAATAGATATATATAAAAAAAAAAGAATTTTGGAGGGTTCTCAGCTCTGGATACGTATGCGTATGTTTAAGTGCCTGCACAGGGGGTAGGTAAGTTCTTGTCTCAATAAATAGCCATCCTGTTGGTGGACACCTGTAGCAGTCTCCATGTTTAGCTACCCAAATATAAACACTTGATGTTATTTGAGATGCCCTGTGATATGAAAGACGTTGTCACAGGACTGGCAGACATGACCAAGCACCTATGAGCAACTCCCATTCCTCTGGACCAGCACCTGGAAGCCTAGTGTAAGATGCCACTAAACTCCCATGTTTGCAACCCTAAATGAAGGTATCTGAATGCAGGTGAATCCTTCCTCATGTATCCAAACCCAGAAACTCTAAAAATCCCAGCCCCACCAAAACCCAAGTGCTCTGGTTAGAGCTGGCTGCGGATGTAGGCAGTTTGCCTAATGCCACACACTGCTGCTGGCAGGAAAATAGCACATTAAAGCAGCTTCTTGGGCATTTAGCGCCTTCTCTGCATATCCCTACTCCTGCTTTCTTGCTGCTGGAATGAGGAGCAGGGAAACAGTAGCATTATAGTGTGTCAGTCACAGAAGCATTGCCAGCACCACCTTTTATTGCAGCTATGAAGATGAAGGCTCCAGCCCTGCCCTCTCAGAAGATCTGGGATCTCTGGGGGACCCATCATTCAGAAAAGAGGAAACCCCTTGTGTTTTGGATAGGGGAATTTGCAGTGCCCAGGCAGGGTCTGCTCAGCAGGGTGCCTCGTCACTGAAGTCTTTCCACCTGCTCCTTTCCTAGCTGCAAATGCAGCTGGCAGGTTCTGATCATATACAGTGTGTGGGAGGCCAGCAGCTCCCCATCACCAGGACAACACCTTCAAAATCATTTTCTTTGCCTGCATCTGCTTTCCAGAGGAAAAGAAATAAAACTTCATATACCAATTTTGCTTTCTTTTATTCTGACTTGGTTGGTGTCAAAAGGCAAACGTTTGTAATGTCAGCTCTACCTTGCAATAGAATAGGAGATGTGGTCCAAGAACAGAAGCTATTGACAGAAAGTTTTACTCTTCTAGCTCATCTCCTTGTGCTTAGACAAACAACACCATTTAGCTTATTAAAACATTACACTTCCTTGTAATTATAAAAAGCAGCCATAGTCTGTTGGTAAAATACTTTTAAAATTTCTTAGATATGTTTTCCTTTATAATTAGGAGACTTCTTGCATTATTTATGACCATTCTTCACTTGCGTGACAGATAAATATGGAAATACTATGTAAACTTACTGAAAGGACAGGACAGTAGTAGTAAAAGTCCCACCTGCAAGTACCACTACAGTGGATTATAAGAAGTTGCTTTAGATCACCTTTTTCCTATTATCCTTTATTGCGATAAGAAAACAAACAAACAAAACAATTAACACTCACGGATCAGAAAAATGCAACTTTTTTTTTTCACCTCGACGACGGTCTGGCAAGGATTTTAATAGTAAACTTTAAAATTCTAAACACAGAATCTTTCTGGAAATGTGTTTTGTTTGCAGTTATAGTAAATATAACAAAATCAGTTAATTAAAAATAGACTTGCAAATTACTCTAAAACTGCCATGCTGGAACTGCTGCTGTTGAGAGTTCAATTCAGACTCTTTCAAGTCATATTGCAGTGAAGCAGCAATGATATGCAGCCTGTAATTTTATCACAAGCAGATATCAGATCATTCTCTGTCCCATGTGGAAGGTGTTGTTCTGCAGCTGCAAAGTGTTGTGGAAAAAGCTACTCAAAAATCTTTTATGTGACTTGTTGAAGGGAAAAGATATCAACATGTGTCAAGCAATTTTCAGAGGGGAGGTTCTTCTTGAAAATCATGCAGTATAATTACTTCTAGTTATTATTGCAAAGGTAAGCACTCCACAAAGATTATTTTTTAGGATAATATCCCTGATTTCAGGCCTACGTTCCATTTAATTTTCAGTGATATCCAGAGTAAATTGTGGATTTATTCTGATATATATTATTATGCTGCAGCAAACACTTGAAGGTCTTAAAGACCTAAGCTGTTGCAGATCATGTGAAATAATAAAGATAATGAAAATCCAATTGTGCTCAAAGTAATCCATTGTGTTATAATGGTACATCTTGTTATGTGATGGTTGGACCTTGTGATCTTTATGGGTCTTTTCCAATCTAAATCTATCCTTGAAGACACTTGAGGCTGAATGGGGCTCTGAGCAGCCTGACCTAGCTGTAGATGTCCCTGTTCATTGCAGGGGAGTTGGACTAGATGACCTCTAAAGGTCTCTTCGAACTTGAACAGTTCTACAAATCTATGATTCTACAATCCTCTAAGACTATGATCTTACTTTGTGTCCAGCTGTTTGAAATGGATGTTCACAGTTTCATCAGTTTAGCTTTTTCCCAACCATACAAGTCCCATTCCAGTAACATCTTTAGAAACAGTCAGAGCGGTTAGTACATGAGGTGACTCAGTTTTGTGAGATCAGTGTCTACACAACCTCTTTGGCAAAGCTTTATCTGCAGAATCAAGGGGGAAAAAATAGGAAAAAAAAAAAAAAAAAAAGAGGAGACCTCCTAAGAAGCAACCTTCTCTCATCCAGGCAGGACAATTTCACAAACGTGTTCATAAACATAGGCGGACGCTTGTTTTCCCATCTTCACATAAATAATCATCAGGCTCTTATGATCTGGAAAACAATAAGAATTTTAAAACATGCTATCTTGTGGGTATTTCACAGCAAGTGACCATTTATGAAGTTTGTCCTCAAAGTGAAGTACATGAACCTGAAGTCTATGTTCTTTCTGTATGCAGTACTGTTTAAGATCTACAAAAAGCTCAACAAGCTGTGAACAATAAATAAATCCCAGCTACTGAATTTCTCCATAAGTCATATTCTCTGAAGATCTCTGACTCCTCCAGAAGTGAGTCATTTGGCTTGAAAACTTTCTGCTGGTGAGCCAGATGCTAGTTCCTGCTTTCTCTTCTATATTTCTCTCTCAGAGTGAAAAGACCTGTAAGGATCTCAGCCAGTTCTTCAGGTCAACCAGTCCCATGTTGCCAGAGCCCACAGAGCTCCCAGCCTCCTGCAGCCCCAGGTTGGGGCAGATGCTCAGCTGGGTCAGAGCTGGTGGACACTCTGGTGTGGCAGCATCAACATTTTCTACAGCAGCATCCCTGAGTCTGACCTCACTATGTGGGGGACAGGAAGGAGTTAAGCTGCACTAAATGAAACTGCACAGAAAGGATACAACTCCTACGTATCCCAGACATTTGGATGCCAAACATATTTCCCTGAATGAAAGCCCTTTTGGTTGCTTCTCATTGGAAGGAAAATGCTTTTCAGGAGAATCAAAATCAACAAAGAGATTACAGATAACAAATGTAACACAGCACACATTATGAGTACAGTAAACATGGATGGCTAGTTGAGGAAATTATTGGGAACGCTTTGAAGCAGAATTCCTATATATATTTCTGAGAGCCCTCCATAACATCTTTCAAAAGCAGTCACATTCAGAAAGAGTAAAGGGAAATCTTTTAATTTTCTACTAGAATCACTTTATCAAAAACTACCTACATTTTTCTTATTTAGTAAGCTTACAGTAGTGCTTCTTGTTTTCAGCTGGGATCATGACATTGTTAATCTAGCTGCCTAAAAACTGTTATTAAAGACAGCTCCTGACTCAGATTTGTCAGAGAGGACAGCAGAAGGAGTTATTGCTTCCGCTTTGCAGACAAGGGCTGCATTGGGTTCATAGAGAGCCAGGGCTAAGGCAGTCCCCTCCCCAGTGCCCTTCAGGGAACAAGTTTAGTGGGGAAAGTGCTGGTGCAGAAATCCAAACACAGCCAAGAGTGGGAGAACAACCAGTACGGTGGGTTGCTGGGGTCCAGAGTGGATGCTTCGCCTTTGGTCCTCATTCATTTAGTAATATAGATGTGCATGAAGTTATTGGGAGAGAGCAAAAACTCAAGCAATATAATCTGAACCCTCTGCTCTGTTACTCAACCACTGGAAGATCTCTTCCTCACCATGAAAGAAACCACATTTAAAAAAAAAAAAAAAAAAAAAAAAAAAAAGGCTATTCCAATTTCATTAATGTGTAATGCTCACAGAAGAATAAACTCTTTCCCACTTACTCACTTCTTCTTATCTGCATTGCATTTCCCCTACTGCTCATTTCTGTCTTTCAAAGGTACAGCAGAAAAACTTTTCATGCAGCATAGAATCCCATTGGCCACATGCCAGCTGTGATTTCACCACAGAAAGCAACACACTGACCCTTCCCAGATAAAAGAGCCAAGCAACAAGGGGCTTTGCAAGAATATTCCAAGTAGATGAGTCTGATTACTCTACAAAAATCCTGAAGAGTGTATGCTCTAGAAAAGAGCGAAATATCATTATCAGCATTTAATGCACTCCAAATATCGGCTAGCATTTCTACTTATTCTGAGAATTTAAACTAGTGTGGGTTTACATCAGCTCTCAGCCTCTTTCATTCTAAAGTATAAGGTCCATCTACCCCAACACCCCTAACCAGCAGTGTCCAAAGGCAGGTGTTGACAGAAAACTATGAGAATAGGGAAAACACAAAGTCATAATTCCCCCAGATTCTCTCCTAGAAACCATAAATTTGCATCTCTTCTGAGACAGAGATTGTGTTCTGCTTTTAACAGATTTTGGTGGATTTCTCCATGGGTGGCTTAATAGCAAAGACAGGAAACAATCAAGGACACAACTTGTATGTGTCTCAGTGCAGGATGGAGGAAAGAGGATGAAAGTGCCACAAAAAAAGTTATGCTAGTTTTTCCTTCTGTGTGCATAATGTATTCTTTTTTTTTTCCTGACAGTATCACAGTACGTACTCAGCTGAAATGTTAAGTGTATGTTATGTTGATCTCCATAATTTGGATCCAGCAGAGAAGTCAGGTCCTACTGGCTTCAACTGCCAGAGCCTTCATGAGGTCATTGAGCTTACTCACTTACAGCATCACAAAAAATGGTTCACCATGGCTTCCCCTGCTTGAGAGTTTCTTGATAAGCATAAGCAAGGCTGTAAAGAAATATTGCTGTATTCCTGGGCTGCAGATATAAATGATGGATTTTTTAAAAGAAAACTTGATCAAAAAATGTCCAGGAAAAATAACAGCACATTTAGTGTTGCATTTAAAGAAGCTGAAGAATATTTTGGATAGCCTTGTATGATGTTAGTACCATTTCATTCTGTTTAAGAAAGTTTGCTATCCAGCTTTATCAGGCTCCATGAAATTTCACTGTGGCATTTTAAGATCTATCTAAGCCAGCAAGAACACAGATATGTATAACACCATGAATATAAATACAAGCCATTTAAAATATATCTAAGTGAGTCATCCAGGAACAGTCTGATTATGGGGGAAAAAAACAGATAATCTGAATTTGTCTATATCCATGTACCTCTGTGCAAATATCTATCTCTGAGTACTCATAAATATTTCATCTGGATCTAGTTTGAATTTGGATTCAGCTCCTACCCTAGATAGGCAGAGTTCACAAATTGCCTGTTGAGTGATCTTGCTTTGTTTTGTAAGTGTATAAGGATGCAACTCTCACAACTGATATCAAAGCAAAAAAAAAAAAAAAAAAACCCACAAAGAAAAAAAAAAAAAAACATGGAATGGCAATACTTTCAGTTCTGAATAGTCAAACAGCTGAGCTTCTTGTCCCAAGGTGCATTATGAAGGGTAGTCAATTCACTGCTCAATTTCATATTGGAGGGACTGAAGTGAGGACCTGATTTCTAAATTACTATTTCTGTTGACCTTTACAGAAGAACATCCAGGGCACTCAGTTATAATGCTACTGAGCACCTCCACAGCATGTTTGTCTTGTGCTTGGGAAAGCTTTTCTTAAATCAGGAGCAGTATCCAGAAGATACTTTTATCCCCAGATAGGGGTATGGTTTTTTTTACATGCCTTCAAATTAAGAACACCACTGATGTTTTTACATTTGGTTTTGTGAAACAAGTTTTCACTGGCATGAACTAAGAAGGAGATCTCACATATCCTTAGCTTATCAAACATTTTCTCTTTAGAATATTAACCTGATGCAATGTATGTGTTCAAGGACTTAGATCCAGGAAATGTAACACTTTTGACTTTGAAAATAATTTCATGGTGAAAGCTGTTGTTCTGTTTCAAACAGTTTTGGTCTAAGAAGAGAGAGATTTGAAATTTCTTTCTGGGAAGAAACTTCTCAGACAGTTATAAGGTATTGGAAGGAAGTACTTAGCAGTAACTCTGCACTCAGAACAACTAGAGATGAGAATGTAGCTTTCCAGGCAGCCAGTGTCTTGTGCCATTGCTTCAGAAAAACCTGGAGCTTCATGGCCCAACATGGGATGGTAACACAACTTTAGGGAATTGCTTCTCTTTCCCTCCCTGTCCTTGACTGTGACGTTGGGATAAGACTGCACATTAGCACAAGATAAGCAATAATACTAACATGCTTTTTCCCAATGACAGGATCCACCTGAGAAGCTGGAGCAACTCAGGCTGTGGATTCTGTTTACTTTCTTAGGAAAGGGAGTGTGATGCACAAAGGCAGCCTATAAGAAGAAATACAGATTCCTTCTTGTTGACTCAAAGAGAAGTCTTGTTGATCTGGATCCTCACTAACTAGCTTTTTCTGAAAACATCCAGCAGAACTTTTGTATATACATCACCTGAAAGCAGAACAGTAAGCAAAAATATCAGTATCAATATCTAAAAAAAACAATGTTGTCTTCACTGAGAAAAGCACTTAAAAGAAGTAAGCAGCCATCTTGGTATAGACCATCTTTTAATGAACTTTTTTCTTTTCTTACACTTCAAAAGAGTCAAAAACAGGCTGTAGGAAATGCACTTCCTGTTCTGTGGTCCTACAAAACCCCAAGCAGATGAAATGACAGTATGCATGGGCCATGCTCTCACAGAGAAAGCCAGGAAAATGCGCCTACAACACAAATTTCATATTTAGGTCCCAAATAGGCAAAGTCCTTAAAACATGAACATGATATTAAGGATACAAATGGTCCCTCTGAAGCTAGCAGAATTATGCTCTCTCTAGTTATACACCCTATTCTGAGGCACATGTGCACAAACAAAGCTATATAACCCCCCATCGATCTTCCCAATAGCTCCCACTGACAGGTGCTGAGCGTGGCCAAGTGTACCCGATGCTGCTCTGGCTCACGCCGGCATTATTGCCTGTGTCACCTCAGTGCGGGGCCAAGGGAGCACTGACAGCTGCTCTGAGGGGCCAAAGGAGGCCGTAATGAACAGGATGGAAGCGGCCAGAGGGGCCACGTGGAGCTGTAGGGAGTGAGGGAGGTAGATGTGCTGGCTGCAATAAACCTCCTCACCAGGGCCATAAAACATGGATTTTCCCTTTAATAGGGCTCTCAGTTCCTCTGTAATGTTATCTGAGAAAAAAATATATATAGCATTAGAGATGAAGGAAAAAAGGTTCTTGAAGATCTGGGCTGATTAAAGCTAATTTGACTGGGCTGTTTCTTCATTAAGACAAAACTCTTAAATCCACAAGAGAACATTGATTCTGTATTCTGCTCCGTTTAAACAAGTTAAACTCTGCCTGAGTTCATATATGTACATTAAGTGAGGAGAACTGGAACAAAGACCTATCATACTAATCCATGATGAGATACTTGCTGTTGGGATGTAATTCACCACAGCATACAGCACTTATGCAGGTGCCTCTAGCATCCCTGTCCCCCTAGGGAAGAGTTAGATAAGACTGTCAGGGCCTCTGCACTCCGACTAAATTTACTCTTAAGAGTAGATATCTCTCTTAAATCACTGGAATGACAAAACCCCGACTTTGCCATATTAGCCTTGTTTTCACAGGAAATGTGAAATGTTGTCATGTTCTGTCTTAGGATGTGCATCCACATCCTCTCTCCACCCCTTAAGCCTTTGACCAACTCCTACCAAGTTTGACAGAGGGGTTGTACGCCTGTGGGTACAAGTTCCTACAAGTTTGAGGATAAACCCAGTTAATATCCACCTGAAAGAAAGGCAGGAGTGTGTATTCACTCCTTTGTTGACACTGGAGGATCCACATAGCAGGGGGAGGTTCAGGTGCCTAGATGCGGCAGAGGCTTACTTGAAGCAAGCCCTGTGGTGCATGCTGGAGAGTCCAGCTAGGAGACATAGACCAGTTTGTGGGAAGCCAAGGAGGTAATTATGCTTGTTAATTGTTTTAGTTCATTTTTATGTTCAGATAGTAAAGTCTTAATGCATGTTACAGCTGTAATTTTCTAGCGCACATCCTGGGATTCACTGCTGGATGTAAGGAACTTGGCAGTATTATTCCACTTGCCCACTGTATATCCAGGGGAAGATAAAAGCAAGCATATTCTGCAAATCATCCTGGTTCAGTTCCAGTGCCGAATGTGGACCTGCCTGAGCGGGAGTGGAGCTGTCAGCTCATACAGGCTTCACTGTCAAGGGCTGTGTCATCTGTCAGTGTCGGTTCCAGCTCACTGTGCCACGTAGAGGCAATGCACTGGTGCCTCCCAATTGATAACACGCTGCCAGAAGCATGTTACTTTCTCATCTGTCTTCTTGTAGCTGTCAAAATTGGAATCCATTAATTAGTTTGTTCTTGTGAATTTTAGTTGTTCTGAAGACATGTAAATTTCCAAGAAAGAAAAAAATAAAACACACACACACACGAAAAAAAAACAACCAAACAAAAAACCACCATGAAGGTGCCAAGAGGGGTTCACAAATCCTAAGTGGCAGCTATTATGAGCAGTAAGTACTGGCTACAAGAGCTTGGTCTAAGTGAGTATGATGATGTGGCTAGTTTCACCATATTGCTTTTAATGAGACTGAGCTGCGTACAGGAGGCGAGTTGCAATGACAGCTGGGGAGAGGGGAGAAACAGCACCAGCAAGTGAAGTCAGCTGGGTCAAGAAGGCTCTGTTTGTTGTTGTTGGATGTGGGGTTTTTTTTATTTCACACATTACTTACCAGGAGTGGAGGAAAAGTTTGACTGAGCTTTATTTCTTTGTATTTTGCATCTCATGAAAAAAAATATTTTGATTTCAGAAGTAGTTTTTGCCAGTTCTGTTGATTTAAGTTGAGATGCTTCTCACTCTAGCACTCTAGACAATACTATCTCTAAGCAGAATAGTGTTTTCATTGAAATGTCAAATATTAAATAGGTATATTTATGTATTTCATATTGTATCGATTACCTCACTTTCTCAGGGTTTCAGAAGCATCCTAAACAGTCCTTCAAAAATGAGCAACGGATTTAGGAGCTTGCACTGAATTAAGTATGAGTAGGACTTTGGTAAAACAAAGTTGGTGCAGAAAATGCTAAAATGGCACTGCCTTGAAAACAATGTTGAGTATCAAGTACTAGACACAATTTCTAGATTCTCTACAGCACTGCAAACAGCGGATCAGAGAATCATGGAATAGATTGCATTGGAAGGAACCATAAAGACAATCTAGTTTCATACCCCTGCAATAGACAGGGACACCTCCCACTAGATCAGGTTGACCAAAGCTCCATCTAATCTGGCCTTGAACTTACAGGGATGGGAATTCACAGCTTCTCTGGGCAACCTATGCCAGTGACTGACCATCTTAATAATGAAGAATTTCTTCATAATATCTAATCTAAATCTCCCCTTGTTCAGTTTTTAACCATTTCCACTTGTTCTATCATTAGATTCTCTGAAAAAGCCCCTCCCCATCTTTTCTATAGACCCTCTGTAGGTGGAAAGCTGCAGTGAAGTCTCCCCAGAGCCATGACCTGCTCCAGGCTGAACAATCCCAGCTCTCCCAGCCTGCCCTCATAGGAGAGGTGCCCCAGCTGACTGATCATCCTCATGGCCCTCCTCTGGACTTGCTCTAACAGGTCTATGCTTTTCTTATGCTGGGGACCTCAGAGCTGAATGCACTGCTGCAGGTTGGCGCAGATCACATCAGGGCTGGAGCAGCAGTTGGAATCCTCAACACCATCACCAAGGTGTGCTCTCGTGCTCTCTAAACTCAGCATAGGTCCAAGTTCTTCAATTACTTTCAAAAATGAGAATTAGACTAATGTATCATTCACTGTCTCTAAAGTTCCCATCCTAAGAAATCTCCCATGTGACTTTAACTAACTTTAACATGGCTATCTTTTATAAAGCCCTATAATGCAGTATATATTCCCTTGCCATGTACTAAAAGCTGTAATTCCTTCCACTGAAAGGACAATTTCCTACTGCTCTGGCTAGATGTGATTTATTTCCACATTTTCTTTAAAGAAATATTAGAATACTTCCCTAGAATTCATTCTCAAAATAGCCGTTTCTCTCTGTAAAATCAAGATATCTCCTCCTTTTTGTTCCAAGTTATGCCAATGAAGGACATACAAATATATTCATCCAGTGTAAAAGGTGGGGCCATATATTAACAGATAAGACAAACCTGCTTCCAGGAAATCAGATCCTTTCTTTGCTTTTGCACTGGTTACAGAAAAGGAAATGAAGTCAAAATTTGCAATTCAACAAGGTGAATTCAGTGTCAATAAAGTACCTTTCATCAACACTTTATGGACATTGTACTTGGATATCTTCATTTACATGCATTTACCTCATGTGGCAATGCACACTTTCATAGATTTGTGTACATCTTTTTTTAATATCCACTGAAAATTTGGCTCAGAATCAGCTGTTTATTGGTTTAAGTTCATTTACTCATATGGGTAATCCATGGAAGAACAAGTATTTTAAATGCTCCACAAAGAAATAAATAGCTGCTTTATGTGTGTTTGGGGTGTTCTTTCCACTCACATAAAGTAAAATAAATACAGTTTATGATCACTGGTTGCATGCATGTAATAATCCATTCTTGAAGTCCCAAAATCTCAAAGCTTGGCATCAGTATTTTAATGCTATGTGCCCAAGTGGAGTTTGATGTTTTTAAAAGGAGTTTTGAGCCCTCGCAGGGATTCTGCTGCTTTCTGGTGGCAAATCCTGCTGGAATGGCAGTTTGCACACCACAGTTGGACCTGCAGTTGTAAGAAGGATGTTAAAATACAGTTATGCACACAAAACAGTACCAGAATGGAAGGAGCAGGAAGATGCAATCTTTCCTTGGTCAGTTCTTGGCTGACCAGTCACTATTTACAATACAAACATCCTTTCAGCCCATAGTGGCCTTTCACATCCCCATCTTTATCAGAGTATCAGGAGTGAGCAAGACCAAGCAAGAAGCAGGTGTAGATCGTGGCTGGGAGGAACAGGTATCACACCCAGCACTGAGTGTAAGCTTTCGGGTTCAGTTCTCTATCCCCTGCTGCCTGGGTTTAGTTCAGTATACTCAGTCAACACAACCTTAGCGACTCTGGTCTGACCATTAGACTTATTCTTATTACTACTGCATTAGACTACAGGCTACCATGGCCAAAACACAGGCACAAAAGCAGTATCACCACAGCATCCCAGAGTTCCCAATGCAACACATGGACATCCTGGAGTCTTCTTTGTCCAGAGCAAGTGTCAAACTTCATCTCTGTGCAATGGAAAATTGTAGAGAAAAACAGGATGGAAAAGTCCTCTTGGTGGGATTTGTCCCCAGACCAGTCTGTGCTAAAATACTGACCAAAATGAAAATAGTAACATGCAGGGAGAATAGAGACGGTCCCTTCATGATAAAGTAGTGTTGTGTAGGTCAGCTATTAATAATATAATAATGTGTTGTACTGTAGAAAGTGGAAACTAGATAGCCCCAAACAGTCCCCCCTCGCTCTGTGCAAGAGTACAGATGCATATGCTCCCAGTTTTTAGTTTATACTGAAGATCTTCAGGAGAACATTTACCTGTGTATATTTTAAAAACCCTCTGCTTTCTGTAGTGGATGGAATTCATACTTTTATTCACGCTTTTTTCTTAATGACCTTCCACCATAAGAGCAATTTTCTTAGTCCACTCCAGGTGATTCTGCATGATTTGCAAATCTAATTTTTATTTCCATGTCTCACATTTGAAAATCTTTTGCCACCATATTAATTTAACATTTTTATCTTTTACCCACCAAGACAGCTCACTGTGACCTTTAAATTCACTTACAAAGGATAACCCATTGGTTAATCTGGACCAATTGGCCTCAGCTACACACTTGGTGACAAACCATTATTTCTACCCCAGTTCTTTAATTGGCCAGAATGCTCTTTTTTATCAGATATATTAGCTGTCAGAAGTGCCTGCTAGCCTTTGCATACTTCCTGGATAGTGTCCAGGTCATTAAAGCAACATCTTCTGTACAAGTCTGGAATATTTAACCTGAACCAAAATCCTAACTTTCTCCCTGCTTTTAATTAATTAAAGCCTGAAGAATGCATGGAGGGTCACTCCACAGGCAAGTTTTTTGAAATGGAAAACATAATATGAGATCTTTCATGCTTCTTTTTCTTTTACTCATTCAGCAGTTTTGCTTCACAAATCACAATTTTATACTATTTAAGTTTCTCCTGGTTCAAGTGTTTTACTTTTCTTTCTGCTGAATTATTTTGCTGTACAATAAGGCCAGGGAAGAAGAGCCAGAACTGGAAGGACTGTAACTCCTGCATGCAATGGGGAGCAGGCAGACCTCTCCGTCATTGTCTCCTTCATCTCTCCAGGGACTGCAGCCTCATCAGAACTGCATCCTCTGAGGATCGGAACTGGCTTTTGAGAAAAACAGCCTCCCACAGCAGTGGCCAGAACTCTCACACACCTTTGGCTGCAAGTCACATCTGGACAGTTGAATCCCACCTCATTTGCTCCAGTGTAAAAGCTAGTGCTGACTCACTACCTGTGCTAGTAGCATGAATGGCTCACATCCCTTTCTTACTGTCTGGTAACAGCAGCAGTCCTTCATCCCTTATACGTGCAAAGCAGCAGCATGATGATTTTGACTGCCTTGATGCATGAATATTTTATTCACCATCCAAGACCTAGCTAAACAATATTTTTACAATGAAAATTTATTTATTATTTTATATCACAATGTTTATTGCCATTCATACCCTGTGTTCTCTATCAGTGACTCAGAATAGAATCAAAAAGGGATTTATTGAAAGGAGATGTGGAATGGATGTTGATTTCTTTACGTAGTAAAGTACTGTTTATTAAAGACATGTTTTTGTCTCAATATCTGCTTTTTGCCACTCTCCGTCGTAAAATTCCAAAGTCATCCTGAAGGAAAAATAGGTTGACAGTCCTCAAAATATACCAACAGTTTACTCCAGCTTTGTCATTATTATGTGAATTTGAAAACAGGCTTATCTCAGTGAGAATGTACATTGCCACAAAGATTTCTTGCATCTTCTGTTTTTTCAGCTTTAATATTAAGGCTATAAAGTGTAAGACTAATGTCTAAAGGTACACCAAATTAAGATGTTAGGTAAATGGCAAACAATGAAAACTTAATGCAATATTTCTACCCTTTTTTTTTTTTTTTTGATAAATGATGCAAAATCAACTTCTTTTTTAAAGTAACTTTTTTGTAGGATCTCAGCTTCCAGCGTTCATTTCTTTTCATATATGATTTATTTGCTATCTGGAAGATTAAAATGATTTTTTGAATAGTTAAGAACATTTCTGGGCAATCAACATTCCTGCTTTATTGAGATTAGGGATCAAACTTCATTACCAATTGATTTTGCCCACAAAAAAAAAAAAAAATCTGTTTTTCAAAGATTCAAACATGCTGCATCTTCTCCCTTAGGAATACTTCTCTTCAGGGAACTCATAGGAGAGGCATGACCTGAATGAGGCATCAGGGCTCTGCAGGACGCGCTCCCTGTTGAAGCCTGTCGCACCACCTCTCAGCAAGCCCTTAAATCTTCAGCACAGAGTATGTTTAAAGCTGTGTAAATATAGCTTTCACACCTCCATTTATCTTTGTCGTGGCTCTGCCAAGAGGCACTGGGAGCAGGGCTGAGCAGACAGCACACATGCGAGCACATCTGCCAGAGGCCTGACGGAAGCATTCACAAGGTGACCACCAGCCTCCCTGATGGAAAGGGAGATGGAAAGCCACTCTTTGGCTCACCTGACTGCCATAGGCTGACTGGATTTTTAAGCCCACTGTATTTTCACACACTGAGGTCTCATGTTTGCAGTGGGTCAAAAGTCGCAAAGATCCCGTTCAGGATGGGGTCCTTCACACCCAGCCTGGCCATGCTTTTTTTTCTTTCCTATATGTTTTTCTGATGACATAGATCTTAGGTGTGTTATGCTTTTATTTTCTGTTAATGGACAGACAATCTACTTGTTACACAACCACTGAATGAGAATATTGCACAGGTGGGGAAATCAAACCCTAAAACATGGGTTATGTGACAGCAGAGACTGTTTGAAAAACCTTAGCTTGAACTCTTTGTAATTATCTGCATTAGGCATTACTTCCATATCTATATTTTTTACTTCAAAACTGATTTTACTATCATCAGCCAGAAGATTTTGAAACAAGCTTGTGTCCAAAACAAAGCAGCCTCTGCAAGACTTCTTCTGCTCAGATAGTTGCAGATGAGACCATGGGTCCCCAGAAGAAAAGAGACCATTTCCAGGCTGTAGTTACCTTTCCAGTCTTCTCTGATGCCAACAGTGTTGCAAAATTAAAGCTGCGTTTGGATCACAAAGCTACTTCCATGAGAAGCACCTTACAAGCCATAAGAAAATAAGAAAACCTACTTTTGGACTAGAAATTAAACATATAGAAAACACAGCAGTATAAAATAAAGCAGTCTGAACAAGGGAAATGAAATAAATGAGGAAGTTTTTCCCGCAGAGGGTGGTGACGCACTGGAACAGGTTGCCCAAGGAGGCTGTGGATGCCCCATCCCTGGAGGCATTCAAGGCCAGGCTGGATGTGGCTCTGGGCAGCCTGGTCTGGTGGCTGGTGACCCTGCACATAGCAGGGGGGTTGAAACTCAATGATCATTGTGGTCCTTCTGAACCCAGGCCTTTCTGTGATTCTATAATTCTATGATTTATTAACCATAAAATGGCACATAGTTGATGAAAAAGTTGTTTTTTTGTGGTGTGTACACTAGTGGACAAAGGAGGATGAAGTTTGGATATTATCTAAGGTTTGAATTTTTAAATTAATATTCCCTCATGTATTCTCTTGGGAAGTAAAATGCATACCAAATGAATACTGTAGAACACTGGTACCCAAAATCCAAATAGAGAATTAATAGAAGAGAAAATTAAGAAGTCATTAAAAATTCCCATGTGTCATCAACTTACTTAATCATTCAGTTTAAGAAAACCAACTCTCACGTTAGAGAGTGTGTATTAACTCCAGTTTTACAGGACCCATATACGAGAATATTCAGAACTACTGAAAAAAACAAAACAAAACAAAACAAAAAAAACCTCTCTCATAGGGAAGTCACATATCCTGCCAAATACGAATACACTACTCCAGAGCATCTGAAACAGTTCCTCAAACAGATGAATTTTTTAACACAGGAAAGCATTCCTTCTATTAACCGCCTTTCAGAATTAGCTGAGCCATTTTTAATTGAATTATTTCAGCTCACCCGTCCTGAAATAAGTCCTGAAAAATTTCAGCTCCCACCCTCTTCCAGCTGCAAGCAGAGTCCGTCCTTCAGCGATCAGCCTGCCTTGGGTGCAGTCTTGGTGTTGCTCCCGTAGGCAGCACTCTGATCGTGGCAGCTTCAGGTCAGCACAGGGGGGACATAAAAAATTCTGCTTTAGCACCAAATACGGAATCCAAGTTTGGGCTCAAAACCCATTATTCATTACTTCCACTACACAAGCTGATCAGAAATTGAATTGAGGACACTCTTGTAGCCAATTACAAACTATCTTCTAAATTATCTTCTTGCAAAGGAGGAGAATAAATCTCTTTCAATGAAAGCAAGATAAAACCAGGGTTAATTTTATGCCAGCTGGATCCACAATCATTTACTCTTCTGCTTGTCAGCTGCACTGCTGCACTATTTGTAATGGCCATATCTCAGGTTGTGGACGTGTGATGTGAGGGTGTCCGAGTACCAGGACGGACACAGAACTGGCTCCAGGGAAACCAACACCAGAGGTTGGTTGGTTGTGCTGAGCTCAGCTTCCCAGTTTCCTTGTGGCCTTCCTGGCTGATTTTTGAGCACGTTCAGCCTACAAGCTCCTCCAAACATCAGACTGCAGCCAACTGTCCTCCACTTTGACCCGGGAACAGTTGGTGGGATTTTACTGTGACCAGACAAAAATACCATGGAAGCCAGGTACAAACCACTGGCTTTGCCAAGTTAGCAGCTTCAAAAGCTTGCACGAGGTTTAGAGGGCTGTAACCTGGGAACAATCACTGTCCATTCCCCTATTTGTCATTTCTGATCTTTATTAATATTCATTCTAACCAGCCCAGGGGGAAATTACTGTGCATTTGCACTAAATCGGTCAAAACTCCTGAATCAGCCATATGGTGTGAATCCCTGTTTGTCTGGTAGCACAGAGTACATCTTTCACAGCCCTGATGCACACACAAAACTGTCTGCTTTCACTGATTCATAGCAGTGTTGTAAATATAACTGAACTTGTGAACGAAACAAGGTGTTAATTGATGGTGTACATATTCACCCTCATAAACGTCTGCTCCTAAACTACATTTCTTGGTTTCTAAGGAAACCCTTATTCCTCAAAACTTCAGGGATCCTCACTCACAATGCAGTTTAAATTCTTAATCATCTAACGCACTTTCTGCTGTGAGGGGAAAGGTGTAGATACGACCCATCTGCATGTTCAACAGTTGCTTTGAACTTGGAGGAAGGAAAGAATTTTGTCAGTGCCGACTGTAGGAAACCATCAATTCTCACATTATGTGAAATGTGATACCACAGCTTCAACTCCAGCTCCTGACTTCCTTAATTAAGGCTGTGCCAGACATGCCAGGAGAACGGGTCTGCCTGTCTGATCATGTGCAGACAGTCAAAAATGTTTGCCTGTGGCTCCCTCAGTCACCGTGCTGGTTTATTTTATAATGCTACACATAAAGGGGAGAGTGACACTGACAATCCTTGTGTCTCAACTCCAGTCTTCTTTCCTTTCCACGTCCCATGAGTCAGGCTGCTGCACAGCCACCAAACCACAGCCAAAGAGCTAGGGCTGGTGGCCAGCAGCCAGCAGGTACGTAAGTGGGCAGTTGGTCTTCACAGAATGGTTGAGGTTGGAAAGGGACTACATCAAAAAACCTCAATCTGGACAAAGTTTGTAGGGTACCTCAGCTGATGGGTATGTGGATTGTGTGCCTGCTGCTTTATGCTACTGCAGCACAGTTACCTGCCCTTTCCTGTGTACTTTGCATTCTTCCAGCTGCCTGGATGTGCACTGAACTCTGCAAGAGCAAAGGGAGGGATGCTCAGGAAAGCCCCTATGTTTTTGGGCTTTTGGTACCCTGAAGTGACCACTCCTGTCATATTAATTCTCCTATCAAAACTGTATGACACAGTCTAAGTTTCATCTCTTCTTTATTACATGCAAAATTTCAAAGAACCTTTGACTCCTGTGGGACCAGATTCTGGGCTCCTTAAACTCTAGCAGGTCAGACAAGGCTAGCAGAGCCCACTGGCCATCACAGAGCTCCACAGCTCCACAGCATGAAGCCTGCTGCCTTCTATTTCTGAGTCACAAACTCTACCTGGCATCACTTCATTATTCACATCCATTGCTACTCCTGCCCAATGCACTTTTAGATTAAAAAGGAAATTGGTAGCATGTTATTTTCTCTGGGATTATGGGTTTTTTTTCCCCCTGAGAATAAAGGGAATTGTCCATACTATCATAAAGTCTGAATCACTGCTGAGAAGGTTACAAAACCATGTAGATAAACCTGCCCAATTGCAGGTGGCCAACTTGTTGTTGCTATCAAATAACTCTCCATCAGCCCTGTCTTTCAGCCTTCCCACTCAGCAACTGCCTTGGTAGAAATTACTGAACACATTTTCACTGCCATAAAAATTGGCCAGAGCTATATTTCTAGATTCCAAGAAAGCTTTTGACAGCCAACCATGATACTTTATGTAATAAGTTGTCAGCATACTGTGTATCACCTAACGCTGTCACTTGGCTTAGGTCAAAGCTGTCAAATTGCCAACAAAATATTGTTGCGAGAAGCACTAAATCTTCTTTTCAGCCTAGTTCTGTTGGGGTCCACCAGACGTGGTCCTTGGTCTATTATTGTTTATACTATGTATAAATGACCTATACATGAATATGCATTTAAAAAAAAAAAAAAAAAAAAACAACTAACATATATGTTGACAACATTGCCAGCAGATGCTGCAGTCAGATTTCACAAAGATCTATAAACTGGTAGTGGAGAACCACTTATGGCCAGTTCATGGTTTTAAAAGGACACATAACAAGTGTCTCAGATTACGTCCAAACTTTTAGCCTCCCTGTTTTACTCACAGGCTGCATTTATGTCGTACGTTAAATTCACATCTGAACTATAGCTTTAACCACATTGTGCCACCTGTTCTGACTGTAAAAGTCCCAGCTGACACAGGAAGCATTCGTGTGGACTGAGGGCTGGGAGATGAGAGGTGGGGAGAGATCCACATGGGGCTTTGGGAGCTGCCCCTACCTAGAAGGTACCTTGAACAGCCCTGCTGCAGCCCAACTCTGGGGACTCTCCTGCTTCCTTCAGTTGTCCTTATGACTGTGAATGAAGGGGAGAAGGAGGGAGAACCCATTGTCAGGAAATCTCAGTGCAGTGGGTGAGACCACAAAACCTGAGCTACTGCTACGGTGCACACTGGGCAAGGCTGGCTCTGGTGTACATAAACGTTACCCTCATTGTACTGCAAGTCTTAGAGGAACAAAAGCAACACATTGTATTCTCTTTTCTCAAAAGTCTCTAAACTGCCTTTTAAAAACACAGCCTTCCTGAAGCACTTTGATCAAACAAGCAGTCTCAGATGCACTGAAGTGTTTTAAGGATGTGCACACATCTATCATAGCCAATATACCTTGCAAAGAGTACAAACCAACACGGAACTGCTGTGCTGTCAGTCTGACAGCTGGCAACAGAGAGGTTAGTTCTAGCACTGGGCAATTTCTTCTTAACCCTGGAAACCATCGTCCGCCTCTTATTTCATGTATGTTGGCGCTGAAACTTCATATTGATGAAACTTGTTAATTAAAGCAATTCTCTAAACTGGAATGTGCAAGAACCAAGTCAAGCTGCTGGAAAGAGTGCATCATTTAGAGATTCTCCTATATCATAGTGACATATCTTATAGGAGCAGAAGACAGCAAACCAGTCCCCTCGGATTCTGGATGCCTGGCATAAGGCTCTGTTAACTGTCTTAGTTTCTATAATGCTAAGCATTCACTCTGCCTGAACTTTAAGTTCCTTTAAGACAGCAGAGTAGCTCAGACACCTTATACAGGATGAGGGAGCTACGCACTGCCTCCCACCAGTTCACGCATTCTTGCAGGAGCGTGCTCCACCCCAGGTGCTCACATTGCCTAGCCGCAGCTGTTGTGTCTATACAGCTATCCAGGCTCTGGCTCTAAGGCTCAAAAAGGCACAGGCTGACCAGCACACACTGTGTGGCACTTGATGCTGTGTCTACTGCGGGCCCACTGGGATACTCCTACAGACCTAAAAGATAAACGTGACACTCTGGTTTTGCCATTACAGCATTTGGCCCTGAAACAACAGGAGGGCCTGCAGACTGGGACAGTGGCATTGTCCCAGCAGGAGGCAGAGGCCTGGTGCTCACACATGGGAGCTGCAGGAGGGACAGAGAATCCAGACTCAGTGCAAGATGGCTGAGAGCAGGGCTGAGAACGAGGGCCAGGCACATCCCAGCTGTACTGGGGAAAGAGGGGGTGGAAGAAAGAATCTGCCATGCACCAAGAGCATGCCAAGGTGTGTGGCTGGCGGGAGGACAGGTCTGCTCCCTAGCCCCATGTTGATGTGACAGCCTGATTTGCACTTCTTGAGGGAGTGCAGTGCCCTCATGACGCGAGGCGGGCAAGGTCTCCCCCTGAGGCCCTGCCATGTCCAGGTGTGATGCAGCCTGCTGTTCTCCTCTGTGCAGCCCAGGGCTCTCAGTGGTCTGCTTCCAGCACCTGGGGTGGTCTGTGCCTCATCCCAGGGTGGCTTGAAGTATGAACAAAAGGATGAAATCATCTTATGTGGCAGCTTTGTATGTGGTCAGGAGGAGAAAAAACAGAACTCATGTCCCCTTTTGCCCTTTGAAAATAAAGCAACTGTCAGGACTTCTACAGGACTGTATATTCAAACACTTATTGCTTTGATTGATGACTTGATTGAGCCGACAGCAAAGGCTCTACCAGAACTGCACTACTGATTACATGGTCAATAACTGGATATAATTATTATGCCAAAATACACTTTTTATATTAACACTGATGTAAATGTGTTTTGAGATATGAAGAGGCAGCGGATGCATTGTGACTCAGAGAGGAGAATCAAAGTCACAGCATGGGACAGCAATAAAGAAAGAACACAGTAATGAGGAGAAAAGCCTAAGAGAGAAAAAAAGGCAGCACTTGACAGACTCTTTGCAAGTTGGAAAACAAGCAGTTCTGAGAGCCGCATCATTAGCGAAGCCTAGTTTACTATGAAACCGTGTCCTATATTCTCATTCCCCTCCTCCTCCGCCTGCGTGCAGCAACCCAAAATCCTCACCGCGTTCGTAACAGCCTCAGCACCCACCCTCGGCACTCCCCAGCCCCCTCGTCCCCTCGCCCCCCGCCCCGGTGATTTCGACTCCCTGCCATCCCAGAACGGCCGAGTCCCAGGGCTGGCCAGCGATCAGCCGGCGGCCAGGCGCCCCGGCCATGGCTGCTGCGGTGCTCCCAGTCCTGCCGCCGAGCTCCGCCACCAGGAGACCTCCTGCACAGCACTCCCTGTCACCGCCCTGTGCAGGTGCTGCTCCTCAAGAGTTCTCGTAAATTCATCTGTTGGACAGTTGTAGTCTGTAAAAGCTGCTTGCATCAATCATCTCTGGATTGAAAAATATTTATGAGGTGGAAGTTTAAGTTTCCGGGGAAACTAGAGACCGGGGTGAGAATTCCTGCCCCGTATCTACTTGTCCAAAGAAGAGCTATGACAAAGGTCATTTCAGATGTTCATTTTCCTTTAAAAAAAATAATGCATAAGTTAGGTATGTTCTGGCACTGAATGGTTGCGTTTGCTGTTACCCAAACAAATCATGGAATCACAGAATCATGAAATCAGAGAACGGCCAGCATTGAAAGAGACCACAATGATCACTGAGTTTCAATCCCCTGCTATGTGCAGGGTCGCCAACCACCAGACCAGGCTGCCCAGAGCCACGTCCAGCCTGGCCTTGAATGCCTCCAGGGATGGGGCATCCACAGCCTCCTTGGGCAACCTGTTCCACTGTGTCACCACCCTCTGTGCGAAAAACTTCCTCCTAACACCTAACCTAAATCTCCCCTGTCTCAGTTTAAAACCATTCCCCCTTGTCCTATCACTATGCAATCTTGTAAAATACACTCCTTTCAAATGTTGGAAGGCCACAATGAGGTCTCCCCAGAGCCTTCTCCAAGCTAAACAAGCCCAGTTCCCTCAACCTTTCCTTATAGGAGAGGTGTTCCAGCCCTCTGATCATCTTAGTGGCCCTCCTCTGGACCCGCTCCAAGAGCTCCACATCCTTCCTGTACTGGGGGCCCCAGGCCTGGACGCAGTACTCCAGATGGGCCTCACAAGAGCTGAGTAGAGGGGGACAATCACCTCCCTCTCCCTGCTGGCCACCCCTTTTTTAATGCAGCCCAGAACAGAGTTGGCCTTCCAGGCTGCAAGCACACACTGCTGGCTCTTGTCCAGCTTCTTGTCTGTTTACCAGGATCCCCAAGTCCTTCTCTGCAGGGCTATTCTGAATGACTAGATGACTAAAACCAAGCCTGTTTTCCTCAGGCTCTGGTATGCAATGGAAGAAGTAATGCACCTCTCTTTCCCAGCCTCAGCTAGCAGCAGTATTCCCAGCTCTAGCTGTGTGTGATGGTCAGGATGCTCTGCTGCCACACAGGGGCTAAGCATAATGGTGGCAAGCACCACACAACAAATGTTTGCCGTGATTCACAGCAACCAGGAATTCTGGCAAAACTGCTTCACACTGTAACAAAAAATGCTCAGAGACCAGAATTTAAGATCAGCTGCCTTTCTACCCTTTTTCCCAGCCTTACATCCTTTGATTTTGCAACATTAATCATCCAAGAGAATTTCTGTGAATTTTATTTTTATTTCTTTAAAACCTCCCATTTTGGAGACTTAAATAGTTAAACTTAATTTAGTCTCATTCTAAAAGTGCAGTTTTTCTTTTTCTATTTTTTTTTAAAGCCTATTAAGTCAACTTATCTTCCAAATAAATAGATAAAATGATTACTTCTCGATTTGAGAAAACACTGAACAAATGAGGAGGTGGAGAGTAATTAGAATCAGCTAAGAGGATGGACATAGTCTATACACATCCTTAACTATTAGCATCACCTAGAATTCTATTATGAACATCTCCAGCACTTATAAATATCGCACATTTGAGGTAATGACAGCCATATGGTGGAAAGTGGAAATGTGAAGGAAGTTCTGGAACAATGACAATATGACTAAACCATGGATGTGTATTTGACCACCTCAGTGACTTCCTGACCATCCATCCATCTCGGCTGAAGCTCTTGAGGTGTTCCAGATCTCTAAACAGATTAAGGAGGACATATTATTTTCTTCTGAACTAATCTACTAGAGAATTTCTTTTCTCCTTCTTTCTTTTGTATTTCCTGTTCAAGAATCATGACAGATGCTTTAAATCGCCATGAAGGAAATCTCTCCATCCCGAAGACATAGAAGTTTCCTGAGTCACAGATGAGGCCAAGGCTCCCTCTGAGCCTGGCAGGAATGTAAGAGAATGGCCTTTCAACACAGGAAAATTTCATGTGCTGGAAATCTGTTGTAGGCCATTTTAAGCAGATTTTATGACTTCCTCTGAATTGTGCAGCCATATTATTTCCTTCATGGTTGAAATATGGGTTCAAGGTTACAGATTCCCATTGCAATTTAATAGTTATTTGAAGATCAAAAATATTTATCTGACTTCTATCTCCCAATGTCATAGAAGTTCAAATACTGCTGCAGTGATATTTTAAGGCAGAAAGCTGAGTTAAAAATTCAAGGCCAACAGGTCAAACATTCCATCTTTTTTTTTTTTTTTAAGATAAAGTTGAGCATCTATTCCTTAAAAGATATTCAGAAGACCACCAGATCTCAAGCAGTAGCTTGCTCTTCAGAAGATGTGTGTTTTAAAAATGCAAAAGAAGAATATTAATCAAAGAAAGCTCAATTCATTCCCTTTCCCCCCTTTTTAAAAGAAAATAAAATATGGAAATTATGAATAGGAAAGTGTGTCTGTGACACACTGGAAGATGCTACCCAAGGGTGTTCACTGTAGAGAGGAGGATAGCTGTATTAAAGTGAATAATTTTGTGGGGAAAGGATAGAGAGTTGTTGCTATAAGAAAAAAAATCTTGATTGACATGAGAAATTGCTGCCACATGAAACAGTTCATCTTCTTTGAAGGGCTCTTTTGTCAGGGAGGTCAGGTCAAAGAGGTTTGAAAGGTCCTCATCAAAAGAAGTTGCCTCTCTAGGCCCAGCGCATTCCCTCGCTGGAGAAGTCTTCGCTTCAGGAACTGCATGGAGATGTGGGAAGCAGGGGGTTGGCAGCTGCATAGCTAAGCAACCGTGCAGGCTGAGCCATGAATCAACACTGGCACCTGCTGTGGACAGGAGGATCTCCTCATCACCCTGGCTGCTGGAAAACTGCTACATGCAGACAAGAGCTCGCAAAGAGTTGTCTAAAAGCAGCACCACACTGTTCAAGTTGTGCGTGCACACACCAAATCAGCATGGGGGATCCATTTCCTGACTGCCCTGGGCCCAAGACTCACACTTTGGGCTTGCAAGTGAAGTAGCAATATAAGCCAAGCGGCGTGTCTGGAAAAACAGAAAATCCTCTGCTCCTCGCTCCCATTCCAGTGCTATTCTTCATCCCTCCAGCACCTGCATTCATGTGGGAGCTGGAGAGCCCAGGTATTCCCCCAGTAGGAGAGTGCTGTGGGGCAAGGCACCTCTTTGCCATGGGAAAGGGCAGTGCAGCTGAACGTGTTTGTGCTACCAGTGTCACTAGTTGATTGTGTCAGTGTCCCCCACCTCCCCATGCAGAGAGGGAGATACAGCACAAACTCCAAAGCAGCTGGGCACAGCACCTCGGTCCAGCAACAAGGCACCGTTAGCTGCTCTGTGCAGACGTGCTCCCAGCTTGCACAGCTCTGGGGGGGGGGGGAAGCTCAGCCAAACACAGCCAGTACTGAGGACAGGGTAGGAGAGCTTTGGCTCCAGAACTGCTCGTGCACCCACACTAACAGAGGTGGGCTCAGCATTGCTTTTTGTACTCTCCAATTTCCTCTAGAATCTTATGCTGAATATTCTACTGACTCTATTTTTACTCAGTTTTCCAGAGATGATGAACCGAGGTACCAGCCACAATCTCTTTCCCTGCTGCCCCACAGCTCATCAGCATTTAGAGGAAAATTTTCCTTCCCAGCAGTAGCATCCTCCTCCCTTCTCCTGTCACAGCAGTGCCCTAAGTGCCCAGAAACTTGCTACATCCACCCAACTCCCACAGCCACCCCCACTGGTAGGGCTCAGCATTTCTCCTGAGAAACAAGGAATTAGAATTAACATCTCATTGAGATGGAAGCAGCAGCTCACACCTCCCTCAGCCACGTGTGAAACCCAGTGCTGGTAAAGGTCAGTTCATCTTTTGGAGGGTAATTTTCTAGGAAGGCTGGAAAATTTGGGGGCTTCTGTTTGTTCTGTAAAAGAGAGTTGACCTTCTTGATAGAGCTGTGTGAGTCGAGGTCCTGCTTCCCCAGGCATAAATTTCTGATGCTGAGTGTCTCAAAGCCTCCCCCAGCTGATTGCAGGTGGGCTGAACCATCCCTCACTGAGCAACATCTCTAGCTATGTGAAAAATCACCTTCACTGATTAGGGCAGGGCCTTTCTTCCTGATTGCATTGCCCTGTTTACTGTCATTGAATGTTTGAATCAGGAGGACGTTCTGTTTGTTTCTTGGATTTTAATTGCTGCATGACTTTCCTCTTCTTTACTAAACTACTTTTCCAGAGGTAATTGCTGAATTTATACATCCATGGAAACCCAGTACATACATATGACAATAGCACAATTTGGTATTTGTGGAGTGTCACTTTTCTATAAAGGCAGAATTTCAGTTAATTATCACTGGGCTGTTTATGAACACTTAGAAATGGAAAAATAATGAATGGGCACATCATCTATTCATTACAATTCTGCTGATGAGTCGTCCCATTCATAAATTAGCCTAGCATTTAACTTCAGCAGAGCACTGCGAATGCTGGCAAGGTTTGAAGGTCAGTTGTGCTTTAACCCATGGCTTTCTGCAGATGGTAAACGTGCTGCCTTGCACTGAGATCATGCTGACTCTTGTCAGCTAAAAAGAGTTACTCTGCGTGGAGCCTGGCTGGCACACATAAGCAAAGGGAAAAAGCAGTAGAAAGTGCTGCTATTCAGAACATGGCTCTCTTCCACTCTGAAGCAGTGCGTCTGTCTGTACTGGGTGAGGATTGATGACCTGATCTGAGTCAATTCTCCTGCGTGCCTTCTGAAATCAGTGCCCCTCCCATGGCCAAGCTTTTCTTAGGGAAAGTGCTCCTTCCTGCTGTGCTTCCTCCTGCAGGAGGAGGGAGTCTGGCTGGGACAAGTTGAGCAGAGAACATCACAGCCATTTGCTCTTTGGTGCTACACGGTGCCCACTTCCCCGTGTACATGCAATTCACATAGGGCTGCTCAGCAACAAACACTGACCATATATTTTTGAAGAAACTGGAAAAGAATGGCCCTAAAGAGGCATGAAGGTCTGTAGGACAGATGGGGGTCATTTGATCATGAAGAAGCTTATAAGTTGAATTTGCTGCAGATGGATCTACACTGACCTCAGGGAGCACCAGCACCCCCTAAGCATCCATGCTGCACGAATAGGAGGTATTCAGAGGTCACTCTGGAATGCTGATCTTGGTTTACCGAGGCTGTAAATTGGCTTTTTTTTTTTTCTCCAGTGGCATGTCTGAAAACAGGAATGCAAGGATCAGATTCATTTTTTTAGCTGTCTTTAAAAATGCATAAAGTTTTGCTTCAAGTGTCACTGTTGGAGTTTTACTATTATGCTAACAATCCAGGCTACCTGCTGAATGCAACGGGCTAAAGGCTCCATTTGGGGATTTTGCCTACTGTGAGCAGTTTTTAGTTTCTTTTAAAATAAAATACTGTTCTCAAGTGCCCATCTTGCAGAGTTCCTTTCAAATATTTTAAATAAAAAGAGTATTTAGAAAAATTATCCCTGCTTCCATGCCTGTTGCTTATAAAGTGAGAGTAGTATTTCTGCTTTTTTCTTTTCCTTTAAGTTATAATTAAAATGCAAACACCACAAATTTTAGCCACCTTAAGGTACACTATGTTCTAAGTATAGTAACCCTTCATGCAGTAACCAACTGTATTTTAGGATATATTCCAAATAAAATGACTAGCAAGGACAAACTAAGGTTAGCATTTGACTGTATCATTTTAAGTACAACTTCTTGTCTTGTGAAAGTACAGCATCAGTTCCTGCAAAGCACTTCTTTTGTTATTGATTTGAGAGATAAAATATATAAAGCTGCTGCCTGTACCACTCTGCAATAATTAAAAGTACTTCATCATGCAGCTTTGAGATTTATTTTAAATGCACAAAATATGTTCCTTATTGTGATTCGCAGGAATTTACTGGTCTAATTTCTTTAGAGACCAGCAGGAATATATATTGACTCTGGTTTATTTATAAACCAGCTATTTAAATTACCAAGTTATTTACATTGTTATTGTCTCCATCATTTAGTCACTATTTGCAAGGATTTCACATTGCTCTTAATTTGGCACTCCCTAGTGCTAATGGTACTTACGGAAGAGGGTTATTTAGAACAGTTGCACACACCACACTTTCATGAAAGCTCTCCATCCAGTCTCGTTCTCCCAGCAACCACACCCATAAGGGGACAATTTGCAGGGCTGAACCACCATGGAGTAAAGCAATAAAGCACAATGGCAAGGAGTTGGATTAAAGAATCACCCTAGAATAATAGAACCATAGAATCATTTGAGTTGGAAGGGACCTTTAAAGGTCACCTAGCCCAACTCTCCTGCAATGAACAGAGACATCTACAGCTAAAGAGTCGGAGCTAAAGGTGGATATTTATTATGTTTCCCAGTTGTAAATTGATCTGTTGGGGGAAGGGAGAGAAGAGTGCACCAGTTGAGCGATGCTCAGAAGCCCCATAAGAATTTGACTGTTCTGTTGTTATGTGGGGAGGGATGGGCTTTGGGTGTGCTTGACTGGCCCTGAGTCATTCTAGTCCACCAGAGATGTGTGCAAAAACACAAGACTTTGACATGGCCGTAAAAATAGCAAAGGAAAACAGTTAAAGGAATATCCTGAGACTAAGGACATTACCTATTCCTTATTTTCATTTCTAACAGCACTTTCTTTTCAAGTCTCAATCACACAACACAGTACATGTCACAGTGCTCCCTCTTCCTTCCTTCTTCTGCTGCTTGCTACTGCCTGATATCCCTTGTAGGGCCTCCCCACGGGCCTCCAGCCCAGCACACTAAGATGGCAAGCCTCCATGACAGAGCTGCAGGGGAGTTGACACAGTCCAGGGAGCCTCACAGAGCTGATGAAAGAGGCTGCAGTGCGAGTGCTTCACTCTTGATAAGTTGCCAGGGCATGTCAAAGGGGTGAACCGTGCTTCAGTTCAGGCTGACCTCAGCACCAAGGTGAGTCACAGTTGTATACAGCCATACAGCTCAATTTTCATTTCCAACAACAACAACAAAAAGAACAGATTTAGACCACCCAAGGGAAAAAAAACTCTCAGGAGTTTGCTGATATGGAGATTTACTCATTTTCTCAACATTTCCGGGCAAGGCCCAGCTGTAGGATGAGCACGGGGGATGCTGCAAGAGCATCGCACCAAGACAGCAAGTGCACCGAGGGCAGTGACTGTCTGGACATCACCTTAAAAACAAAGCTCATGTGATGCCAAGACAGGAATACCTGCTGGGTATGGGGCATCTTGTGTTACCATTGGGTGAAAAGCACAATAGAAAACTCAGAAGACTAAGCCCCTCTCTAAACAATGACTGCTTTCTGAAGGAGCAGCGCACTGAAATGGATGCTTACGCTTTGCCTTGTATTTCTACATAACCTATTCAACACAAGGAATGAATCCCTTCTGTTGAAAAGTGCAGGCAGATTCAGATGACATTTTGGAATAAGTGGGATGATTTTTCAGTGGGCTTTGGATCATAGCACTGGAGTTTTTATATTCATAATAGTTTCAAGGGAACTGAAAAAATTTCAGAGGTATGGGTACACTCCCAAGCCAAAATATGCTGATCCAGAAATTTTACACCACTACACTTTCTCTCAAGACATCAAAAATGCCATGAATTATGTATCCAACCTTGAAATGTTGTTAAAAATATAATAGAATGTCACATATTGTGCATATTTAAGTTTTTTTCAGAGCTCATACTTCACTAGTTTTGAGCCAGATTTCTTCTCCTCTATGACATTTGTCCACACTGAGAGCTGAGGCCAAAAATATGCTTAAAGGCAATTGAAAGTTGTTTGGAATTCTCTGATTTACAGCGCTGGCTTACTGTGTAAGCTGCCAAAAATATCTGAACAGTTTAAAAACACTGGGCATCTCATTTACAGTTGGTTTGGTTTTGGGTTTTTGTGTGTGTGTGTGTGTGTGTGTGTGTGTGTGTCTGTGGTTTTTTTAAGGGTTCATTCCATTTATTTCTTTGGAATTTTTATATTAAAGCTTTTATTTAATTTTCACATAATGTATTTCAAGATCATTTTAATGGAATGCTTTTAATAGATACCATTTTAATTCCCAGCACACTGATCTTCATAGTTATTTATTGTTAATGTTTCCTCTTGGACTAAAACCAAGAAACTGAAGAACTTGGCTCCAGAACATGGCAGACACATAGAGGGAATGCTCTAACAAGTGAATTTGGGATTTAATTGGCTTGTACTGCTAGATGCTGGGTTTTAAACATATTGACAGCAAAGGGCTGAAAGAGAAGCCTTCAACAGTACAAGCATTAATATGCTGATAAAATTGAGAGCAAAGTGGTAAGAACCTTTTCTTTTTCCCACTGTTATTGGGCATTTATTTGGACTCCCTGAAACCAACATAGAAGCAGCTCTTCAGAAAGCCTGCAGCTGCTGTAAAGTAAATAGGCCATTTATGGCTATTCCCAAGCCAGGGCAGGTACAACATTTTAAGCCATATCTGCATACTCACCTTTGCAGAAGAAAGCCAGCTCATGTAATAGTTATTAGGACTATATCTAGTAAGAAGAGAGTCTGCAAACCATAACCACTTACCTGAAAAAGTGTGAAATAGCTTCATTTCAACCCATGTGGCCAGCAGATGTAGGCATTAATTCAGAGGTAGGACAGAAGACAATCTCTCCCCGTTCCCTGAACTCCAGCTTTCTTATAAGATTAAAATAAAATTAAGAGCAAAGAAAACAACAACAAGAAAAAAAACAATAAACAAACAAGCAAACAAACAACAATGACAAAATACATGCTCTGACATTTTAGGGAAAATTCCAAAAAATCTGCTCTTAGAATACCAGCAGCACTAAAGGATGCCTGCAATTTTCCACCATCTCTTTAAAAATCTTTGGTGATCAATAAAGATAATTCAAACAGGTAGAGATCACATTTTACACTGTGAAGACCTAAGTATAGTGAAGAAGAAACAAAAAAATCTATTCTGACTTTAAAAACTGTGAATAAAAAGAGGTCCCATGTCATACTGCAGAGGAGCTCATTGACACAGGTATCAAAATCCTGACCTTTCCTGCTCCAAATCGTATTACTCAAATGGAAGGGTGGAGGACACAGGAGGAGAGCTGAAAACTGGGGGAACAGATTGCCTTATGTAATCAATTTATGCATTGTAGATGTAATTAAAATACACATTTTTTATGACATTCAGTGCTAATTCTTCAGGTCTTAATTGATGCAGAGGTGGATTTGCTTGATTAAAGACAGTAAAGCCCAAATCAGTAGAGACTTCTGCTTAAAAGGATCATGCATGTTATGGTCTGGAAAGGAACCTGAGGACTGGGAAATTAAATATACTGCTATATTTCTTAGAGGAGATTAGCTTATTCCTATTTGGATGTATTTAATTATCATCAAACCCACTTCCTAAGGAACTCTAAGTTTCAGAATTCTTTCACAGTGAAATAATATCTGAGGAGAGCTAATGCATTGGATTTTTGCTCTTGTGCAGCAGAAAGAAACACCGCAAACCTTTCTCACTTTCAGCAAATGAGATAGCTGCTCTCCCCCTTCTAAATAAAATTGACGTGCAGCACTTCTGAGAGGAGTGTTTCATGTCACCAGGATTAGCACGGGTGTACACAGCAGATTTTGTCAGAGAGGCAGCTCAAAAAGCTGCTTTTATTTCTGCTACAGGAAATGCTTTTCAGCCTACTCTAAAAGAACAAGTTAATTCACAGATGTTGCTGGCAGCAACCAAACTACCTGCTAGTGTTGTTTATTCTCTTTTTATTGTTTTCTTAGTGTGTCTTCTGGATGCTCATACCAGTGATACAGCCTGCAGCTATTGTGAAACATCCTGCCTACACAAGGAGTTCAGCTGTGATTACACAATGGGTTAGAGCTTGCTAGGTTGGACACTTCTGGTTTGGTAGCAAGACAAGGACGTTGGCTTGCAATGCCTCTTTGTTGTGCTGACATTGCCCAGTGCAGCAGATGGATCAATCCTTAAGTAGAGATGCTTTCAACAAATCCTCATGCTGGTCTGTGTGTCACTGAGGAGCACAGAACTCCTGTTATGATGAAACTTTAGGATTATATGAGAGAGGGACTTAATACATTTTTTTCCATCTGTCTGGAATTTAATACCCACTATCCCCCATGTCAGTGCAATTAATGACAACTTGTTTCTGCAAAGACTTTCCCATTGGCTTTCATACATGTGCAATTTTCGCAGAAATGAGAGTCCATAAGACCACTTTCTGGTTCACTACCTACCTGTGCTTATCACAGGTAAGTTCCTGATGCTCCTGAGGGACAGCTTCCTTGCACCCAGTAAAAGTGCAAATGCATAGGGGTAGTACAAGGCTCCCAGCCTTTTCCATGCCAGTACAACAGCATTTGTAGAGGGAAGGGCATTCCACTGCTGCCTTGCTGAGACAACGAGAAGCAGCACAGGTTCACACTAAAGGCTTTTCTTCCAAAAGAGGAGTAAATTCATTTCAAGCAGAATCCTAAGTAGCCTTTAGATAACAAAAGTTACAACATGTCAGGGACAGATTTGAGCAGAGCAAAGGCTTTATCTTATGTATTTTTTCCCTTAGCAAATAAGTCACCTACAGCCCAAACATTGGTCCTTGGATTTAAAAATACTTCACTGCATATTCATAATCTGCTTTTTGTATATTTATGCCTGTAATATTTGTAAATTCTTATTATTCATCCCTCTCTGCTCTTAATCATCACCTAACAAAGATAACTAGTTATCTTTCGCCTTGTAAATGAATTCACTCTATGCCCCTAATTATTTTTGTAGGTCTCGTTTCTCCTGTAAGACAGAATCTTATGATTAAGGAAGTGCCTTAAATGAATTCATGTTCTCCTGAATTATGTCTGCACCAAAATCCTTCTGAGAGGGTCCAAGACTAACTTTCCCTTGATAAGATGCTGCTCTATTGTATATTCCATTTCAAATCCTATAGACATTTTTATTCTCAAATTCATAGCTAATTAGCCTTTTGCCATTATTGATAGCTCTGCTCAGTTACTTTTGTTTCAGTTTGTTGTTTTTTTTGTGTGCTCTTCAGAATAGAAGAGCATTCTATTCTCTTTTTTTCCAAGCTATGTGTTCCAATTATGGAAATAAATCTTTCCACAGTTTACAGATTTTGGGGGGGGATTTTTTTTTTTTTTGCATCTGTGCCCAGGGGAGAAAACTCTCCATCTAGACGATGCAATTTGTTTGCCTTATCTTCTGAATCTCAGTGAGTTAAAACTTGCACGGATTGTACCCTTTTGTACCTGACTCATCTTTAGGCTCTTCTGATGGCGAAAGCCCTGAGATGGGTTGGATGGCACAATTCCCAGGTTTCCTGTGAGACATCATACACACCAGAAACACATTTAACTCACTGGGTGTACCACAAATACATCTCACTAGAAATATGATGTTCCTACAGCAAAACAGACTTCATAACTTAGGATACTTCTAGAAACGTGGTTGTTTCTTTTACCCATTCTGGTAGTCTTTAAGAAACCGCATGCACTGGAATTTAAGAAACGAGTTGTTGTAGAATCCTATTAGTAACCAAAACACAAGTTCTTAATCTATCTCCAAAGAGGTATTTCTAGTCATACTAAATATCACTGGAGAATATTCTCTGATTTGAAGACTTAAGTGAAAAAGAAACCTTGTTTCTTTATAGAAATGAGAAAGCGTGCAGCTGTTATTTCTGCTGACCTACAAATGCACAAAGGCAAAAGATGTAATGCTTGTTGGGAACTGGTACAACTTTTTGGACATGTTTAACATCCTCTGAAGGTTTTCACTGTGATGGTTTTGAGCTAGCTCAGTTACAGCTGTCCCAGGCAAGCAAAATGTTACCTTTCCAAAAGCAGGGGCCTCACCTTGATGCTCATTGCTGTTCATCCCACTCTTCATCCAAGAAGCAACATGATATGTTTTGCAATTAGTTTATAGATCCACTCATTACAGTCCCATTTCTATTGCACTGCACTCCATTTGTTGCTTAAATGAAAGGCTCTAAGGAGACCACAGACCCAGGGAACTGGCTGGTATTCAAAAACAAATGTGTGATCAGATAAAGACTGAAGGAAAAGGGATGTAGGAAATACAAAGATAGTCCATGGTAGGAAAGAGATAAAAAGATAAAAGTCCAGAACAAGTGAAAAACATAGGGAAAGCACTTGATCTAATTCTTTAAATTATAGAGTTTTAAAGCTTTTCATTTGTAGTTTACATGGATAATTACTGGCAACTGCATGAAAAATATTTACAGGAATTTTGATGCTCTACTCTTACAGTAATATAGAAAAAAACATTGATCCAAACCTGCTATCCCGCTTCAATACATTCGATCCAAATCTTCCACATCAAATCATCCAGGAAATTTAAATTGGGATAGGGTCAATTATATTCATCAGCTCTTGCTTTGGCTTCTGTGAGGGACATTAGCCAGGACTCACCGCATACATGAAAGGCAACAGCAGACTTACGGTACCTCCTTGATTATTTATTTGTTGAAAACCATCTTTATTCCACTGAGTCTATCGAACTCCCACATTCAAGTCTGAAGGACTTTTTTATCTTAAGCAAGTAAGGAAAGGTTATGACTCTAGCAAAATATCTACCTTTGCAAACCTTATTATAGTTGATTTCCTCCTCAGTAAAGCATTTTCTGAAAATTCAGACTGAACCCCATCAACACTTTAGAATAAGCATAAAGAAAAACATTTTAAGGTTTTGAAAAACTCACGGTAATACTGTGCCTACGCTTTGGTGCCAGGATAACAGCAAAAAAAAGTACTGACATATGAAATGCAAATAGCATGTTCCCTGATGCTTACCAAGGAGCATATTCTTTCATACACTTAAAATGCTGCTCAAGGAATTTAAGCCATTTGAATATATGCCATGTAGATTCTTCCAAAAGCAAGTTGTTACCCTTGTGTATGTATGAGTGAAAATAGACGTCATTCTAATGGTTCTATGTTAACTGAATGCAATACCTGTCATTTAAATTTGCTCATCACTATTGACCTGAAAGGCAAGTAACAGGTAAACCACTAAAACCCGAGCAACCACCTTCGAATAAAAAGAGGAAATAAAGTACACCTTTTATGTAATGAGCAAAAAGAGTATTATATATTAAAAGGGGTTCATTAAAAGAAGTACTGAACTTCTCCTTTGAATGACTTCCATCTGGCTACATGCAGAGCACAGGCTCAAAAGTGAGTCCTCTGGAACCTGCTATCAGAGCTGATGGCAAAAAAGCGTAAGTAAGGCAAGAAGCAATTACCAAGAAGTCCATATCCAGGGATATTATAGACAAAATAAGATTTAATTAGCCAGAGTTTAAATGGCGTGGAGAAGAGAAGAAGAAATGGGTAATGAAGGATCTATTGAACCATATTAGTGACAAAACCTTGATTCTCAGGGTGAGAAAATATTTAAAAAAAAAAGGAGAGATTAGGCAGAGTGGTGAACAGAAAGAAATGAGGAGGAAAACAAGGCAATGATGATTATTGAATTTACTCAAACTACTTGCAAACATGCAATTGTGACCAATCCAGCATTTGCTATGGTTAGGTGAGCTGAGATAAAATTCCACCCCAGATAGCTACCTGTGACACACCAGAACTAAAGGAAGCATTTTCCAGAGAGTCTGATGTTCCCTACACTCGATTTATGTGGATTAGATGAAATTTCCCATTTCTTTTCAGCAATTTTGGCAGACTGCTATACATTACCCAGAGTTGCCATTATCTTCCCCTGAATACTGCCGAAATAGTTTGTAATTTCATCCCAGTATTACCAAAGAAACCTGTAATCTCTAGATACATGATTTTAAATAATACAGCCCAGCAATCACATCAACAATCAGAATTCTCACAAACAAGGAAGGTTTTATCTGGAAGAAAACAAGATGATTTGTTTGCTATCACTTGCCTTCAGAATAAAATAGCCCATTCGCCTTAAAAGTATAAACACAATGAGTGCAATCACAGCTTTCTTCTTGTCTACAGGGGAAATGTATCAGTCAGATGCAAAACAAACAAACAAAAAAAACCCAAAAGCATTAATAGTAATGTTTTTTGTCAGAACTGGTGGAACTGGAAACGCACTCGGTGCAGGCATTGTGCTGTAATCTATCATTACCCACTTTGCATTGGACTACTCTCAAAATGCCTCCTGATAGCTGGGTAGCTAGATATTCACTAGATTTAATCTAGCTTAATAGCACAGGTTGGGAATGCAAACAATTTGATCAACGTATCAAAACAACATTATTGACTGACACTAGATTCAGCAGAAAACCACACAGCAAAGTAATTTTTCATATCTACATAAATGTATACGTTCCAACAAAGATTTTTTTGTCTTTCATTCTGAAACAGTATGGTAATTTGCAATAGCAAGGTCTGATTATATCCTCAGACTTTTAGAGTGGATTCTAGATAGGCAGAGGGTAAAATGTCAAACAGTAGGAATTAGATAGTGGCCCATCAGTATTAAATACTCAGGGAATTACACACTTGCCTTATCAAATGAGAACATTTTAGCATCATATGAAAAAAGCAATGCTGTGAAACAATAAATAAGGCTGATCTCTTATTTCATAATGTGACATTATTAGCTCTGTGAACTAATGAATCCAAAATCAATTTGGGACCAGTCAGATTTTCACTGACACAGAACTCCTGCCTTTGCATGTGTGCATGCGCGCGTGTGTCTATCTCATTAAAGTGCACTCATTATTTCTGCTAGACACCATAATAATAAAGCCACTACAACATTTCAATATAGTCACCAATAACACCCATTCAGGAAAATGGAGGGAAAATTTCCGTAGACTCCTATATTCCTTGTACTGGAATCATACTTATAAACACGTATTTAGCTTGCTTTTAACATAACACCAGAGTGACATCTCCTTTTGTACAGATGACTGCAAGAGCCAGAGATACCTCCTCCTTTCCTTATTACTCAGTTTGGCTTTTTCCACTTCCCTGGGAATTGTGCCAGACTGGCTGTAGCTGGAGATTAAACACATCAGCTGCATCTCTGTTCCTAGTGTTTTGGTGCACCAGATTGGCAGAACTCTAGAAAAATAGTGGGTTTACTTGCCTATGGCACATGTCAAATCTAGTCTCTTAAAGTTGAGGAACTTGCACAGTTTCATCATTGTTGCAGGGACTTCAGGTGCCAGCTGTGCCTTTCACTGTTGCTGCTCCCTTCTTGTGGCACTCTGCAGCTTTCTTGACTCCAGTATTAAATTGCCTAAAAGGGTTTTTCAGCTGGCAGCTATTGGAACACATGGATTGGGTATTCAACCCATGCATTCTCTAGAGCATGAATCCATTGTACAGCTGCTTAGTGGAGGGCGTGGGTTTGTTAACACACATGCCTTCTCTCCAGCTCACCTGCGCAAGCACCAAATGAGAACACAAGAGAGTTGTTTGCAAGTTTAAGACGGTATTGAAAGAATCTCAAGTCTAGAAGTTTGCGAAGCCTCAACCACTTCCCTCATAAGGTGCTTTGGGATATGCAGGGATGGAAAATCCTGCAAACCTATGAGGTTTTGTTTAGCAAGTTTTACTCACAGTTCTTCTCTGCGCACAAGAAAAACTAATGCAGGTCACTTAATGAGCAGCAAGGAATGCAGCGGTGCTTATAACAAGACATACATACTTAGGCTGGGTTCCTGTGATTGCCCCCCCTCTACCCACAACATTTTATAAAATATGGTAATTAACACAGAGCCTTTAGACAGTTTAAATTTATAGCAATTTATATTTTCAGGAGTGCTGGTAAAAGGCGGATGTTGGCATTTCTTTAACTAACAATTATTGTGTTTTATTGTTGTGGTTCTCTAACACATTAACGAGTGAGGACCAGGCTTTATTAGAATTCACTTGTCCCCTCTATTCCATGCATATTTATTATGTGAGAGAATAGGATTCTCTTTCTCTAGCCTTCACTAATTTAAAAGAAGATATCCTCAATGAAATGTATTCAAATATTTTGACATTTTGCTTCACCTCACTTACAGAGCAGAAATTGTTTCTGACAGTTATTATACAGTACGGGAATCCTGCTGTTTCACTCTGCTGAAGCACAGGTTGAAAAGACATAGCGATTGCATTTTGTTCAAAGAGTGATTCTCTGGCCCAGAAATAGCAACACTGTCAGCTGTGATTCACTGGAAGTTTAGATAATATCCACTCTGTACCTCTCTGGCAAGAACATGGATTTTTTTTTTTCTTTTTCTTAAAACAGAAGAAAATGAATAAAAGTGTGGAAAATTTAGTGCCTCCAACTATGGGACATGAAGTAAAGGAGTGTTTTGATATCAAAATATAAGCGGAAATTGGGAGAGAGGGGAATGAGGGAAGTTGAGTGGTTGGTTTTTTTTCCCCTTCTGGCTGATACTTTCAGACCAGTGTTTTACTGTGTTATAAACATACTTATTTGCAAGATGAAGTGGCAAAGGCAAAAATATATATATATGAATACCTGGGCTTTTCCAAGATTTAGAATGACTGAAACAATTATAGGCAACACCAGCATGACTTTTCATCTATGTCATGCTTTCAGGCACACTGCACTTTCAGAGGCATTTTCAATGTAACAATGCCTAGATATGGAGCACAATGGCAGACTTCTCAGCAAATACCCTCCAGAATTTCTTACAGCATGAAAATTTCATATTTTCTCCCACTTTTAAATGCTTTTCAGTACTGTCCCAAATATATATGGATTCAAAAAGAAATTTTATCTTTATGTAATCAACTCTGAGAGAACTTAGGGAAGGCTTCGGAAGCATATACAAAACTTAAATTTAAACCAAATGCCTTTGCTTTCAGAGCAAGTTTTAAGTTACGCAAGGATTATTTATTCCATAGCAAGTAGAAGAGCACCTGAAGAATATAAAGCAAGAGGGGAAGGAGAGAAAATAAGGAAAAAAACATGGAAGGTCTCCTGGATGCTGTGCTTTGCTGTTCATATTATGCAGATCCTGTATCTAAGATGAGATTTCTCTTTTCAGAATAAGAAAGCGTTTAATGAAAAGAAATGACAACAGTAGTATTTAATACCATTTCTGAAAACTTCAGAAACAGAATTTCTGAAAAATCACAGAAGGGGGTAGGAGGCAGTCACAAAGGGCCTGTTCTTGTAAAAGGGAACTGTGATTTCTATTAACATTCCTGTCAAACCATGGGAGAATCTACCAATTGTACTGATCAGAAAATAATGAATGCAACATTTGGAAAAGTTAGGAGTCACTTTGAGCAACATGATTTTGCCAAACAAAAGCTTCTGATAGAAATATATGTTATTAACTGGAATGAAATGATAATGTCTAGTGTAGAAGGGAGACGTGTGGCTGTAACAAACCAAGCTAAGACTTGGGTTCCTTCCTTCTAGCTGATTCTCACTGAAGCTCTCTTGTACATGAGTTATTCGAATTCAAACAAAGAAAGGCGGCAGGATGCAGCCTTTCCTGTCCTAGAGAAGTAAGTATGGAGTCAAAGCGTGCCCACACATTCTAGAAGGCACGGTGCCCCTATCAGCTGCCTCCCTTGGCAGTAGAGCTCCTCAGCCCAATGAAGCAGGTGCCTCCCCATCCTCCTGCCTGGCCCGAGCTCCCAGCCCCCTCCAGAGGCCCCGTTGTGAAGTGATCTCCTCCAGCACCTCCTCCTGCAGAACTGCTCCTCTCATACGCAGGAAATAGCGGTGTGCCAGAGCTTGAAATAAACTGGTTGATCTTAATTGAACACGCTGCTCCTGGGACCTTTGCTTCCAAGTCATTTTCCTAGAGAATTGTACCTTGTGCGTGGTAAAATCTCTTAGGAGATGGCTGCTGGCAGAACAGGATGTCTTCTGGAAACATAGTTTGCCTAATTTCAGAGTCCGAGAGAACTTGTCTTGCCTTTGATCACCTTATTTATGTGAAATGTCAGCAAGTATTTGTGTAACTATATGTTCCAGCTTGCGCACTGGATGATACAATTTAAATGGGTGACTAAATCCTCACACCTGTTCTGCTTCTAAATAAAATAGATTCATGGGAAGTTTCTGCTTATTAATGGGCTGAATTATGGACACAACCCAGGGGAAAAAAGATTTCAGAAGTAAACATAAAATGCAGTCATGTTCTCCTCTCAGACAGCATTTTCAGCAATGAACAATCTGAAATCTCTAAGCTTACTTCCCACACACACTAACATTATCATATTGTTTCAGATTCTCATGCAACACACAACCAGATGTGCCAGTACTGTCATTATAACAAAGGCTGATTCTCCTCTGACATCATTTTCCCACCTATATTCATCCCAGTATGTCTCACTTACACCAAACAAAAAATAAAAGAGAGGACATTTTGATTTCTAAGTAAATGACAGGCTATTTTGTCAAGGCCTATCCATGAAGCTACCATGAGAGCTGGTCTAACAGGAGCTCTGACAAGAGATGACTTTGGTGCAGGAGGCACAGGTGCAGCAGGCACGCAGAGAGGCCACTTTGAACACAGACAATAGGCAACAAATTCTAAGCTGCAAAGTTGGTGATGGAGTATTTCACTCCTTGATTTGTTTATGAGATTACAAGTCTCAAAACGGCTGCTAGGTATTAAGACTATCAGAAAGATTTTTCTCAGAGTGTAATTATTAAAAAGTATAATTGTCAGCTCAGTTTTGAGGACTAGTGTATTTGCCAGTCTACAAGCTGGCAATCTTTTTTCTTGAACATAGGTTTTGCTTAATCCTTATTGACAAACTCTGTTGTAACCACAGGTGGCTGTGGAAATTCAGGATGCCTTCCTATCTAGGTGCTGGGGTTTTGCTTGCTTTCCTCCCCACATGCCCTGCAAACATCTGCAACACACGGAAATGGTTTTGTCTTCCCACCTCACATCCTGTTCTCTTAGTTACCAGGAACTACTAAGTAGGGAACTCAAAGAAAGCAGATTAGACTCCATGGCATCATCTAGTTTTTTGAAGTTTCTATTCCTTTGTATACACCAGGCATTTCCTTACTACCATCCCATTAAGTTTGGGACTGACACAAGCAGCAAGCTCAGCTCCTGTCAGGTTGGATTTAATGAGTGGTAGCCATACACCATAGGTCTCTGTAGGTCAGTAGAATAAAGAGCAACAGAGTTGAGATTATTCTGATACCATTACAGTGGTGGTATTATAGCAAAGTGTGATCATTCATAACAAACATTCAGTCTTTATAACTGCAAGCTAGGAGACCGCAAAATGAATGTCAGTGGAAACAGAATAAAAAACAGAGGCATGTTAAGAAATACTCAATCCAAAAGAAGCAGGACCAACAGACAGTGACAACAGATGTCAACATTTACTGCAACAGAGTCAGTGTATATTATGGTACTAAGTACACAGTGCCCACCAGGACCTCTCTGCTCACTCAAGACACTGCTACCAAGAGAAAGCTTGTGCAGTGGCTGAGCTGAGGTCCCTCTACTTGGTCACTTGACTCAGCACAGCAACCACATGTATAAAAGCTCAGGAGAGTAGAAATGGAGTAATACATATCACAAGTCATAATGCCCACACATTCTTTTCTGCTGATTTTAAAATGATTTTTATTTCTAATGCCCAAACAGGCCACTGTAGTAAAATTTCTATCTGGTGCCTTCCTATTGTCAGTTCCCACTGATCTCCAGCAGCAGGAACCAGAAAATTATTTAATTTCTCCTCAAATCTCAAGTAAATTTTGCTGCAGATATTACAGAACTGATTTCTCTATAAATTACATTACTAACAGTCACACTGTTCCAGACCTGTGATTGTTCAGATACAACCTTTTCCATTCACATTGACTGGCACTGGGTATATTTAAACCCATTACAATAAGTCTTGGAGATAACTCTTATTTTGTAAACCACTGAATAGTAAAAGCAACTCAATGTATCAGAGAATTCCACTACCTAATTACAAAGTCTGTGTATTACCTCATTTTAGCAGAGTAAAATCCAGCCCAGTTTTACTCCCTTATTCTGTAAGTTAGAACTATGGCATTTTCTCATTTTAATTGTTCAAAGGAAAATTAAATCCCTCCCATATCTCCACCATCTGTTTCCTTCAGACAGCTATCTGGCTATTTATATGGTCCCAATCTTCATAGCCTTTCTGCTAACCTCAAGGACTATATTCATGGATTTCAGCTTACAAAATGGGATAGGGTAGCAATATTATCTCCACTCTACAAATAAGGCACTGACACACAAAGAGATAGAGGGTTCCCAGCAGTCAAAGAAGGGCCAAAATCCCTCTGGAATTTAGATACTGAAATGCCTGGCACCCCAGTGTCTTCCCAATGATTCTACAGAGCAGATATTTAGCCCTAGAAAAAAAAACTAGAAACAAAAACACACAGACCTCAGTGGAGGCATCAGGGATCCAAGGGAGGCATCCTAGAATCTAAATTCTTCCAGTACTGAAGCAAAGATAACCAGCTTTACAAAGACAGGGCTGCTTTTTCCCTTACCTGGAAAAAGAAGAGAGACAGACCTTTCCAAAAGACAACTAAAGAATTGCTCCCTTGGCTGCTAACACTTAAATGAGTGAGGAGGGGTGGACCCATATCACTCAGGTGCACTGCTTGCACCTGGGCTTCCTGGATTAGCCATGCCTTCTCACCTGGTACTCAACCATTGATTCATCGACCTAGCAATTCTGCTGCAGCACCAAACTGATATCAAAAACAATGGCTTAATCACTAGTTCTTCTCAGAAGTAGTTTTTATTGGGGCTTTACCACTGTAAGGTGTTCAGAACTTGGCCCAAAAAATAACAAAAAAGAAAACCAATATCCCTATATAACTCACTTTCAAAACCTGTTTTCCCTAGAATGATAAAACAAGTCTCACCAGTTTCCCCAAATGTACTGTTCTCCCATTAGCAAATGGGGAAAAAACAGCACTTCAGGCAAGCTTTCTGCCTGAGTTGTGGAGAAGAGGTTATGGAAGATGGGACCGGACTCTGGGCATCTATCTGAACAAAAGCACGCTGCTAATAGATAAGACAGCAGTGAAACTGTAAGTAAATGAAAATCTAGAACACACAAAGAGGTTCTTGGTCTTTTTCAGTGAAAGGCCCAACTATTTTTCATTTGTGCCAGTCACATTAGTCAACAGTGCAGACCAGGGTGGAAACTGCAGATACAAGAGAGGAACAGGTAGTTTGGACAATCTAATGTTGATCCCATACACGTTTCCTTAATTCAGGCTGTTCTGAGTCTGGTCCCATGAATGCCCACGTGTGGCTGGTGTGCATTCCTGGAGCTCGTCTGCAAGTTTAGTTTCATTTAAAAGTTTGTAGGAATAGAGGTTTTTACACAGCACAGCTAAAGCACAGCATGGGGTAAAGGTTTGTTTCAAAGGCATACACCTGATCCAAACTGCAAGACTAAAGCAGATACACTTTTAATGACCATTTTAAGCCAGACTGTACACTGTCGTTGCTATTTGTCTCAATTTGCCTAAAGGCAGAAACTGTTGGCAGACTAGAGAAGTCTCATGTTTCCTAACTCTGCAATAGTCGCTTTGTCTTAAAAATTTGGGACAATGCTCTCCCACCGATCAGCGAGCTCAGAAGCCCTTCAGCACCACACTCCTCAGACATTTAAAACATTGCCTTTTCAATCTTGTAGGGCATTAATTCTGTATGGCACATCTCTCTGCACTGATTTTAACTTTGATCTAGAGAAACTATTCAGTGCAGAGATTGGTATTTAAATCCAGTGCCCTTATTAGTTCACTCTTGATCATCTTCTAAATGGAATATGTCACAGACTTTCAGACCAAATATTGGGATGTCAGTAGTGTACATATAGTTTCATGTATACTGTGATCAGAAGATGAGAGAAAACACAATGACCTTGATTTGAACACGGGCATCTTAGGTGACAGACCAATGCTAAAGGGCAGTCAGATCTCACATTGTCATTTCAAAGTGTGTATTCAGCGTAACTTTTTAGAAAACAGGATGAAACATAATTCTTTAGCTTCAAATGATTCTTTTTGAAAGTTGTGATATTTCAACAAAAGATGACAATGTGCCACCACAGAATTACTTGTGAATGCAAATGCTGCTCACCTCATTGTTCCTGGTTTGCTTCAGAAGCTGTACATCTTACTTTTCTAAAAAATGTAGGCTGGAGAACTAATAGAATTTAAAAGAACTTCCTTTCAATGTGAAGAGTTGTAAAAGTGTTAGTTCTCCAAGTCTTTAAGGAAATCCAATTATAAGTCTCTTTATATTCATGCACCCTACCAAAAGAAGAAAGTTTTTCTCTGTTGGTGTCATTTTCTCAGCGGGGACTCCGCTGTGACATTGGTGCGGAGTCTCAGTGCTTTTCTCATTAGAAGACTGCCATCAATTCCCAAGAGAGTAGGGCAGGACCCAGCAGTGCTGCCCTTCCCAGAATCGTGTTGTAAGAGGGGCTTAATGTCCAGAAACATTCTTCAAGATCAGTGGCTTGATATTTACAAACATGTACTCTGTTGACAAGTACTTGGTCTAAAGGTAATAGTTCCAGTACTGAACTGTGAGCCTCTGAGCAAAAATCTTTAACTTCTCCTCCATTTACAGTGGTATGTAATCACAGCTGATTATTACTATACTCTTCTAAATAGTCTGAAACAGTGTCTTTTTGCCAGGCTTTCAATCAACTAATATAATCACACCAATAATTCCTGATATCATATTTACAGTTTTACAAGCAAGGGGAAATTTTGGGACATCTGAAATTGTGAAAGATCATGACACTAATAGAAGGAGTATTAATCCAATCTCCTGTGTGTCAGTTTGTTTTATATGAAAGACACTTAAGTCTGACAAGTAATCACAACACTTTCTATTTAATAACATCCTATCTCCTTTGCCAATCACATTTGCTGCAATATTTCTGGTAAGAACAATCCCTTACTGATGTGATGTTAAACACCACTGTTCTTTATTAATAAAGGTTTGGTCATTTATGCTTTCAGAAATGATGGCAGAGAGGCACCAAGTCCTAGAGACCTTTCACACCACTAAAACAGCATCACAGGGCTTCAGCTGGCTCTCATCAGGGCAGCACTGGTGCAAGGGCTCCTCCTGACCCTGCGGAGAACTAGCCCATAAGGCCACACAGAGTCATAGCTGCCCAGAGAGGTTGTGGATTCTCCATCCTTGGAGGTGTTCAAGGTCAGGTTAGATGGGGCCCTGGGCATCCTGGTCTAGTATTAGGTATGGAGGTTGGTAGCCCTGCTTGTAGCAGGGGAGTTGGAACTTGATGATCCTCAAGGTCCCTTCCAACCCAAGCCATGCTATGATTCTATGATAGTTAGCAGGACGCCTGCATCATCAATTTGAAACAAGAGTGAGCCTATAATAGCTCCACATCCCACTGCTGTGCAAATGGATACAAGGGTACCATGACTGGAGCACAACTCCTGAACAGGATAGGTAAGAAAGGGACAACAAGGAGCTGCAGGAGCACCTCTGCTCAAATGTGTTTCCTGCCACTGGCAAAATGGAGAGCATAGGAAGCAGCAGTCTCTGTGTGTCACTGGATCAACAGGTACTGCAGAAACAGGCAAATAAGACTAAAGAAAACAATGCAACCCTACACTTCACTTTGGGAGCCAACTGAAATGTAGCCAACAAGGTTAATGGATATTTTCACTTCTGAAGGTGAAATGCTTAATTGAAAGCAGTCTTGTGGCAGATACATTTTTGCAATCAATATCTAGCACTGGCAGAAACTGTTTGTACTGAAAATGCTGAAAGATTTCCTGTGCCATCTACCTTTAGTCAAAGGAATAAGACATATCCTTGCTTTCACAGTATTTCATCTGTTCAGTTCTAACTGTTCTGGACTTATGTTTTCGTTGAAGTGTTGGTCTTGCAGTGCAGGAATACAGAAAGACACTGGAGGATGTGACAGAGCAGACTTGTACTGTCTGAGATGTACTGCCCAGAGATGTCAGAGGAGGCTTCCCCAGGCTGGTGTGTACCAGCCAAGCAAGGATGTCTGAGCATTCCTGGATTGTGCAGACTGCATCCTAAGAGCCAGCTGAGGTAGATTTTTCCACGCACAGAATGCAGGGGTTATACCTCTGCTGCAAACAGCAGGGCCAATGGGCTCTTTGTAATGTCCCTTGGCAGGGACCACTATTGATGCCTAGCAAAAGATTTGCAAAGGATCAAGGATGATGCCCTGCCCCAAAGACTTTCTACCACATCGTTTTCTAAGTTTTCAACATGTGTCTACTGCAGTTGTTACAATGCCCATGTGTAGAAAGGGTTCAGACAAAAAAGTGTTTCAGGAGAAGAATAGCTAAGCAATGTGACCTTCCACTCTGCTTGCTCATGCTGTTGGCCAGCGGTGTCTCTGTGGAGTGATCATCTTTGTGTTACGCTAAATTCAGAAACATGATATAAAAGGGATTAGCATAGTAAAAATTTAGCTCATCTGACCATCACATCCTATTGCACGAGCCCTAGAATAGTTTGAATAATGACCAAATCACTAAGAGACTGAGTTTGATATTTTTTTGAAATTTCTATATGTGGCTTTTGCTTACCATCTTGTGGAGAGGTCCTATGAATGTGCATTAAATGTGAAATGACTTCAGTGGTTTGAGTCACATCATCCTGCATCTGTATAATGAGAACAAAATCTTCACAGCTGATTATTTCATACTCAGATGTGCAGTACTCATGCTTCTGCTTTATTCAAAGTTTGGTGCAGTTTTTATTAGTGTGTTTTTCCCAGTGAATGCTGTGGCCAGCTTTGGCTTTCTGGTGCAAATTGTGGAGCAGGGTCCCATCTTTCACATTTCCAGTGAGTAGCCATTTTACTGTGCTGTTTTATATGGTGCTTTTTGTGGAATAATTGTAATAGGTCAGTGCTAGGGTTAACAAGTTAAAGGGAGATACATCAACACCTCGTCACACGATTGCTTTCTTCGGAATATGGCTATCAATTAAATGGCAGAGAAAACATATCTACACACAGAAAAGACCTTGGTGCTTCTATTTTAAAACTATTCAGGTTCTGCTTCTCCTTCCAAGTGCGTTTCGCTCATACAGTAACACTAATAATGAGAAAACTGCGACTGCTACCAAGCAGCACTCAAATCTCATTTAAGAGGTAAAAAAAAAAAAAACATGGGAAAAGCAGGTTGGCTATAGTTTGTGAGCACCAACAGAATGCAAGGAGGAGCCCAAGTGTTTTTTAGCATAATCCATTGATTGGCTGCCCTTGCTCACTCACCACTTCCCGGCAAAGGGTAGTCAATCAGCTCTTAAATGCTGGAAATGCTCAGAACAGCTTGTGCATTTTTGTCCTTCCCTTTGCAAGCCAGGAGCGAAGGGGCGAGTGCCCAGACTGCCCTCTGCGTGCTGCGCCAGCCTGGGAACAATGTCTCTGCCAGATCTGACACCACTCCTGGAATATCCCCAGCTCCTGCTGTTCTCAGTCAGAGCCGTTCCTTTCCACTACCTGAGTCACCACTGACCCTACCTTACACCACCCACATCTCAGTGCTATCTATCACCCAAGTCAGACTAAGGGAACTCCCCTTCTCGAAATGATGTTGGTGTCATCAGCTTCTGCCCCAAGCCATGCTAGATAAGGCAGATGCCTAACCATGGCTGGAAGTGCTTGAAGCTACAGACATGTAGTGTGGCTGCAGCTGTGCAGGCATCAGGTCCAATTCCAAGTTGCACTTTATTCTCCCATTAACAGTGTTAAGGTGCAGTGGCCCAGCACTTATCCCAGCACACAGGAATTAATTTCTCTCCCTCCTCTTCCTGGCAAAACCCTCATTGACTCCATGCAGGAGCTGCTCAGACCCAAGGTCTCCTGTGTGTTTGCTTCATGCTCTCTTACATGCCAGCAGGGCTGTTTTTTATGCTTCTATGTAATTTTCCATATGTTAAAAGGTAATTTCCATTTGGCAGCCAAGGTAACCTCAACTCTGGCTATTGGCATTCATTGCGTGTGTTCATGTTAACATAAACATTACAATGGATTAAAATTTTCCCTGATACATCAGTGTATAGAACTGCACAAGGAAACACAGAGTTTGGCAATATTAGGACATGATTCTGCCTCAATTGCTATTTGCGAGCAGTGCTCTAAAAGAAAAAAGAAAATCATTAAAAATAGATTTAATTGCCTGGCAGCCAAGTGTTTACCCAGTATTATTTTAGAAGATGTAGGTTTCTCAATAAGTGATAAACAGCAATTCTTCTTCCATGAAATAATGCTCTTTTCTCCTTGATGTGCTCAGCTTTCCTCTCAGAGTCAATGAAGTACACAAGCCACCTGGACATCCCCTAGATGTGAGCACTGGCTACAGGAGGCTCCATGTGTAGTTCTGGTGTTCAGCAAGTTACTCTTAATTGTGTAGTCCGATGTGTGAAGAATCCCATTGCAGCAGTGTGGTACAGGAGGTGCCTACTTTTCCTTTCCAACATCTGTAAAGTAAACACCTGGTCTCCATAACTTGGTAGGGCAGGAGCATGTGAAAGCAAGAGCAAGGTGTGACCTTCACTACTACACCACTGCCGTCATCACTTTCCTTCTGCTTACAGAGAGCCCACTTCAGGTGCTCTTTTTGCCCAGTTCAGCTTATGCCTGCTTAAGCTAAACCATAGACAGCCATTAATGCAGAAAGATTGTTTCCCATAGAAAAGTATGACTGTAGCAGTATGATTATAGTGGCAGAACTGAGAAAACCTGCCAAGCAGATAAACCCATTGAGAAAACCAAAATCTAAACTACCCTAAGCAGAAAATAGAGATGACTGTCTATTTTCATTACCAAAGTTAAAAGCTTCTTGTTTTGGAAGTTAATGTCAGGCAACATCTTTCTACTTCCTGTTTCGAAGTTACTGTCCTAAAATGGCTTTTCATGCTTTTTATTTTCTCCTGAGTTTCTTTCTCTCCTACGTTGCTCCCTAGCACTGACTAGATACTTCTCTCTGCCTAGTTCCTTTGCATTAGTACTCTCAGCAATAGCTCTGCATGGGGAATGGTAAAGCTTTCAGTGCCGTGCACAGTGTTTGCACATACGTAACATTAACAGTACAAAAAGCAGTTTGGGAAAGGCTGGAGAAGGATGCTAGTTATGGAAAAATACACTGCATCTCTGCAGACTCCTTCATGTTTGTAGAATAGTTATGGATAAGCCGTGGTGTGGTTGAGTCAACAAGTGGAGAAAAGAGAAAGTTGGTGTAAGTGAAGAAATTAATGAAAAAGAAGACGAAAATGAAATGGTCTGGATGTTTTTTCTCCCTTGTTATCATGAAAGAAAAAAATTACGAGGAACAACTAGCACAGGAGAAAAAGAAAACAGTAAAAATACTGTATGTGACAATATGCCCTGCTTCAAATTTTGAGGATGACTTTACCCTCTAATTGGGACAGCGCTGCCAAGGCTGTTATCAATCCTATCTCAACAAAAACAGAGGATTTCCCCCTCCAAAAAAATGCCTTTAAAGCCTTCATGTAAAAATAGTAAATCAAAAGAGCTTTCTGGGATGCTTTTTGCCAAGAGCCATCACATTAATTCTTAAATCACATCTCTTCATTGAGGCTCTTCCCTCAGAGAGGAAAGAACCTGTGACTAAAAAAAAACAAAAAAACTCCACAAGAGACAAACCTCTAGTGAGTGGCTGTGGTTTTAATAACTAAGAAGAACAAGGAACAGGCACCCAGAATTAAATCATGAGCAAAATTTTGAAGTCTATAGCATGAAACCAAGAATGAATTTAAAAGACACGGTAAGGAGACCTGAGCAAACGATTTTTAAACACAAAGTTGAATTAAGTCTAAATTAATCAGACATACTCAATATATACTACAAACTGGGAATAAAGGGGAAAGACTATGAATACTATTCTTACTAGAACAAAAAAAGAAATGAATTCATAAAATAAAAGAAGGTGAGTTACAAAAAATAATTTGCAAAAAGATTAATTTTTCCCTGCAAAATATAATTTTGACCTGCTGAATGTAATTTAAGATCAAGGAGAACTGCAGCTCATTTCTGCAGCTGTGGCCAGGCTATGGCTCTCCCCAGGGTCTTGACATAAGAAATCCCCATCACTCTTTTCAACCCGAATCCCAAATTTGTAGTTATTAGATGCAGGATTTTGAACAGAATCTGGAAAAAGCAAAGGTCTCTATTTTCATTGCTTTGGAGCAATATCACTTCTTAATAGAGGAGTGAGAAATTCATAGAATCACAGAATTATTTGGATTGGAAGATGTCATGGTTTTATGATTTTTGGTCATCAGTATTCCACACCATAACATCATGTAATTCATTGGGGGTGGGGTTTGGTGTCTGCCGAGTGTTCGTCCGTCGGAGAAGAACTACATTTCCCCAGGAGACTTTGCGGTCAGCAAGGGGATATAACTCCAAGCAAGGTCACCTGATTCCTTCTTCTTCGCCTGCTCTTCGCTGTCTGCGCTTCGCTATCTGCGCTCCGCCGCCTGCGCTTCGCCATCTGCACTTCGCCGTCTGTACTTCAGTCACTCAACTGGACTGCACTTCTCACCCCAGCATTGTGGTGAGGTCTATACAATTCAAACAGACTCTCTCTCTCTCTCTCTCTCATTGTATTTTACTAATACTATATTTAGTAAAATCATTTGTTCCACCTCAGATCAGTGCTGTTGTTTTCAAGTATTTTGGGGTCCCCTGCTTCCCCTTTCCCAGAGGCGCGGATCTGCAGATCCCTCCGCCCTGCTGGTCACGGAACTGGGCCGGACCAGCCCATAAACCATTGACAGAAGAGATGCTGAGCACCATCCAGTTCCAATCTCCTGCTAGACCTGGTTGCTTCAAGTCTCATTCATCCTGGCCTTGAACATTTCCAGGGATGGGACATCTACAGTTTCTCTGGGCAACCTGTGCCACTGCCCCACCATCTACATGGTGGTCTAGCCTTCATTGCAATACCAGATCACAAATTGAATCTGTAAATGACAGGCCTGGAATTCTGCTTCATTCACTGAGCTGTGCTGAGCTAAATGACCACAGAAAGCAAATTTCAGCCTCACTCATCAAAACACCTTTATTTGAAGCAGAAACACGTTTCAAACATTTACTTTTGGCAACTGTTTGCAGTAGTAGCCTTATTGCATGAGATATCCTGTCAATGGGCAGAAGCAGCACCACGTGATCGTTGTACCCAAATGCAAGCAAGCAAGCACTGATCAAGTTGGAGAATAAATGAAAAAAAATACAGAGCAAATGAAAATGTGGTGAAACATCTTGCCTTGATCAATGGAAATAGAAGACATTGTAGCAGCAGCCTAGAGAGGCTCAGGCAGATAAAGTACATGGTGTTTGCCTTCTAATATTTTAAGTTTCAGGGGGTGTGAAGAAGTTAAAACAGATAGTTTGTGGCCTGGGGGGGGGGGGGGGGGGGGGGGGGGGAAGGGGGGAGGGGAGAAGGAGAGGATGAAGAGGAAGGAGAAAAACATGTTTCAACTGAAATGATATGAAAATATACTTCACACGGAATGATACATGTCAAATGGTGCAGGTGGAGTCAAATTCACTACCATAAGGAGCAGCATCACCTGTCTCCTGATGGGCCCTCTCTGCAAAATGACAGAAGACATCTTTAAGTGACAGGTATCAGGGGAGGAGAAGCACCAAGAGCAGCCTTGCTTCTGCATTCTCCTCTGCCTTAAAGTGCCCAAAGCTGGCATTACTCAAATCCAGCATTGTCACCAGAAGCCCATGCAAACAATCCCTCCCACAGGCCCACAGCCAGAAGAGAACCAAGAGGAGGTGCCTTGACTTCCATGCAGTGTAGTGCAGACTTCTACCAAAGCTGCTGCACCATCTTATCTAGAGGCACAGAGGATTAAGGGTAGGCAGTACATACATGGTGAGACATTCTCAAAGAAAAGGACCGGAGGCCGCTGTTTCCTTCCTCATACTTGTTTTTAATGAGGGAAAACCACAACCCAGAAGTTTTTGTACTTTAAACAGCTCCCAGAACTGAAGGTGGGAATGCAGGAACCAGGGGGAGAAATGAGAGTGCATGGGTGTGGGGTGGAAATGGGCTAGTACTTACCAGAGCAGCAGGGAAGCAATTTTCCACAAGCAGAGGCCTTTGGCACTGCCCACGCTTAAAGAGGGAATGACTTCATTTCAGATATGTCACTCTCTCTCAGAGGTTTTATCTTGTGAACCTTATCCAGCATTTATTCTCCTTCACTTTAGAGAAGCTTGAAATTCGGCAATTAATGTAAAAGGAAAATTTCACAAATGTTAGCTGCCACCCATGTGCTCAGGGCAGCCTTATCCCTCTCTCTGGGGCCAGGCTGCACCACTGCCTCCATCTCCCCCTCAGCAGGGCTGGGATGCATTTGCAATGAGTAAATGGCACAGGTGAAGAGCAAACCACTGGGTCTCCAGCTATTTACCAAGCAGCATTCTTCCTCTCATCACCTTTCAAACTCCCTCAGTGTCTGTTTGGAAACAGCCAAAATTCCACCTCACTGGCCACATTGTAGCAGTGGCTCCTAGGTCTAGTCAGGTCCCCTGCTGGAAGTGGGGGACTCAATGCAGTGCTGGCCCTGAAAGTTAAGAGGAGTAGATGAGTAGCCTGCATGACTGTCTTTTCTGGACTCAGAGATGCTTTCTGGCCACTTTGATCAACAACTTTGGTGGAGCTGTGCAAGGTGCACATCTCAGACATTAAATAAGAGGAACCAAAACCTGCCCCACACCCTTCAAAATAAGTAAAACAAGAATGTATGATTAGTTCTTCACGTGGCAAGCCTCTCCCCACGAGCAGCATGGTGGGACTAGCCTGCACAACAGACAACTTGCTGCAAAAATGCTCTCCTCTGTCTCTCTTTGCCCATGAGAACAAGAAAGACGTCAGAGGACAAGATCCTATACAGTGACAGTTGAGGAGGCCCCCAGCCATATATAGATCAATTTCTGTCTAGACAGCTTGAACCACTTTCTAAAAGCTTCAGTAAAAACAGAACACAGAGCTAGAGCCCTGGCCTCTCCCTGTCATCCTAGGCATCATCAGTTTGCTTTTCCTTCCACCAAGCTCTTAAGTATGAGGGAGGTGGCAACAAAAGAAAGGAACAGAAATGGTAATATAATGTTTTCCTATTTTTTTCCTACCTGAAAACTGTTTAGAATAAAAATAGTGACAGCTGAATGGAAAGAAGTCATACATACATACATACATACCTACATACATACATACATGCATATATATTCAGCAGAGCAGTAATACAGCAGGTGTACTAACTGAAAGAAAAGAATACATTGCTCCAGCTTAACCTGAGCATGTCCCCAGGCCCCAGCTGTTTGCAGACAACGTGCGCTCTGTCCCCTGCCGGTGTGTTGCTGTCACCTCGGCTCTGCAGAGCAGGGCAGTGCCAGCAGAGCAGGACCTGGCTTATGTCAAGACCTTTCCTTGCTCCTTTCGTTGAGTAGTAAGACAACGGGAGCAATGTCTGTGATCAAAACAGAACACATTTCATAGCACACGTATGTCTACCCGCATTCCCACCAGGCACAATCTTCATAGCACTGCCATAAGCTATTGAGGGTCTTTTTACCTTCCTGTAATCACTCCTGACACTTTTTTCAACAACATAAAGACCAGGCTAGGGGTGGGTGGTATTTCTGTTTTCAAGCTGAATAGAGGAAGGAGAGGGTTTGTTTATTCTAGTTTGTTGTCTCAGGTGGCACTGGTTGTTTCATTGTATTGTTTTTTTCTGACAAGTTATTTTGAATAAACAGAGCTGCCTTTACTGCTATTTAGGGTGGCACTTGCTACATCCTCAACTTACAGCCTCCTTAGGCTCCTTTGATGTCTCTGGTGGTTGCTGCTCAGCTCCTTCTTCCTTTCCACATACCTTTGGGTCTTTTTTTCATTATCTCGAGTCACGCAGAAGACAGACTGATGTGCTTGTGGTGCAATGATGAGACTGGTACTGAGTCTGCACTGTCTGTAGTAGTTTATTATTGCTGCCAGTGAAAAAGAAATCTAAACCTGCCAGCTCAGCCTGCTGTGAATCAATATTTTACAGGTAGTGTACTTTGAAGAGATGACACAAAGACAGCCTTGAGAGAGGGAGGTGAGGGGGAAGGGAAGAAAGGGAGAAAGAGAAGAATTTACCTTGACATCCATTGACACACTTTTCCACCAAAAGTGAGGGAAAACAAGCGCCAGCCGCTGCTGCCAAGGCTCTGTCACACTCCAGAACTTTGCACTCCTTGCAGCATCTGCTGCTCCTTGCTGGCCTTCCCTGCTATTGCTCTACCACAGAAAAAAAAAGAAAAAAAAGTCCAGCAGTCATACAGCGATTGCACAGACAAAAGCTGCACTTTGGTATCAATACCATGTTAGATAGAAGAGTAATGTCACCTCAGTGGAATATCTCAGCAAGCATCGCAAGGGAGGGGACCACACTTGATGTGCCAGCCAAGGTCTTTTTTCACACTGTCTTTAGGCTCTTGGCAAAGTTTGATTTTATTTTCTCCTTTTTGGGCTCAGCTGAATAAGCAGTTTTCATTCTTTGTCACTGTACAATAGTCAAGCTTTGTAAGGTGCCATATGGTAATAAAGCCTTTCATTACACTGTCCTGGCCACCCATTTCCTTCCTGCTGAAAATCAAGATATCAGTTACAATCTACTGAGGCCCAAATGGCCTGACTCCAGATTATCTGAGAAATGATCTCTCCCTGCCTGCCTCATTTTTACATCTGCTTTTAAATAGGACACTATGCATGCTGAGCTCAATGGCAGAGCTGGCAGAGACTGCCACAGACAACCCTAAGGCTCTGCAACTTCATGCCCCTTGGAAGAAGAGTGTATAGTTTCTAAAAGTGCAACATGAGGGCTTCTCTTTCTGTCCCATTGCTGTTACCACATGCACGGTGCACATTCTGGTAGCAGACATGCAGTGCATTACCAGCCTTGTTCTCCAGGCAAAATCCTAGTGATGGATGCATTTTGAAAATGCACATTGAAATTAATACAGTGGCTAACATTAGAAAACAGCTTGTATTCTGTAGGTTTTTGATTGACCTCAGAGTGGAAGGGGAAGTAAAGAGGCTTCACCTCTATATTCATCTGCACAAGGCCAATAAATTATGAAATTTTGACTAGCACACCAATACTTACTATGTTTTATGTTGAAATCTGAATAAAGTAAAGTTTTTGAGAAGAAACTAGAATCATATTTCTCCATCTGTGCAGAGTGATCCCCGAAATGAGAAACATAGCTATGAGATTTAGTGCAGCAAGAAATCCCTTGGGACAGAGACATGACTTTGCAAAGGTGAAGAAGTTTGCCCACAGCTTTACAAAAATATAAGTTCAACCTTAAGTTGACACTTTCCCACAGAAGTTTAGAAATTCTGTGTTCTTAGTTTGAAGCAACATGGTTTGAAATGAGAATGACAGTGCTTAATTAGTGACCAACTGACATGATTTTTAAAGTTGGTTGTTATCCTTTGAAAGGACTAAGCTGGGCTGAATGGAGGAGGATGGGTGATGGAGAACTATTATATCTTCTTGGACATGCTGAGTGGTCTGTAGTTTGTGAGATATTTCAGTTGTGCTTGGCCGTTTGTACCCATCTTACTCAGCAGCCAGCTGAAAAGTTTGTGCATCTCAGAGAACCCATCAGACATAGCCACTGGGTCTCCAGTTCTCATCCCCCCCTCATGAAAATTGGCATAGCATAATGCCTATTGGCTCAAAGACACACTGGGATGATAATTATTAGCAACAGAACATGATCTCTACAAAGTAATTTTGGTCAGATATAAAAGGATTATTTGATTTTATCATAGAGAGTTACAAACCAAATTACTTCTGATACAAAAGATGTTATTAGTGATCTCCGTGGCCTTCCTGACTCATTTAAAAATTATTTTCCAAATTTGAATAATGGAAAGTGAAACAATATAGATTTCCACTCCCCTTTCCCAAACTGCACAGATGAAAAGAGCCCTAATCCACACGTGTGTACCCAGAATAATGACTGATCCAGGCTTACTTTTAAGTCTGCACTTGCTGATGAGGTTGATAATGAGCTGACATGAATTAAAGTAAATAAAACTCAGGAGACCTATAACCTGGAACCTCTGTGTCTTGGAATTGAGGTCTTGATAATTGCTTAACTTACAACACCGTATCATTTTAAATGCTGAATTACAAACAATTTGAGAGAACGCTATGCTGTATCCCTGACATAATGGATGTGAAGTTTCACATGCAAAAACGAACGTGTCCCCGCCATAGGCTGGTTCAACTCAATTCTCTAAGTACCGCCATGCTGCCTCATAAAGCAGTGCCTTTGGGTGCATGCCAGCAGCACCCCCACCCTCACCCCAGCCCTGTGAATCTGCACATCTCATATGTGAGCCCACCCAGCCCTGCTCCAGGCCCAGGGGCTGCAGGCAGCCAAGCCCTGAACTCCCACAGCTTGGCTGGGGCGGGACAGTCGGCAGTCCCTTGGCCCAGACACCTGATGCTGGAAAACAAACTGGGTTCACCGGTGTGTCAGTGACCCTCAGGAGGAGCAGGGGCAGCTTCCTTTCAGTTCTTCGGGGTCATCATTAATAACAGATGGAATAAATCTAGGGCTGAGGCAGGGCTGTTCGCTGGCAAGGCCTTTGCAGGCATAATTCCATGTGAATGCGCATGGCCTGTCATGCACTGCTGCCCATGTCCGTGGCATGGCCAGAGCCAGCACATTTTCTGTCATGCTTGAACTTGCCATAGATGAAGCTCTGAAATCAAGTTGCCCACCTTTTTACCACAGAAACCATCACCCACCCTCCATCTTTTCCTCTGCCCTTTCTCAGGGTCTCCTGTTGCAAGCCTTTGGCTCTCACCCCTGCAGAGCTGGTGACCTGTAAGAGACAGCGGCTATTGTCTGCATGACAAGCTTTGCATTTCGGAGCCGAAGCACACTGCCCACAGGTGCACTTAGCTAACTGTTAATCAGTTGTTTTTCCATTATTCTTATTTGTTTACCTGGTGTGAAAACCTAGTATCTCAGTACAATTACCTGGCATGCATTGGATACTTAATACGTGCTGCTCATAAATCATTGAGGAGAACGTCTTTCCCTTCAGCCTGTCCTACTGAAACGATGGCTGCATTTAGAGGTTACCTGTGAAAGTTTGGTGCAGTTCTGTAATTAAATCTCAATTGTGAGAGTCAAATGTTATATACTGAATGATGAAGAATGCATGAGAATTAATTTACAAGTTAAGAGGGATCTACCCTTTAACCAAAGTTTCTAACTTTCTTAACTTTTTATATCCCTTTGTTTCCATCCATGTGATAAAATTGCAGTGTTGTAGTATTTCAGGTGCAATATTTTGGGATGGAAGAGTTAGACCCCTGATTCCTCCTACTCTTTCTCAACACTTCCAGCCAAGAGTTGCAGTCATAATCTCACTGAAACACCCTGAGTTAAGAATCACAGTCTGGTTAAGGCCCTAAGCCTATAATCACAGCCTAATTTTAGTGCTATATACATATTATTCCCTCACTGAAACCAATGATACCTTTTGTGTAAACAGATAAATTGACACACTGTGAAGGATGCACTGGAAGCTCCTACTCTTCATTCCACCTCCCCTTACCTGTCCCTGTGAAACAAGGGGAGAAGACCTCCCTTTTAGCCTCACTCCCCTGGGCTGGTTAGTTGGAGGACATTTTTCAGTTTTGCTGTGTGCATCCCCTGTGGGTTTTAAGAAAAGGTTTAGTTGCATGTAATTTCACCTGTAAAATCAAAGGAAATTTGCTGGGAACAGAAATCTTACATCTTTACATACAAAATTGTTACGTTATGTGATTTAGCTTTCACACTGAGAAAAACAACTATTTAAAAACAAGAGCTAGAATAATTGCATTTCACAAGGGTAATGTTATATTACACTGATCTCTGCAGTTCCTATCACCGCTGTACTTAACTCTACCCTTCACTGTAGCTGTAAACATATCAGTGTTTCTGTTCAGTTCTAAGATGCTAAATAGGAAGAGTGCTTTTAGATTTTGAAAAGAGCAAGTTTTAATGGGAGAGGGCATTTTTTAACTGGCTGGGAGCCTGCCTGTCTCCAAGATGAGGCTCATAAACCATTCTCATTCACATGCCTGCATTCACAAAATGTGAACAGACGGTTTCTTTTCGATAGACTGATGACTGCTTGCTAGGTTGGCACCTTTTGTGCAGCATAATAGGAAACACATCTGCAGTGCCCTTCTCAAATACAGCAAAGGCAGCTGTTAGAATTACGCTTTTTCTGCTTTAAAGCCATCAACTGGTTGCAAGGCTTACAAATATTGTTATAGAGTAATCTTCCTCAATTCCTGCTTCCAGACCACCAAACTCAACAAAACGCCTTGTCCAGGCATGCTGCCAATGCATCTGAACGAGAGCCTCGGCTGCAATGAAGCGCAGTGATATGACACTAGCACGGCCATTATGGTCCAAGTACCAGCTATTTTTCAACCCCTCTGAAATAAGCTTTCCATTAGCCAAAAAAAGGTACAATCTGATACACAAGGCGTTGGAACAAAATCTTCCTCTTTCTCCATGTGAGGTGTTTGCCTTGGATTTTATTTGGGGAGTGGGGTTGGGTGTGAGGATGGGTAGTACTCTACATATTCCTTATACTTTTGCATATGTACATTCATAACATTTACTGTAGCCAGGATAGCAGGCAAGCAATGAATTAACATAACTGCTTGTAAAGCTGTTGTGAAATATGTTTTTATATACAAAAATCTATCTAAGATCAAAGTTGCAGCATCAAGTCCTATAAGGCTGCCAGTTGGAAACCCAGTTGTTAAAGGAAGAAAGAAACTGCTAGCAATACTGCATTTAAAGAGAAACGCAGCATCCAAGTGAGCAAAGCAGGTATAAACTCTCTTGCTGTGAACCGCAGATCTAATCTACCTACCCATTTATAGGATATTGCACTTGCCACATTTAAGCACCTTATAAAGATAATCACAGCCATAAAATAGGCACATGCATGTGGTCTGTTAATCCACACAGTTCTCTTCTCCTTTTATTCCAGCTCCAGAATACCTGCAATAATACGTGTATGCCATCAGGATACAAGGCTATACACTGGCATATTGGAGCAGAGGATGCCTTCTTGTTATGATGAAAGTGAGAAATATCTACATTAATTTTATATTTACATGTGCTTCTGCTCTGCTGTTTGCTATCTGGGTTCACCACACATTGCAGGAAATCTTGTGTGGATTTGGAGGGCTCTGTGGCCAATATCCATCCCAGAACCTTGGTATTAAGTCTGAGAGAAGGAGTCCTGACCAAAATGGGGGTGACAACCTCTGTTTTGAGGCAGGACCACGTCCCTCCAGCTAGACAGCCTCAGGAAAATGATTGGGCAGGGAGAGACTTTGAGTTGAGAAAGCTAGACCAAGCTCCCAGAAATAGACCCATCAGTAAACAACCTCTGTATCTCCAGCATGGGGTGTTCTGAGCTTAAGAAACATATCCCTTGAGGAAAATCATCCATATGAAGGAATACTGGGGGATAGCAACCTGCTTGTGCTTGATTGCTTCACCAACAAACGGGTAAGGTGTAGTCTGCCAGGAGTCCAATTATTTTCCTATTGAAGTTTGTAAAAATTTTCGCAAATTTTTTTTTTTTAAAGTTGAAGATTGTAAAAACTGCAGTGAATTAGAGAGAGTCACCACTGTACATAGCACTAGACAAAAAAGAATTCCCATATGAAAAGAAGAAAAGAGATGAGAAGGTAAATAAGCACATATTAAACTGCAGACACTGAGACATTCAGGGTAGGAGTAACATTTTCCAAGAGAAAAATTAAATCCAAATGAGTTCCCAGGAGAAATGCTATCTTCCTGCAGCAGAAGCAGTGCTGATCCCAGCACCTAAAGGGTGTTCAAGGCACCCTGCTTACCCCAAAGGTGCTCTGACAAAGTCCTGCCCTGTACAGATCCTTCATTCTATGCCATTCTATGATTCCACCTTTCAATGAAGACTTAAAGCCAGCACTGGCTGTCCCTGCTTGCCACCTCCAAAAACCACGTTGTGAAGTGGGGGAAAGTGCTTGAGTGCTTGTCTCACTCAGACCATCTTGCAAGTTACCCAGACACAAGATGCCCTGACAACGAGTTTGGTGCAGCTAGGGCCATGACCACACTGATCTGCCTGTAGAAGCCAAAAATTAGGTCTCCCTACATAAAATGGAGAAGCCAGAAACTTGGGAAAGCAAACCCCTCAGCATCACTAAGAGGGCCAGATCTCAGGGTGCTCAGCATCTGGGATTCACATCGCCAACCCCTGCAGCGCTGTCTGCTTGCAGCATGTCCTGCTGCCATGGGATCCTGGTGCTTCACAGGGGGCCATGGTGAAGCCAGCAGTGCAGCCTGTGGTTAAATAGCTTAAAAAGAACATTTAAATCGCGTGTACCAAACCAAGTACACAGATACAGGTAAGATACACGGATATGGTACCCCAGATATCAGTTTTCCATAGCACTGTTTGTTCCTCATTAGTAAACATTTTCTTTAAATTATCTCGGATACTCATTAAATATTATCAGCTACTTAGAACCAAAGGATAATTATGAGTTTAATGAAGCGTGTACCAGCTTGCTGAAGTCTAACGTTTGTTTCTCTGCTGGGACTCCATTTTACTTTGCACTTATCCTTCAGCAAAGCTACTCTACAAAGTCACTTTGGCAATAAGAAGTATTTAATTAGATTAATGAATTTTTATCACCTCTCCCAGGGATTAGGCTTGTTAAATCCTGGCGACCAAAGAACAACAGATTTTTTATTACTAAATGTTTAGGGATGCATTGGTTGTGTTGCGGTGGTAGTCCTCATAAGTCAGGCTGCTTTGGGCAGTTCTACCTTGTACGTCCCTTGGTAGGAGAGGGATATTTGGCAGGGACAACCTGTGCCTTCCGCTAAATCACAGAAATCAAAATGCAGATGAGGGCGAGCAGACTGCAGACAGGATTTCCAGCTGCTGACTTTATTTCAAAGTTTTTTAAGTGGCTCTGTGGGAGGATTAACGAAATCACTCATCACTGGGTCCTTTTAAAAACAATTGATTAATTAATTAATTAAACATTTTTTTAAAAATTTAAACTAAGGGAAGGCCAACAATCTGCATTTGGCTTGGCTCACTAGCTAGAAGCCCAGCTGCTGTCTGCACTAAGGAAATGTTGGAATATGCAGTCTTCTGGTGGCTGTTTGTCACTGTTTCCGTCACAGCCTCGAACGCTGGCTGCAGGTGTGTGGCGAGAAGGGCACAGCCCCTCAGTGCTGAAACCACTGAATGCTGTGCTTATTTACCCCACACAGTCCAAAACCTGCCTGTAAAAGTTAAGGTGGCATCAGGGTTTCCCTCCTAAACCAAGCCCTGCAGAGGCCCTGCTGGCTTCCCTACAGTGAAATAGCCAGCCAGCCAGCGGCTTGGAGACCCTGCAGGAAGGGGGAACAGCAGCGGCAAGAGAGATGGCAATAGCATCAAGTTTAAATGATGCCTGTGAAGCAATAGGGAAGAAAAAACACAGTGTTGATGCAAACAGATGGCTTTGCAAGAACTGTGCCCATGTGACTATGGCCTAGTGCACGCACTGTGCAATGCTCTGACATTGGTCTGATTTTCGGGTGGTCCTGTGTGGAGCCAGTGGTTGGACTCAGTGATCCTTGCGGGTCTCTTCCAACTCAGGGTATTCTATGATTCTATGCAGCCCGGTTTGGGAGGCTGCATGGGGCTTTCTTCATGTGTGATATGCGAAGCCCACAGCCGAACCCATGAGAGCAGCACAGGGTCACCAGCACACACAGGGGAGGCTCAGGCAATTCCCCAGGTGCTTGGATGTGACAGTGCAGCTGGCAGCCTGCACCCCGCCTTAACCACTAATGTCTGCATATTTTTACACCCATCTGTCTGCAATAATCTGTCCCTCAGGACCAGGAAGAAGAAAGAATAATTAAGTTGTTCACTAGGGGAAGAGGATGGCTTTGACCAGTGAAAGTAACCTGTTTACGTAACTCATCTCACAGAAAGCACACATCTATGGGCCACTGATGCTGCATATACAAAGCAGTTTGAATGGGTTAACGAAGGTAGCTCTGTGCTGGTGATGCTAGAGGAGAAAGAGTGAGTCAGGCAGCAGCACAAAAGTTTATCTGTACTCTGCAGACTGAATCTGAGTAAAAAAAGCCACCTTCCTCAGAAATCTTTGCCCAAGAATGAACTGGGTTATCTGCCACAGGTTTAAGAGTCCTATAGAACCCACATGTAAGACACAGAATCACAGAATCACAAGAAGGACCTCAAGGATCATGAATCTCCACCCCCCCTGCCACATGCAGGGCCACCAACCTCCCCATTTAATACTAGACCATGCTCACCAAGCATGGAAATTAACAAGCACAATGTAAGTAAAAAACTGAGGCTGTGAATGAAGCTTACTGACTATATGCCAAAAGGACAATGAAAAAAGGCAAAAGTAGCATTGTGAAAATAATCTATGGCATTAGCATGTATATTTACCACTGAAAATCTAGGGACAATACAATAGGACTCTTTTTCTGAAAAATCTCTCTTGAGGTGTATTGAGAGATGCATTTTCCAGTAGTCATCACATTAAAATCCAGCATGGATGGTGTCACAGCAGAGGGAGGAAGAAACACAGAGGAGGAGGAGGATTAGGATCCTCTCCAACTCCCAGCTGTGGCAGAATATGTTTTCACAGCAAAACAGCTGTTTAAATCACCTGACCTTCTCATTGTCTGACAGAGGATGTTAAATATTTTCTGACAGAGCACATTTATGGTCTCAGGTTATGCAAGGGGAAGTTTAGATTGGATATCTGGAAGAATTTCTTCTCAGAGAGGGTAGTCAAGCTGCCAAGGCCAGTGGTGGAGTCCTCATCCCTGGAGATACTTAAAAGATGTGTGAATGTAATACTAAGGGACATGTTTTAGTGTTGGAACTTTGTAGATGAGGTTGATGGTTGGACTTGTGATGCACTACAATGTTATGCTGCGCCACCAAGCAGGCTACATGTTGCACGAAGTATTTCACATCAAGGCACTGAAAGGGTTAGAAGAGGCTGCCCTGTTCAGACTTCACAAATTTTTGGACAGGCTTTGACAAATATGTGCAGATCAATTCAACATTGCCAGCTTCTGTTTTAGCACTGAAGTAGTTCCACTGTTACCAATCTCCCTGTTAATCTGCTAGTTCAAAGGTAGAGAGGCATGATGGATGTATCCTCACAGAACCACAAAATCACAGAATGGCTTTGGCTGGAAGGAACCTTAAAGTTCCGACCCCCCTGCTGTTGCAGAGTTGCCACTCACTAGATCAGGCTGTCCAGGGTCCCATCCAACTGGGCAAGCACTGCTTCCCTGTGCATCCTGTGCCAGTGCCTCACCATCCCCTTAGTGAATAATTTCTTTCTAATATACAATCTAAATCTCTTATCTTTTATTTTAAAGCTGTTACCCCTTGTCCTGTCACTACATACCCTGCTAAAAATCCCTACACAATTTTCCTCTAGGTCTCCCCAGAGCCTCTTCTTCTCCAGTCTGAGCAACCTCAGCTCCCTCAGCCCTTCTCCATAGGAGAAGTGCTCCAGTACAATACTATCAAGGTATCTTTCTTACTGCACATAGGTTTTAACTTAATTTTACATTACATTATATTCATTTTATCTGTTATGATTAGGCTGCTTCTTCAAGGGCCCTAGAAAAGGTGGCTGAAGGTGATGCATGGGGTGAACAGGCTTTAGATACAGACCCCTACTCTCCAGCCCTGATCAGAACTGCTGGGAATGCAATGAGAGAGACAGCAGCGCCCGCGTCCATTGACGTTGGCAGAGATTTAAAAGTAAGTGAAAATGAAGGTAAAGCTATAATCTAATTTTGAAAAATGAGGATTAAAGGTTCCATTACTCATGCTGTTTCCACTGTACACATGGAGGTAACAATATGTGATTTTGCTGGATAAAAATACAGGCCCCATGCAAAGCTGGCATGGTGCACATAAATCCCTACTGTGTTTGTAATGAGTGAAGGTTAGACTCATGCAGATGTGTGACTGTAAGCCGTTTTCGTATTCCAGCGGGCATAATAGAGAGAGATTGTCCCTCGACTTGCTGGTAAGGCTGGCTGTTCTGTGCCGTGTTGCAATGACAACTACAAACTCACTAGGAGGGCAGTGTGGCCCTGTGCCACATTGCCCTTCTTATCACCTCCTAATGCACAAATTGGGTGCCAGTGGGTGGCTCCCACCTGGGGTGCTCTGTGCTTTCTTTCCCGTGAGGCTGCTTTAATTTGAGATGTTTGATAATCATCTATTTTTAACAGGACTAGTACGAAGCATGAAGACTGTGGTTCATAATTTCTCAGTAGTCAGAGAGGACAGCTCGGAGCAAGGCTGAGCATGCCACTTAAACCAGGGGATAACAGAGCCAGGGACACTCGTGTATGAGGGAAGGATTTCCCTGCTGACCCACATGTCACCTTACATATGGGCAAGGAGTTCATCATCTGTTCATGTAGGTTAGTGAGAAAGGAGCAGGTGGAGGCATCAGCAACAAGCTAGCTGAAGGGTGAGTGAGGGATGCCTTGGAGAAGTGGGAGGAAAAGCAGCTGTAGAATACCTGCTGCTCAGGTGGAAATTCCTGCTCACCACTGAGCAGGGATGGCTGTCTAGGCACGGGGAGTTTTGAGAAAAACTGGGAATGAAGCACTGGCTATAGAGGGGACAACATGGCAGCAAGCCAGCGAGGAAATGGAGTGCAGCAGGCAGCCTTGTAGGGGAATTAGCAAGAGTCACAGAACAGAATCATAGGATCACAGACCGTTAAGGTTGGAAAATACCTCTATGAGGCTTGCAGGGCTCTCAGGAGAACATACGCATAGGCACGATGCAAAGGCAGAGAAAATGCACAGGGAATTCTGCAGTGTTTTGAGCCACAGTGTATTCCTTCTTGTGTCACATGGGGACATGCATGTAGAGGTTACTGAAATTAACTGCATTTTTACATTTCAGTCTTTTACTTAGCCTCCTCCCCCAATATCTATAGTTGTACATGTAGCACTGATGTTTCATGATGGTTAGCAGTAATCTCTTGTCTCAAAACATCACATCTTCTGCATTAACATTTTTCTGTTCTATCATTACTCAAGCCACTGTGCAGATAAAGGATTTGTAATTTCCCAGAAGAAAAGGCTGTTTTAGGGCGAGGCGTTGACAGTTTACCTATATATGCACCACCAAGAATCTCCTAAGAAGATTTCCTGGGTGACTACACTTTGGCCTTGAACTGTTTCTATTATGGCTTTACTGCTGTGGGATTTTCTCACTTCTATGTCTCATTGCACTCACAGTCCCCAGAAGATACACAAGGAGGGACACAGCCACCAGTACTGAACAGAAAATATCTGGCAGGCAGGGACCCCAGAAGTTGAGTCAGAGGAAGCAGATCCCAGGTGCTGGGGTGAAGGGGATGCACAGTAGCATTTTATTGTTCCATAACAAACAGTTCATTGTGCAAAGAAAAATCGTATCGATAACATATCTCTAAACCGAGGGCAAAGCGTATCCAAAACAAGTAGGCATTTATTTCTGTAAATGTACCCATTATATATTGAACACATTAGCATATTGAATGATGTATAAAAAGAAACAACACTTGTTCCCCAGAGGTTATCATTTAAATTATAAATACATTACAGTATCAGAAGGGCATTGAAACCAGCTGTGCTCTAGTTTGCTAGTGCCACACCGGCTTTCCCCCAGCGCTGAGGGACATCCAAGTCCCAGTGTCACCACAGGGGAGCTGGAGTTTCACTCATGCAATGCTGCAGTGCTTCTTGCTATCTCACTCTCTGTGGTGTAAGGAGTGAGCTTAAGTGCTTATTCTTCAACTACAAGAATATTACACCCCATAAGAAAATCTTCAAGAAAATGAGGGGTATTTTTTATAAACAAGGATCTTTGGATTCCCTTTTTCTCTGAGGGGGATCTCCTGATTCATTATTTGTGTGTTCCATTCTTCCTGAAAGCCATGATGTCTAAAAAATCCCTTTTGTTGGTGTTATGTTTTGTTTTGTTTTTGTCTTATTGATTGATTAATGCTGAGACATCTGCATTAGTACAGCACAAATATTTGGGCTCTGAAAAATAAATCTATGGCTTTTTTTAACCCATTGGTGGAGAATCTTATATCATCAACGCCAATTTAAAATCATGAGTAATAACAAATCAGTAATTTGCATTTTAGGACATTAATTTGAGAAGTCCAAGTTGACAGCTATCTTCCATTTATTAAAAAATTGAATGCTGCCTTTAAAGCCGTCATATTCTTTCTCAACATCTCTGAAAGCTATTTTCAACTACTTTGTGTAAACATTTAAGATGTAAGTAGTTTTTCTCCACTTTCATGCTGCTATATGAACTAACACAGATCATCTTACACCATTTAAACAGTTCTTAAAGCAGGCACAGAAAGCAGAAGTCACTCACACAGCTTTTCCCCGCCTCTAATCTTTGTATTTTCCCCTCAACGGACAGAGATTTTATATCCACTTTTGGAGCCATCGTAGGGCTTATTTGGCATCAGTTGCCCCACAAGGACAAATTCATAGAATGATAGAACCATTAAGATTGGAAATGACCTCTAAAAAAGAAAAAGATCACCTAGTCTAACCATCAGCCCACTCCCACCATACTCACTAACCATAACCCTTATTGCCACATCCATACAGTTCCCAAACATCTCCAGGGACAGAGACCCCACCATCTCCCCGGGCTGACTGTTCCAGTGCATCCAACCTGAATTACCATGACAGAGTTAAATGCAGTAAGTTGGTGTTAAGAGTTATGCATCTGCACGAAGCATTTCCATATTTTTTTACATGCTATGGAATTCGAGTTTTCTCTGTTTGACCAGTCCTCTAGTGAGATCCCTCCATTTTGTGCAGTCACCTGAAGGAATGATAGATCTTTACCTCCAGGTTACGCCTTCAAAGGTAGCTTGAGTGTCTTCTCAGAAATCAAGGTCAGTCAGCTATTTTAGCACCGTCTTCATTTTCACAAAATATTTAACTTACTGCTTGAAATTCCCACCAGAGAGAGCACTGAATGACCAGGCTGGTAGTGAAGACTCTTGTGACAAAGTGGAGAAACCACGTGTTTCAGCCACAACAGGAGCAGGGATTTCATAGAATCATAGAATGGCTTGGGTTGAAAGGGACCTCAAAGATCATCTAGTTTGAACCTCCTGCCATAGGCGGGGTTGCCATCCACAGTTCAGGCTGCCCAGGGCCTCATCCAACCTGGCCTTGAATGCCCCCAGGGATGGGGCATCCACAGTTTCTCTTGGCAGCCTGTGCCAGTGCCTCACCACTCTCTGAGTGAAAATTTTCCCCTGACTACTAATTAAATTAAATTAATTAAATTAAAACCATTCCTGCTTGTCCTATCACTCTGTCCATGTAAAAAGCTGATTTTCTTCCTGTTTATAAGCTCCCTTTAACCTGCTGTGCTCCTAGCCACCCAGTTTGGGATGTTCTGCCCTTAGCCCTGCCCTGGGCACAGCCATGCCAGTCAGGCTGCACGCTGCTCTGCTGTGGGAGCACTCAACATTTCCTCGCCAGCACAGTGCCTGTTCCAGGGAGATACACAAGATAACCATCATCAAGCCTGTCAGTCTAGCAAGCGGCACTAACGAGAAATTCAGAAAACAACCAGTTTGGGTGCTTTCCTCCAGTTCCCAAATGAAAAGATCTAATGTTTTTTAAACACCAATTTTTAATAAAGAATAATCTGTGGTGCCAGGACAAAGCTGCTTTTAGACTCACGTGTGTTTACTGCATATACTGCGAGGCCTGTGAAGATTTATGCAGTGATCAACTGCTTCAGCATCCTGAATCATTCCAGAGACAGATTGTCTGTAAATAGAAGACCTTGAGGGAGAAAAAAATGTAGGCAGAAAATTGCAGTTGCTCTAACAAGCAAAAACCCTTAAAATGGGGGATGATCTTCCATACTCAAAAGCATTTAAAAGAAAAGATGTCAGTCTTCCTTAAAAAGACATACCCAAGATGCAAGAAAAATTAGAGGAAAAGGATGCAGCACAAAGTAAGCTGTGATAAACCCCAGGCTGACAAGAGCAGCCTTCATCCTCACAATCCTCCTGACGGTGTGTGGGCAGTGTGAGGGCAGGCGAACAATTTCGCTTGTGGAACTCACACACAGGTGCACCTCCTTCAGACACAGCCATCTCCAGGGATCTCAGACCTTGGAGGTCTAGGAGAAAGCAGGAGAAACCCTCTGCTTCCTGTTTCCCAAGGTAGATTTTGTTAGCTTGAAGGAATTGATTCCAGGCAGATGTGGAAGAGTCAAAAGTATTACTCCAACATGCAGAAGGTTTTTAAGAAGAAAAAGAATTGTTTAGAGTCACAATTGCAGAGGGATCTTACATCCACCTGAGCTGCCAGTGCTAGAGAAGCCTATCTGCAAGAGGAGTTTTAAAGTGGGCACAACAAGAAGCAGTGTCCTGGTAACCATGCCTAACATTGGCATTGGAAGTACTTGGCAGAGCCTCAGTACAATGAAGAATAAGGCCTTTAACCTCACATGGGAGTTAGGCCTTCCATATGCGGATGTCTTCTGAATTTTCCTGGCACCAAGAGCTGACCCACTGTCCTTACTTTCAAACACAGAGTTCATAAAGCCTGCACCATACTTCAGCCTTGAGTTTGGACTGACATTTGTCTCCTTCCCCAAATGAGTTGCCTGGTTACATTTCAAGCAGAATTCTGAAAGTATACAAATGCACTTCTAAAACTGATAATCATCTTCAAGGGGGGAAGGCTTATATCCTGTTTTTGCTGATGTGAAGGGCCCCAGGCACCCTGATTTAAAAAAATGATCTGACAAGAAGCGAAGACTCAAATGCTCCTTGACACATATACATCTGACACCTCAGATAATCAGCATAGTTTCATAGAATTAACTGAAACCCCATCTTCATCCCTCTCCCCACACTTGTCATCTCACAGCAGAAAACATGCTGAATAACAGTGCATCACACCACAGCTCTGCTTTTATTATATTTTCAGTCCAGAAATAAAAAAATAAAAAAAAAAATCCTTTTTTCTCACTGCTTCCTTTCCAACAACATAAATATTCTTCCCTTGATGCCCTATCAAATGTTTAAAAATGTTCTGCTGCTAGGCTTTAAAAGCAGCACATGAACCCAGGGAAAGAAAAACGGAGAAAGAGAAGACAAAATGGAAATGCTTGAGCTCAGCTTTCAAACAGAGAAGCCCAACCTGGGCCCCTGTACTCCAGAATTGGAAGCACCATTCTGCCTTCCCTTTTCACTGGCTTCAGCTGCATCTGTGTATGGTGGGTGGGAGTGAAAAGCATAAGAGATGTTGGGCCCATCTTCCTTAAAAAAATCTGTATCTAGTTGTGAGAGATTTTGCTCTTAGAAGGGAATCTATATGACATGTAACTCAGTCATGTGAAAGCACGGGGATTTGGAAAGGAGCATATCATAGCATAGCGGTGTGCTCCCCTCCTTATTTGAAGTATTTTTGCAACACCTACATTTACAAGATCCCTTCTTTATTCTCATCCTCTTTGATCTATCCAGTTCCTTTGATGCGAGTGATCAATCCCCATCTCTTTCCTCCCAAGACTTTCAGAGAGCCTGTGCCCTACTCTCATGACTTCAGTCTATATGCCCCGCATCTAGTAGTTTGCCTTCCTTCTCCATCCTCCTACTGCTCCTCCTACTGGCCAAATTTCCCAAAGTCTTTTTTCTTAACTACTTTCTTGTCTCTTAACAGCGCTATCCTTAGGTGGCATCCACAGAGACAAATAACCTGCAATCCTTTCTCAATACTGCCCGGATCTGCTCAGTTTCTGAGGAACAGCAATGTGCCTGCTATGATTTTGTTATCTGCACTTTTAAATCTCTAAATAGCCTGACTAGAAATAAACAGATACTATTTTCGGAGTCAGATCTGATGCAGGAGGTAAAAGGGGAGCTCTGTATGGTGTGATCCACAGTACATTATTTTCATTCTTTCATCTCCATTTCAAATACTGCATCTCAAAACCTGAATTTCTTCATCTTTTTTGGCACTACTGCTTTTCTTGATAACTGATATTGCTTCTTGTAGTCTTACGTCATTCTGTTCCTCTGCGCCTCCTGCCCCCTTGTTCTATACATTACAATCCAGAGCAGGAACTTTCCTTTCTCTTCAGTGCTTTTTTAGCCCAGGAACAGCCTTGTCCTAGGCCATGCCCAAGCCTCCCAGCCACTCAGATCAGGACAGTGAAAAACTGTAGAAGAAAGGTTTGGATTTCAAGATGGATTTAGTAAAACACCTTTTTTCTTCTAGCAGTTGTCTGTCAGTGACCTCTGAAGGGTGAAGTCTTTACCCAGGTGCTGATTATCTCTCCCCTCCCTGGAGGTAGCTTTTTTATCAGCCTTCCATTTTCTCACCCCAAACCAAATCGAACTCCATTTATTTCTCAGACTTTGGTTTGGCTCAAAAAGATTTGATTTTTGAAATAAGTTAGCATCTCTTTAATAAGAGTGGAAGAATTTCAGCCCATGTTATATTTTGTCTGTTTATCTGAGGTCTCTGAGCAACCATGGTTTCCATCAACTACAAATGTGCGTGCTCAGCAACTTTGGAGAAAAGTAGGTCACTAAATTCAATAAATTTCATCTGAAAAACTGATATAAAACTGTTCTCCTTAAAAATTCCCAGTAGTTTTTGCTTCTAACAGGTTAGATGTACATGAAAGCATGGTCTCTTCCGTTATGCCTTAGAGTTGCAGGTGCCAGCACCAAGAGGTGCACATAACTGGGGCAAGGAAGACAATGTGGGATATGCAGGCTTGGCAAGAAAAGCTAAATAGAACTAGAGCTCTAAAAGGGCAGAAAATATATGGTGATTAGATAGGATATCTTACCAGCCTTAAAGCAGCCACAGATAAAGGATTTGCAATCTAGCCCCATTATATTAATTTTGGGAATATTTAGTACTGGTGTCCAATTATACACATTAGTGCCGGAATATTGCTTTTAATGCTGTTAAAGCTTGGGTTTATTATTCTGGGCAAACAGAGTAGCTGCAATAGTTAAGTGCAAACATTCAGCCCTTTGTTTTATCACTTGTTACCATTATATTCCAGGCATTGTTTTCTGATCTTGGTTCCATGCTCACCTTGGGCAAAGAATTTCAGTCAGCCCATTACAGTAGTAATAAAGAGGATTCATTTCAATAATGGGGTACGAAATATATCTATAATGATGCATCTGTCTTCAATATTTTTAATCTATGTACTTAAATATATAATTCTACATGTAATTTTGTGTGTTTGCATGTAATTGTCCATCTATTTTAAGGACTCTGTTGGGCTCTTTGCTTTTACAATGTATCTCAACTTCCTGACATCCGAAATTACCCAGTATTTTATAGTAAAGAGAAGATACAGACACAGAAACTTTTATAAATAACAAAGGTTTCCTCTCATAGGTAAAAGACTCCCATACATGGATAAAGGTCACTTCCTTGTCCAGGCAGTTCAGTGCCAGCCAGGGGCACAGCTGCCTGAGCAGCATGCAGCATGCAGTGCAGAAACACCCTCAGTCGTGTGAGATTTATACCGAGATCGATGGTTTCAGCATCCCAAATGACTCTGGAGACAGTTTGTTAAGAAAAGGCCTTAGGGAGTGGAAAACAGGAGGGGGAAGTGGATTCACAGTTAAAGAAGAATTGGCACAAGGCAACTTAAAGGTGAAAATTCAGATTCTCTTCTGAATTTCCTAAAAGCTGGAGGCAGCTGAAACCAGGGTTTTGCCTTGGGCCCAGTACTGATGCACAAGTCAATCAGGCTCCTCTATGAAACCTCTCTACATCCGCAAGGCACCATCAATCAAAAGGTGCAATCAGCCTTCCCCGTTCCAGTCCCTGCAGAGCTATTCCTGATGTGCTGCTGGAAGGGAGCGGGCAGCACAATGAGCTCTCACTGCAAAGCAACCGCGGTGCTCAGCGTCAGGGGCACCAAGAGCCCCTGCCTGTGAGTTGAGTTTCACAGTGTGTCATCACTGCTTCTGTCAGGGTGTCTGTGGTTGCTGGGTCAGCGCCTGCTCTGTGCTCACGCACGGATATTCCTACCTCATCCGACTGTCAACATTTCCTTGTCGTTTCTAGAAGAGCCTTACCAAACATGCCCTAAGACTTCACAAGGGGATCTGCAGGCTGGATCCTTTCTCCCCTTGCACAATCGCTCAGCTGCTGGGTGCACCTGGGGCCACGTATGCGCAGGGCAGAGGGATGTGGCTGTGGACAGGAATCCTGGCATTCCTCTCACACGTCTCAGACAAGCAGAACTCAGGACTCCTGAACTAAATCCACCCCCTTGGCCCACCCAGACACATCGCAGAGTTTAATGTCAAGGTTTCCTACACAAACGCTAACCCTCAATGCACACATCAGTGGCATCTCTCTGCTGGCATGGTTCAGAACGCACACTGCCAAATGCAGCCTTTCAGCAGAGAGCACTGCAGTGAAAGCAGACAGACCTCTGAAATTTCTTTCTCTTCTCTTCCTTTGTTTTGTTGTTGGTTTTTTTTGTTTGTTTGTTTGTTTTTTGTTTGTTTGTATGTTTGTTTTGTTATAAAAACCTTGCATAAGAGTTACTGCATATTTTGCAGTGCTAGGGTATGTATCACTCACAGCCACACATATGGAGGTTATGTGAGTGTCACCGTGAGAATGTATCCCTTTAAGAATTGTTCTAATTAGTGACTTGAGCTTTCATTTAATTACAGTCCTTAACACACAACTTGGAATTACAGAGGTGGGTGTAATGTAATTAGCAAAAGAAAAAAAAAAAAGAAAAAAAAGCCACATTTATAGTCCCTTAAAATATACATTGCAGCTACGATGAGGTAGAGTGGCCAGGTTCACCAAGGAAGCAGGTCCCCGTGCCTGCATCTGAGGGCATGGGGTGTGAAGAAGGCGGGTAGTGGCCAACAGCTGCTTGTTAGGGTCTGCATGGTCCCAGGAAGCTACCCACAGGTGGCCACATGGCAAACAAAACCACTCGCAATTAGCACTAACTGACACTCCCGTGGCCTGACTCCAAGGAGGGGTCAGGGAATGGGTAAGGCTGGAGGATGGGTTCGTGCTGGCAGGCAGGGGATAGGGAAGGTGTCTGACACCACCTCCACCACTGCATCACTGTCTGTGCATATGGAACTCATTGCCAGTGTTTTGATGGTGCTGGTTCTGCTGGGAATGCCTCTGCCCCTCTCACACCCTGCTTACTAGGAATTTGCCCCCCTGCTATGCACACACCAGCTTTGTAGGGAGCAGATGCAAGAGCCTTAGTTTGCTACTATCAGCCACCTTTCAGTTGTTTTTATTTTATTTAGAAATATTTCCACATTAAAATGTGCAGTAAACTGACCAGCTGCCACCCCTTGATGCTTAATCCTCTTTAATCTGGTCTGGGAATGTGAAAATGTACAACTTAGATTTATTATGCAGCTCCAAAAATAATTGAATGTAACAAGTAAAAAGAGCAGCAAGCAAACAGAAAAGGAAACAAACCCTTGGCTATTTATTTATCATTTGCTGAGGGCTTGCAGAACACACTCACCACACTGAGGTGACATCTACTGCTCCAGCCATGGACTGAGAAATGTCTAACAGGGATAGTCCATGCAAAGGGATAGCCCCTGCCCCATAGCCCTCACAATCTTACAACAGCACAGTCCACAGGGACAGAATTAATTGTGAGTTTGGCTTTTATACCAGTTGGCTTGATTGACTTCATCTGAGGCCTCACAAAAGCAGTAAGTCTTTCAAAGGGGCTCCCTATAAATTTATGGCTCACAAGGCAGGAAAAAAATCTCATGTAAATTATACCCTTTGAAAATGATCATGAGGTATGTAGATGGCCCAGGGGACCAAGAAGGAAGCCTGAAGTTTCATCTCTGGCTCATTTAGCATAGGTAAGTAGTAATAACTCATTGTTATTCTCTTAAAGTCATGTAAAAGCTTGGGAAAAACAAGTTGGTTTATCAGTCTGCTTATACTATGCCCAGTACCACAATGTCCAAATATATTTCCATCTCCAGCCAGATACCTAGTGCAGTTTCAATAATACAGTAGGATTTTAGACAAAATACTTCAGAAAGACTACAGAACATAGATCTACTGTTACCCATGGAGAGTAAGGGCTTCGGGATTATTTATGATTTATATAATTATGTGCAGGATTATATTTAAAGAGCAAATGTTTCTTGACATAGACTGTTCTGGGGATTTTGACGGTACTATACAAATAATACAGTGTAGGAAGTGTATGTTGAGCAGAAAATAAGCATTTAACAAATGCCAGATTCTGCACCTGGAATGGGCAGACTGGATACATGTACAGACTGGGGAGAGTCCCTTGTCCTGTTCAGCCCAGAGCAGAGGAGGCAGAAGGGAGGCCTTATACAGCTCCTCACGAGGAGAGTGAAGGGGCAGCACTGATCTCTGCTCTCTGGTGCCAGCCACAGGATCCATTGGAGTTGTGTGGAGCTGTGTCAGGGGAGAGTCAGGTTGCTCATCAGGGAAAGGTTCTTCACCAGAGGGTGCTGGGCACAGAACAGGCTCATCGTGGCAATGGTCCTGAGCTGCCGGAGTTCAAGGAGCATTTGGACAATGCTCTCAGCCACAGGGTTTAAATTCTGAGTGGTGCTGTTTACAGCCAGGAGTTGGACTCCCTTATCCTTGTGGGTCCCTTGCCACTTGGGGTATTCTGTGATTCTTTGATTCATTTCATGAGCACCAGCTGGTCTCAGGATTGACTGGGCAGCCACAGTGGCAGAACAACTCTCCCATTTCTTCATGGATTGTCTCTCCTCCTTCTGTTAAGAAGACACAGCCACACCTAGATATTTTCATGAAATGACAACTAAGGAACTCTGACATATGAAGAATGATTGGGTGTGCTCCACACTGAGCCAAGGCTCGTCTGGGGTCCCATCATACAAACAGTCTATCCTTCAACAACCTTGAGTCATGGATTTTAATCCAAACATCTAACCTTACCTTTTCTTGTGAGTGCCAGAAATCTTCTCCCCAGTATACAGAGCTTCTCTGTGGCAAAAATTAATATAGTTTAAGCCTAGCCCTTCAGAGAAAGGACTTCACTGAGGATATGACTGCCTCATTTGTACAGAGGAGTTTTCCTGGCTAAGGCATCTCCAGAAAGTGAAGTACTCAATAAAATTCAGCTCAAAAAATACTTTCCAGTCAACCATACCCCCTTATGTCTCAGCCTTAAGAAGCATTGAGTCTGTCCCCTGTAGTGGGCAAAGCTTTAAAAAAGCAATATAGAAACCCTACAGGGCAGGGTCCTCTCTCAATCATCTGCAAACTATCTTACAAAGTCATCAGTTCTTAACAAAGTGCAGTACTAAGAGCATATTGTTTCACATGAGCTACTCATCATTTTCCACTTTGAAACAAGCAGATACAAGCTCTTCTGGAGAGGCATTTTATTTCTAGCAAAGGCAATCAGCTTGGAAAAAGTGACTGATTGCTACGGTGCTAGTTTGCATTTCATGTCACCTTGCTTTCAAGATCCCATTAATTACATTACATTAATTAATTAATCCTGATAGCACACCTGTTATTAAGAATTATTCTATAGTGAGAGACACCAAAGAGAGCTATTAAAAGTCTTGCTTAGGCTCTCTAAGGCTGGTGACACTAGTCTAGTTCTACACTGCACCCACATCAGTTCTGGGTAAGCGTATGCCCTCACTCTCCCCTTTTGAACTTCATCTGATATTTCTCAAATAAAGGTAGTATCAAAGGATGAGCATAGATGAACTTGATCCTTACAAGGCTTCACACCTGTAACAAACTTACTGCAGAAAGGCAAAGAAGCCCTGGTTTTACAGGATAGTTTTACTACCAGATGCAGGGTGATACCACAGGCTCTCTTCAAGCTGATGTGGCACAGACAGCCATAGCCAGCACTCTGTCTGACAAGATGTATTGAGATTTCTCTTTCAGCGAGAAGCAGGCTTTCTCCACATATGGTCAGTGATGCCCAGATGACTCCAAAAGCCTCTTTGGGCTATGGCCAATCTCATTCTCTGTGTCATCAAACAATTCCTTCACAGACAAACCCAGGAAATCCAAGTCCACTTCCTACTTAGCTGGGCACTGAGGGGTGTTCTGGCCTCTTGTAAATCTCCAACATCTGACTTTTGCATCTTTGCTCTCCTCTCTTCACTTTACCTCTCCTTTGTCTGTGAGATGAGATTGGGTCAATTTTGTCACTTCTTCAAGGGAGGACAGAGGACCAGGGGACCTAGTCATGACGTTCCCCTGTGCCACCCTCCCCATTCTCTCCAACAGCATTCAGAGTCACTCTGGTAATAGGATCTGGAGTACTTCAGAGAGAGTTAATTTGTGAAAGCAAACCGCATTGATTCAGGGTTGGTGTAGTAATAATTCTGTCATTCAGCTTCAGCTCCACACAGTCACAGTTCATTTTTAGTCTCCAAACAATAAATATAGATAAAATGAGCTTTGGCTTAAACAGTGTTTAGCAGGCGTGAGTTCCCAGAGAGCAACATGAAAGCAGGATTCATTGCTGCTGTTCCTTATGAGAATCAATATGAAATGCTGAATGAGTTAAGAAAAGCACAGCATAAAAACAAAGATTACTGTTAGAACAGAGGGCTCTTTGCATCGCTTGTGCTGTCTATCCACAATCCTTTTGTGTCGCTCTTTATCCTACTCTGGAATGAAATTAGCTTTCAGTCTTCTCTTTTTTTCTAAAAAAAAAAAAAAATTGATCTTATTTAAATCAGCCCCTTAGCAGGTTGGCTGAATTCTTGAAAGCCTAACGCAGCCTGCAGATGTCTGCCTGTGCAGCCACATGGCAGAACCAGGCTTCGGGGTCCCCAGAGCTTCGCGCAGGACTGGGAACTTCTTGGTGCTGGTTCCAGAAATCCATATCCCTTTCCAGTTCATTACAAACACCTATTGTTTGCCATATTTATCTGCCATCACTGCTGTTTGTTAGCAAATGGAAAAAGAAATGCCAGGACTAAATTTCAGCCTGCCCTTAGAATAGTGGAGAGGGGCTACAGGAATTGAATGACAGATGGTCTTTGAATGATATACAGAACCTCTGCCCCTGGGCCTGCTTTGGAGGAGCTGTTTTGGATTGTTGCTCAGAAGAGTGGGAGGTTGTTGTGTGATATGTGATTATTCCATAATAATTTTAATTATTTTGCCTGTTTTCAAACAATAGTCTCAGCCTTTTTTAATTTTTACACTCACTGAGTTGTGACACGAGCATTCTTCCCTCTGTGTTAGCAGGGATTAAAATCAAACCCTGTATCCCTTCCCATTTTTCAAATAATCCATGTTTAAATAAATTACCTCAGTCTGGAAAAGTGAGTTACAGGGCATTCTCCTGACACGCACGGCACAGAGAAAGACGGGGGGTGGGGAAGGCTTTATTGTGTTTTGCAGGATGAGATTGTCACTGTAACAAGTTTCGCAAGGAGGCTGCTCTTTAACTCCTCTTCTTCGGCACAGAGAACACAGCTCGGGGAGCCTCATTTACATGCATATGGGTATCTGATTGGATCTGTTCAAAGGTACAGTAGGAGTCAGTCAGATTGCATATGATGTGCATATCAATGAAGTTCCCAAAGTGGGGTGTGATGCTTCACAAGAGACGGGAAAAATATGCTGTCTCTGCTTCATCCAAAGTCCAATGGAAACTTGAGGATTTTTTTCCGCTGTCTTGAGATAAGCAATAGTACAAGCCTAAAAAATATGTATATATATGTACATATATATGCGTATGTGTACGTTTCCCCATTTTCAGAGTTTGCATGTTGGACCAAACACAGCTCCTCATTGAAACTGCAGCATGCAGTAAGGCAGCAGGGCCATCCCGTGAGATGTGCCAGCATCCCATGCTGCTCTGGCACCCCGGGGAACTCTCTGGTGCTGAGATGCTGTGGCTGCCTATGCAAGGATGGGTGATTTCTCCAAGCTATTCAGTGGAAATGTAGAATAACATAACCACCTCAGCTTCTCAGGGGCACTCTTACATCACAGCCCCTGTAGTGACTGAGTCTTGACCTCCTCGGCAAACAAAAATTCTCTGTATTCCTGCCTCCATGGCCTTACAGAGTCCAGAAGAAATGGTTTAGACACTGATGTGGTGCCAAGCGTCAAGAAACCCTTGAAGGTAGATGCTGCAGTTTCCAAACCTTACAGCCACTGTGCACATCTCAAAGAGAAATGACTCCAAAGCAATCTGAAAAACTGAATTTACAAGCCCTTCCCTTCCCTTCCCTTCCCACATGCCAAATCTTGTATTCTGATCTGGGTGTTTCTTGTTAAAGACTAGATGGTATTGAGCAACTCAAGACATCATTAAAAGGAATTTACTGTACAGCTGTAGGAATACTCACAGGTATGGAAGGAGCCAAGCAGAACACTGAACACAGGTGAATGCAACAGAGAGAGATTCCCAGTTCTACAGCTTATAATACACTTGTTTCTATAACCTTGGGCTATCTCCTATTTGAGGTTCAGAACTCAAGCACTTTTGCTTTGCCTTTACTTTAAAGAGCATGCAACAAATAGAGCAAATGTCAGGTCTTAGTTAGAGGTCTTAAAGTCTGTGGGATGATGGGTCTGAGGGCCCCTGCCACAACAGAGAGCTGGCCAGCAGGGATGCATTCGAATTTTTATCAGCAATCCAGATGATAAAATGAAATCTTGTACAACATATTTATGACACAAACATTGGTGGAATCTTTGGAAGGAGAGAGCTTATTGGTACAGAGTGATGTGAATTGACGGGATGAATGGTTGCAAACCAGCAAATTGCTTTTTAAGGTAATGAATGCTGCACTCCCCCTGTATTCAGATAATACACTGAAGAACAAAGAGCAGAATCTGGCTGGAGCAACAGGGCCTCAGAAGAGGGTTTAGAGCCACTGGAGATGAGTGCCACTCTGCAGTACAACTGCAAAGGAGGGCCTTGTGGTACTTGGATGTGCAAGGGTGGATATACCCCTTACGTGTGTGGTGGTGCATCACTGCCTTGCTTAAAGCCTCTGTCAGTTTGCTGCTGAATAATATTTTGGCCTCAATTTTTCCCTATCATGGTCTCAGAACAGTGAAGATCAAGTCACAGATCTTGTCTCCAGACTTTGCAGGGCTCTGTTGTCCATCACCCTTGCAAGATGTTGAAGCTCCCAGTTGGACAAAAACTCTTGGCACTGAAAGTTTTCAGTTGTTCCTGTAATACATGGAATAGCATGTAAAGAAAACCTGTGATTTTGCCCAGCTGGGATTATGTTATAAGGCCCTTTAGCTTTTTAGAAGAAAAAAGTACCCCTGGGAAATAACTTACTTCATTCATTATTCAAACCGTCAGAAAAAAAGTGTTGCAAATGGATGTGTACAGCATTCTTCATAAACAAATGAAGAACCGTTAAGCTGTAGGATACACAAATTATGTGTGTTACATCACTTCCCTGAAATGGCCAAATATAAGAGGCAATATAAGTAGTTCCTTACAGTTAAATGTACTGCCAAAGTCTGTGATAGTTACAGAGCTAGCTCCTAATAATGAGATGAACGATGATATCACCTACTCCACAGATTTTTACCAGTCCATCATATCTAAAGTCTAGATTTCTTGTAATGTGTAATGCTGATCCACATTGTTCCAGTGTTTTCCACCCTTCAAAGTATATTCCATTAAGAACGATGGGAAAAACAAGAATCAGAGTACGGTGCTAATAATTCTTTACGGAAAGAATGCTTCAGTTTCACTAAGTTCTCGCCCTGCAGCACTACTGCTCAGTAACTTTTCAGTATCTTTCCTCCCTCAACAAGCTGTATCACATAATTTTTGCAGATTTCTACTAACACAGTTCCAGGCATCGTCTACATAATATTGTTCCTCGGAGCCAATGATTGAGAGAGTGCAAAATGTGTGTCCAGAGGGTTTCCACTGAAGAACTCTAATGGAATAGAAAGTCAGAGGTCCAGAGAGGTCTCTTGGTAAGGATTGCTTGCCATGCCTTTCAGCAGAGCCATAAATTGCAAAAGAAGCAGAATACTGGATTTCTTTTTTTTTCTTTTTTTTTTTTCTTTTTTTTAAGGAGACCAATCCACTTGAAGTCACTCAGACAGCTTTGATTTGGGAACAATTTATTCTAGGTACTGGAACTGCAGATTTAACTTCTTGCAATAGTTGTGCCAAACTTCACTGACATTTCACTGAGAGACCAGGGAAAACCAGGATTATTCCAACTGTACCCTGGACATGACCCTCACACACTGTGCTCCCTCTGGTCAGCAGGGAGGTGGCTTGTGCCAGGACTCCTGGAAAGGTCCTCAGTGGAATTCATTAGCTTTTCATGCCCTGATGTTTCTTGCAAGCAAGTGGCGCATTCCCTTGTAAGGCAACTCAGAAGTATGCTACAAGGAAGCAGTGCTCCTGGCTACATTTTGCTCCTTTTCATTCAGGACCGATGATGGAATGGAGGTATTTCTGGCAAATGAGAAATGTATTCCCAAGTGCGGTCACTCAGGCAGCCTTCTTCTCTCATTCTACCCCATCCCATCTTCATCTCCACTCTCAATTTCCTTGGCAAACCCAACCAGCAGAAGTTGGTAGCACAAGAGAATACAGCATTCAGAGAATTCAGATTCCTTGAGAGGTACTTTGCAGTACAGACAAACTGCTGAGATACTATGCAGTGAGTAAGACCTAAGACCCTGAAGGATCCAGGTTTCATCTTCTCATCCCAGTAGAACTCTTTTCTTCAGTTTTTGTTATTTCAGATATAACAGCTAAAAAGAGCTCTCTTTTGTGTTTCTGAGCTCCTACATTTGGATATACATGCAGAGAAAGAAAAAAATATGCAAACAGCCCAATTTCACATAGCTTGTGTACCTTTCATTTATGAAATTGTGCCCAGCCTATAATTTCAGAATAATTAATCATTATGAACATTTAAGTGAAACAGACAGTACAAATGAGTATTCAGCAATTCCAGGAAGCTACAAAATAAATGAAAACAGTCACTTGGATCTTCTAAAATACAATATATATCCATTTAATCTATGCAAGAATAAAAAGGATATGTTTAAAATGCGGGGGTTGTTATTAAAAGGTACAAAGGGCTGACTCTGGATACGTATGACTCACCTCCACTGGAAGCAGAAACGGTCAGAAAATTTATTGCCTAGGAAGAGGTTGTTTTGGTTGCAAATAGCTGCAGCGAAGCCATTGCCTGTTCAGCAAGATTTACTCTTAAAAAAAAATCAGCATTTTTAATGTAAGAATTTTGCTTAGTGTCTATTTTAATTTCATTTAAAAACAAATCTTTACTTACTGTATTGCATATTTACATGGTCAGAAAATAAACGCACATTTTAATTATTAGCTTAATGGCAAATTCATGTTTTAAACACATAAAAGCACAAATTAAAGAGGCTAGTCTAACACAACAAACACACAATGTGTGGCTGAGAACAGGTACTTTCCATTTTCTTCTCTTAGCCTAAAAATGCTTAATTAAGCTATTTTGGGGATAAATAAAACAATTTAAAACACTTTTACTGAAATGCACAGACAGAGTGGATGTACATCTAGAAGAGGACCTTTCAGTCCCAGCTAAGCAGCAAAAACTGATTATTTCTATTAGCGTGTTGCAACTATGTGCAGTACAGGTTTTGGTGTACTATTCACGTACGTAAAGCAGAAAATATTTAAAAGAAATGAAATTCAGGAATTCAGTTTCCAAAGGAAAGGACCAAAAAATGGCAACAGACCATTGAGAGAATCCTGTTCCAAGGTGAAGGAGAGCATTTCTGAAACAGGCACAAAGCAGTGAGGCAGTGATTGTTTGTTACCCTCACTGCGCTCATTTACCATACTGTGAATGGAAGGAGATGGAGGTCTCGCAGGCCACTCTCTTACACCTTGCCAAGGGACCTTGCCCCAGTGCTCAGCCACTCCTGCAGTCAGAAACAGCTTTGTCCAGTGTCTATCCAACATTCCATTACTCCTCTTCTGATCTCAGAAGAACACACAGATCACATAAACACCTTCCTCTTATCTTAGCATGCATTAAAACTGGTCTATATTTTCACTTTAGTTCTTCAGATTAAACAAAGCCAACCCTGATTTTTTTTCCTCCAAAAGCTGTGTTTGCTGCTGGCTGCTCCTGCAGCCCTTTCCTGGCCCTCAACTCTCTTGAAATGCAAATCTTCAGTATAGTTCTAAAGTCTATCTCTGCCCACCAACGCACATGGAGTTTTTCTGTGTTGCTAATACATTAAATCTGAGACTGCCCAAAGCAGAACGTAGGTGCAGCCTTGCTGGTTCCCCTGGCCGGCCACCCAGCTGAGCATGCTGTCTTCTCCTAATGTGGCCATGAGACTGCCCTGTGAGATGGTGTAAGAATCTATTAGGAATCTAGATCTATCCTGCAAATAATTCTTCCTTCATCCATTTATTCTGTTAACCACAAGTCAATTACCTTGGCTTGATATATTTTATTCTTGATGAGGCCATTAATGGCTGTTTGGTATTCTGTTTTTGTTTTTTTTTTTTATTACAGATCAATGATGTATTATCATCTATGTCCAAGAAGTAAGTTTAAATGGGTCTTTAATTCCTGGGGTCCACCCTTCTTTTCCTTTAAAGAAAAGACAGATCCCCAAGCTGTTCTCACCCACACATCTTTTCCAAAGCTCTGTTTCAGGCAAATTCAGCCCTGACATGTCCAGCTGATGCAAGATAACACTTTTCAAATAAGCTATTACATTTTCTTCTTGTCTGTAGCCTAAGTCCTTAGCTTTCAGTTACCAGCGCCATTTCATCTATCTCACTCAATCCTTCATGAAATGCAAGGAAATACTGAAAACTTTGCCCTTCTTCATTTCATCCTTGTTGGCTTTTCCTTACCTCTGAGAGCTGGACTGACGTTTTTTCTGGTCTTCCTGTTCCCACCAGTATATTTTCAGAATCTTGTGTCCTCTATAATTAACTTTCCTTGCTGCATTTCCACTTAACTCAGTAAACACCTTGTAAAAATCATTTTTATTTTAATAGGTGCACACAAAAGAAAAATGCAATTGCTTTCTGTAACATAATCAAATAGAGGTTTTTCAAAGTTACCACGTCATTTAAATATCCTGGATCAGTAGTGACATGGTGAATGCCAATGAAATACCACTTTCATATTATACCAGCATCACTCTGCCAGTAAATTTCCCCGTGTAGACAAGTCCTTAGCAGTATTCCCTAGTGTTCTCCCATTGTGAGTGACATTTCACAGAGCTGAGAAGAATAACATTGAAATGACCCTAAACCGTGATGGAGCGTGGCAAAATTGTGAAAAAGCAGAGACTTTGAATACGAATGATTTTAGATTTTAAATACATCTTTCTTGTATTAATCTAGTGGAATTAAGTAGCTATTAAATACAGCAGACCAAACAAAGAAAAACCAGGAACTGTCACACAAAAAAATTATTCCGGTCAAAGTGAAACCGCCACGCTAACAAATCTCACAGCAAAATACCTACAAGGTTACAGTTTTAGTATATGTAGACCCTAGTCTTTACTAATTCCTGTGGTGATTAATGCCAACTATGCATATCTTTTTTCTGGGAATTGGCCTTTAGTAATTACCATAATCATACCTGTTTCTAAATACTGGTCTGTTTCTCCACTCTTGCCAGCCTGTCACCTTTCCATCTGACTCATGTGTCTCTGCAAAAACCATGGCTATCAAATTGTGTTTGGGAAGCTAGGGAAGGGCTCTGAAAATATTTCTGATCATTTCCTCCTCCAGAACCAAGTGCAAAAAGACTGAGGAGGCAGCAAGTAAAGCTGAGAGTGGCTTTGCATTGTCAGTCCAGTGGTAGTTTTTCCTCATCTACTTTGAGGAAGATTGTGTTAGCTCCCACATTTACTCAACAGCAAATACCCAGAATTACAACAATACTTTTTTTCCTTTTTCTGCAGCTATCAGAAGCCAAATGGCCAAAGCATCATATTCCTTAATGTTCTCAACTAATATATATACGTATGTATATTATATATATATATGTACGTACAGAGGAAGAAAAAGATCTCCAACATAAGTTAATCATGCACCAAAGGATATAAAATCTTGGGGGTCTGCTCACTAGCAAAACTTTTCAATACTAGAATAATCCCCTCAAAAACTAGAAATTTGCCAGAGTGATACATAAATGCTAATACTGTGATGGTGCGACCTTGCTTGCTACACATGGATCTTTCTACATGAGAGAAAACTCACAAGACTAACTATAGAGCTGTAGTGGAATAACCACTCACGCACACTGCAGAAGTGCATAACAATCTACTTCAGAACAGTGAAGCTTAACTTTTTTTTTTTTTTTTCTCCAAAAGATACCCCAGTCTGCCTTACATCCTAGGAGCAATAGCATGGATATAATTCTGTAGTTCAAGCATAGAACTTGAGCTAGTAGGCTCTGGATTGGCTTTTTCTAAAGTGCTTTCTCTTGTACTGTGTTGGGGTAGGCCACACTTACAAATGGTTTTTGGTTTAGGTTCTTTTTTTCATTGAGTATTTTGCACGTCTGAAAGAGTATAGCTATTGGAAATGCTAATAACCTTCACTGGAATAAAGAAATAGACTGAAGAAATAAATATCCATACAATCACAGATTTGTTGAGGTTGGGAGCACCTCTGAAGACCATCCAGCTCAATACCCCTCTTTGAGCAGGGTCGCTCAGAGCAGGGTGCCCAGGCCTACATCTAGGCTGTTTTTCATAACTCCAAAGATAAGATCCAACAGCTTCAGGGCAGCCTATGTCAGTGCTCCATCACTAGCACAGCACAGAAGTGCCCCTGGTGTTCAGAGGGAATCTCCTGTGCTTCAGTTTGTGCCCACTGACTCTTGTCCTGGCACTGAGCACTGAAAAGAACCTGGTTCTGTCTTCTTTGCACACTCCATTGAGTATACGCAGACATTAATAAAATCCTCCCCATTTTCTTCTCCAGGCTGAACAGTCCCAGCTCTAATTCTTACAAAAGGCTTCTCATCAACTTCAAATCCCAGTCTTAAAAAAAATTAGGCTGTACTAGATGCTCACCTGGGACAGGGCCTCTCAGGATGCCTTAGAGGTACATCAGAAGGTTCAGGAGCAGTGGACTCTGCTATTTCTGCTTGGGATTTAAATGGGAGCCTTGCATGTGCAATGCCTCTTATCCAGCACAGTTTAGAAAAGGGAAAATTCAATTTGTCTGAAGTGTTTGTCACTGTGTTAATCATGTTCTTTGGTTCCTCTTTGATAATGCTTGTTTTGTTCTCGCATCTTTTTTGCATGATTTTAAAAAGTGAGGGGGAGATATTTCACAGAAAAATACATATATATATATTAGCAGAAGAGAGTTTCATGCAACTATAATTCCATTTAGATCACTGTCAGTGACAGGCAGAATTTACTTAAAGATATTTTCTGTGCTTTACGGTTACTCATTCATGCAAATAAAGATAGCCCTTGAAGCCAAGTCACCTTGCCCTCTCAATCATCCACCTTGCCCTCCAGAGCTCTGGGGGGAATGCTAAATTAAAATCTGTCTGCTCTGGCAGAGGTGGGTTTTTTGATATAAAGCCAGAATAATTATTCAGACATATGTTTACAGCTGCAAGGTTATATTTTGCTGAAGATATTTTAAAGTGAAAATGTAACTTGGTTGCTAAAGGGTTTTCTGTTTAATCACTGCAGATGTATGAAAAATGGGGAAATTTGTGAATTTACCCACTTTCATCTCACTCCTTCCAACTTTTATTTAACTCTACTTTTTTAAAAAAATAAAAATAAAATTTTGAAGATTTCCAAATCACATCACTCAAGGAATTTGATTATATTTTTTGTGCATACAAACAAAGCTATTGTTTTACCCCTTTTTTGGCCTTCCGTGATGGTCACTGGTCAGACTGAGGTAGAAAACTACAGGAAGGCTATTTTAAGTTGTATCAAGAAGAGTTCAGTGTAGGCCTTCAAACGGTATTTAAAGTAGCTTTGCAGCCCTGAAAAATGAGCTTAAAGGATGACGAATGCAAATACAAATTGAGAAATGCCTAGCTGGAATTTACCAACTCTATTGTAATGAAAAAAGATCCAGACTTTAATTTTTTAACCGTAGCAATCCTTGAAGCAACAAGAAGAACAGAGGAGAGAGAAAGGGGAAATTGTCAAAGGGAAGAAGACTTTGATGTTTTAATGGCAGTCATATTGCACAGCCTATGCAGGAGTGGGAAACATAACACAAAATAAAACTTTTTCAAATGTGGCATGATTCTACTTCAGGTGTTGAACTCCTGAGTAGTGATGTTTCTAAATAAACTATTATAGGACTAATGTAACTGAAATACCTCTAAATATTCCTCCCTGTTTTGCATTTAACCCAGGCTAAGCTTCCAAAATGATGCTTGCTTTGAAACAGGTATGGCCAGTTTGGCAGACTGTGCTTTTCCACCTCAACGGTCGGAACACATATGCAGTGAATAAGGTGCGTAGTGTATCCTGATTTTGTCTCTCTCTTTCATTAGTGTGTTGCCTAGCTGCTCTCAGAAGAAAATCAATTATAGTTAGATCAGTGGTTTTCAGTTGTTCAGCAAGAAGATGGGGTTTGCGAGTGCCAGAGCTCTGAGCAAGAGGGAGTTAGAAACACCAAGAATAAAGTCCTGTCACAGTACACATCAGAAAATCTTTCACATAGTAAAGGACTCCAGAAGATTATTTATAATATTGTTATAAAAAAGAAGATCAAAGAAATGATTGACTATTGTCATCAAGCTTCTTCATGAGGGAGTGATGAGGATGTTGCAGGAAGTTAGAAGCCAAAACTTCAGAATAGTTATAGAAACAGATTCTTTAAAAAGATCATTATTAACACCTAGAGGAATCAAAATGTATCTTTTTTGTGGATCTCGCAGTGTTTACATTCCAGAAATGGCTGTGTCTCTAAAGGTGTAGGAGCTGCCTGGGTGTAGGAAGATGGAAGGACCTGGCTGTCTCTAAAAAGTGCTTTCAAGTTATGAAGCTCATGGACAGAAAGCAATAGCCTACAGACCCTAATTTGTGGTCCAGCATCAGCTGTGGTAAAATCTTTGAAATTAACCAGCACTTTATGGGGTAAAGAATGGGCTGAAGAGGAAATAATTACTGCAATTATTTCAGAAAGGACTGGCTTGTTTATTTTTTCATCTGTTTTCTACTAATACATTCTATTGATCAAATTTGTTGTGTAACCTAATAATCAAAAGAGTTTGGGGGAAAAAAAATCTGTGCACAGAAGAAAACTTCTTCTCATTTATAATATTGTATCCTGAAGACACTGAGAACAACACTGTAACTTAGCCCATTCCAAGACCTATCAGCTTTCATTAACACAACCATTCATCCCTGTTTTAATCTTTCTTCTTAACCTAATCAAACTATGAATTAAAGAAAATGGCTGTGTCCATATGGCTTAAGTTTTACCAAAGTCTGATATTTAGCTCAGGGTCTGTTTCACAAAAATACACACCTGTCAATCTAGATTTGTAAATTAATTTCCAAGTAAAACAGCTTTCTTGAAAAGACTATACTTGATACTGAAATTTAACACTGAGTATAGAAAAAACCTTGCTGACATTCTCTTCAGCAGCTTAATGAATCAAACCAGAATTATTCAGGCCTTATTAGCCCCACTTATGTGTGATTTCATCTTGGGCAATTATTTTTCCCACCCATTTAATTTAAGAATAATCTTTTGTCCTGGTTATTTTTTTAATACTTAAGAATCAGGTGAAATGTCTTTGTGGCCACTTTCCTTACACAAGTTATTCTTCTTTAATGAATCGATAGGATGCCTTCTAATCTTTCTGAAAGCTGCCAATAAAAGGCCTTTTTCTTTTTTTATTTTTCAAGGAGTAGGCTTCTGCTCTTTGTCAGTCTTATAGAAGAGATTCTCTTCCTGTTTAAACGAAGAGCTGCTGTGCTAGGTGAAAAAATCCCAATCTGTGGAATAATGGTCTGGGATGGAACATAGTTTCTTCCCATAGGCCTTCTGCCTTCAACGTTTCCAAACACAGGGCTGAGTTGATCAACGTTTCAGAGTAACTGGATCTCTGAATGCTAGCAAATGCTCTTCTGTACTCTAATACACTCAATTAATCTAAAATACCAACTGTTCTGGATCAATTGCGTTGTATTATAAACAGACAAAAGCTTAGTCATCTGTAGCAATGCAACCAACCTTCCTGCCCTTCTGACTAGAGATATTATTCTGTAAACAAGCAATATGAGAAATAAATCTCTCTCTCAAAAAAGTTATTTTCAGACCATGTAAATTCTCAAAGTTTAATTTAATCACATATTTGTAAGTAATTGTATTTTTCAGTGTACACTGAACTTGCAATCACTTCTTGTATGTGTTTCTGGAATGCAAAAGTAACGGCGGGTGGAATGGATTACTACTACTCCAAGTTGTAAAGAGCATACTGAGGATTCACTTTTGAGATGGTATTTACTGTAAACAGGAATTGCCAAGAGCAACATCCAACCTTCTTCTTGACTGACACTAAGTTCTTACTCTCTGAGTATCCTTTCTGACTGAGAAGTAAGGGAGTATGGAAAAACTTTGGATTTACAGCAAAGTGAGATTGTGAGCCCACTGAGCCCACCTGGCTGAAATACCTAAGCAAGGTAGTAAGTCCATCACAATCATTGTAGAAATACATGAGCTCATGGATTTGCCTACCTACTACATACCTACATTATATAGACACATGCACCTTTATCAAATCCCTTTGATTGAATGGGATAATAAATACTAAACAATAATTTTTGCAAAGAGCCAATAAAGACCATCCTGCACCAGCACCGAGATCAAGAAAAAGAAAAAAAAAAAAAAGAAAAGAAAAAAAAAGAAGGAAAAAAAACAAAACAATTTGTGTTATGCTAGAACACTCTTGAAATGCATCGCAACAACTCTAGGCTCTCTGCCACTGCCTTTTCTTCCCCACCAACATTCTCTCCTGCCACTGATGCCTAGAGAAGACAAGATGAGATGGAGAAAGTGCAATGCAGACCACTGTGGTACAGTTACGAGAATACACAGGCTGGTGCAGGTGGCATTCATTGCCAGCTGTGGGTTGGAAAGGCAGATTTTGGAGATGCCAGGTGTGTGAAGTTACTTTCCCACCTCCTGTCATTCTGCTGTATGCCAGATTTTCACAGGCATTCTGACAGACAGACTTGTGATTTTTGCCATCTCCCTTGGTACCATTGGAGGCTTTATGCTCCCCAAGTGCAGGTAATGCCTCCACCTCCATCCACTGTGGCTTGCACCACAATGCTTGGTAAACTTGTAAAGCCACAAGTGACTCAAGCTGACATCACCCTTAGGGAATATGGAACTTGTCTGTAGCATGTGTTATTTAGCTCTTGAAGTCTCTGAAGTCATCCAGAAGTTAAGGGAAAGATAAGAAATTTGAACAAAATGCATTCCAATACTTTTGGGATGGATGGAAAGATGTTGAAACAAGCATCATACTGATAACACTAAAGCATTTAAATGTCAGCATTTGAATCTTCCAGTTTTACCCGAGAGGGTCAAAAATTTCAGCCTCAGAGGCAAGGCAATATACTTTAAGTGTGGCTTTGGCACAACGAACCCATTTCTTTAGGAGACAAAAACATAGTTGATAGACGTCTCCTGAAATTGGATGAATTATTTAGACAAGATGCTGAATGTGTGTGCCCAGTACTTATAGCTCCTGTTGTAACAGAGGCAGAGTACCTTCTGCCTATTCACTCTTGAGTCAGTTTGCCAGGATGCCTCAGGTGAGCTACGTGCTCCCCAGAGAAAAATAACCAGATCCAAAGTTCAAATTACTTACATAGTCTAATGCTGCAAATGAACTTAACAGAAAATATGTACTAGACACAGACTTCTCTCTTATCAAGCCATACAGTGGTCTGAGTTAGAGTTGCAGCAGCCCTTGCAAAGGACATGTTTCCTATAGCAGTCCTGAGAGAGAATTCATGTTCTGTGTGGATAAATTCTAGGCACAAAGCTCCTTAGAAGCAAATTCACCCTGGGTTCCTGTCCTCCACTTGGACTAGTGTAGGTCATCTTGCAAAACTCATCAAGATTCGGGGCTATGTTTGTCTGCAACCACATGGAAGGACGGCAGCAAAATAAAAATAAGTTAGAAAGACCTTAGCCAAGGTTTTTATTAACTAATGATGTTAGTACAAACCCTGCCATTTAAAGCTTTCCATTGGAAGTTGACACTAAGCTTCTGGATGGCTCCTTTTATTTTCCTGATGAAACATCCCATTCTTTCATTCAGGACTGCAGAAAAATGGGTGAGTGGGGAATGTCAGTATGCACAGGCTCCCTTGTAACCTCTCCTTCTGTGGCTCCCTCCCTTCCTTAACCAATCTTGGATAAGAAAAGTTTCTTCAACTTCTGCAGTGTTTCTGTCACAGCAGCTGGCCATCAACAGAAAGCAGCAGTGCTCACTGTCTCATCTCCTTTCCTCTCTCTGCATGACATAACCAGTCTGGATAACGCTGGAAGCCACCAGGATGGTGTGCATCGGTCTGATATGAACTTCTACTGATCGTGTTTATCCAGCACCTACTTGGTTTGATCTGCATACCGAGCCACATGAAAGCTGTGAGGCAGAAAGTGCATTTCAAAAATGCGATTTTCCTTTCAGATAAATGCTTTCTACTCAGAGCAAGTTGGATTCTAACTTCTCTCCCAGATTTTGCATTTAGAAATTGCTCTTGAAAGTTGAGCAGCTAAGCATCCAAATATATGGTAAAAGTTCCAGCATCGCTCTGTAAGGCAGATGTGCTCTATCCATGCCCTGTACCTTTTTTTTTTTTCCCCCCAGACTTTTGTTAGTTTTGAATTTATTTATTTTTTCTTTTCTTCTTGTGGACAGGACAGTTTAAGGTGCATCCAAATGCTCAGAGGACTGCTGATCAATTAATGTAACTGCAGAGTTATGCCTGGTGTCTACAGAAAGAGGAGGATTGTTTTTCCCATTCTTTCTGTGATGTTCCTGTGTAATATTCCAAGGGCATAGAATAAGCAGCTGCCACCTCTATTAAATACAGCGGAGACAGTAAATTATGTCAGAGAATCAAGAAAAGAGAGACTAAGAGTTAGGGGGAAAAACAGGCCATAACAGCAGGCATATGAAGACTAAATGTGAAGACCAAGACTGGAAAACAAAACAACTGGAACTGAGCAAGTAGTGAGAAACCACCTGAGAGGTTCACAAGAAGAACTGCCAACAGTGACTGCATCGGTTTGTATATAATTACAAATACTTGAGGAAAATAAAGCCCAGGTCCCAAGCATTGCAAACTGAACGTCCAAAAAAAGTCCAAATGCAACTCCTCACTGCTGTGCTCCCCATCTGTAATACAACAGCACTGCCACAATCACCACCAGCCCTCTAGAGCTGTGACTATACAACAAGGTTTCCAAAGCACCGTGAACCATTATGATGGACAATACAGCAAAACCCCAAGAAAATTAACAACTTTTGGTTCCAGAGTTTGAATAGTATGCAGAGACCACACACAGAACAAGTCAAATCAAAGTGCTGAATAGTGGCCTGTTAAGTATTGCCCTTTCCACGTGCAGAATAAGGCCACAGCACCGTGGGAAATATATTATGCAACACTGTGAATAAAGACTGTTGTGCAGGGGGTAAATCAAGGGCTGCAAAGAGAACACAGTTGATTCATGTTTTCTGAGTGCTTGTTGATGCAACAATTTCCTTTGAAAGTAACTTTTAATGTAATAGATATAAAAGGAAGAAACAAAATTATTCAGAACCAAGTAAAGCAGTGGGCAGAGATGAAACGCTTGTTTTATGCTTTCAGGTGGACTCCAAGGAGTGGATCAAGATTCCTTGCGGGGAATTCTCTGAACATTCCTAAAGAGAAAAAAAAAAATCTCATTTCTAGAAGTCAAAATAGGCACCAAGTTTGCTAAATTCAAGTTTCCTCCATTTTCTTTTTTTCACTCCCACAATGGTAAGTACAAGGCTTTTTCTGATGGCATACATACGCAAAGTCAATACAGCTGTTGGGATGAGGTTGATCTACCTGATTCATTCCTGAACTTGTCTCAGGACTTCTACTCAGCTATCGGTTTTTAATGATATTACCTCTGGTTCTGAGGCATCCCAACACACTTCCCGGAAGAGAAAGCATGTTTAGGATATGTCTCTATATTTCTGTATCTATTAATGCATTTCTTTTTATACATAGGTAGATAGACACATATGTGTATCTCTATATGCATGTATATATTTAGGCTTATATGTATTTATTTCTACACTCATATTTACATCCATATGTAGGTGTATAAAGGCATATACGTGTATATACAGATGTACAAGGGACGTGTCAAGGATGCAGAGAACAAAACTCAGACCCCATGGGCAGCACAGCCTCAGGGGCTGTGGCTGGTGCAGGGAAGCTGCTCGTGTGCTGGTGTGTCCACGGCAGGATGGGGACGTCATCGAGCACAGGATGGGGACAGCCCCAGTGCAGGTCCCCAGCAGTGCTGAGCAGAGGGACAATGCCGCAGGTGCCCCAGCTACAGCGTCACCTTCCCCAGGAAGCAGGGACCAGAGGGATCGGCTCCCAGATTAAATTTTATACATCCCTCTACTGTTTCTCAGGTTGATTTTAGAATCAGAAAATCCAGGAAATATATTCACAGATGTTCCCTTGTTTATTTGTTGACTCTGTGTAATTTGTTTGCCCTAATTTGTTTTTGTCTATCAAGGGACTTCCCTTTTTAATTTCCCTTTCTCTGTTTACCACTCTTTGTGGAGCAGCGGTCTGTTAAGCTGTGAGAGGCACATGCCAAATTAAAAAAAAAGAAAAAAAAAAAAAAGAAAAAAAAAAAAAGCACTGCAGATTGTTTTAAGCATTGGCTGCCCCTTTGGGCCTGAAGGCCTTGCTTGAAGCCTGCACCTGCTCCTCCTCTGGAGACACAGGGCTCCTGATCTTTATCCCCTGCCTTTAAGCTGCCTGATTCCTATTATCCAAAGTCAAACAGCGTTCTCTACATTCACGCCTCCAGCACTTGGCATGAAATTAATAAGCCTGGCTGATATATTTCCCTGGAAGCCTGCCACTCTTTAACAGTGGTGTTAGATTAAAAATTTTGGCATGGTTAATGAACAGGGAAAAGCTGAAGCCAAAAGTTTCATGCAGCAATGCAAAGATTTGGGGGTTATGAAAAGAATACCAACTATGTTCGCATTTTCTGAATGCCATCCTAATTACGGGGTTAGATAACAGACACAACAAAATAGTCATCGCTAGAAGAAAGGACGCGTTCTCATCCTTCCCTCGCGCTCGATTTTATCTGTAGCCTTTTCAATCTCATCGCTTTCTGCTGCATTGTGCAATTGAGCAGCGCTCAGAGCCATGGTCCTGGCCACCACCAGCCCCAGTGGGGGCTGCACCTGGCCTCCATTCTGTCCCCCCCACCCTGGGGATGGGGAGGCCTCATGCAGACCTCCATCAGCCTGCTCTGGAAGCTGGGCCAGCCTCTCCTCCAGCTGTCCGGCACACGGTGGGTGGCAGGCTGCAGTGTGGTTCCCAAATTGTGATGGCTTTGAGGCTCATTCATCCTGCTTTTATTGGGTTTCATTGAGAGGGTGCAGTCAGCATGGCTAGGTTTCTCCTAGAAATAATAATCCTAAAACAAAGTTCTGTATGCTTAAGTTTATATGTATGCATGAATTTTACAAATATAGAGAAATGTACAAATTTGGGGGCTTATATATGACTAAGTGTACATCACAAGAAATGTTATCAGTGTCTTTCAGTGCAAGCTTTTCACACAAATTCATGTGACTGGCTTTCTGTTTTCCCACTAAGAAGTATTTTGGAAAGGAATGTTCTCAAAACTTTCCCATAATGGCCAAACTCTGCCTCCATGGTGAGCCTAGAAAGATTGTAAAGATAGTTGTAAACACACAGTCTGTCAAGCTGAAAGAGGTGGAAAGAAAGCTAGTGATAAAGTGTCCGGAACAAGTCATGTACAGCTGTATTTTAATGCTAGGAAGAGCTCAAAACCTGTCTTTCCCTCTCTGCTATAGGTCCCAGCTGCAGAGTCACACTGCCTTACTAGTGGCAGCAACACTCCCACCTTCCATCCCCTTTAAACTATTCATTACCCAGTGGCTGAATCACATAAAACTGTCTTGCCTCTACGGCAGAGAGGGCAGCTCTTGTGGAGTCAGCCTGCTCCAGAAAGTGTAAGAGTTACAATGGAAAAGAACCTCCTCTCTGCCTCAGCACTCACGGGAAATGTCATAGGAGGGGATCTTGTATTCCCTTATCACTGTCCTATCTACTTCTTCATGCACTGTTTTCTCTCTCCTGACTCTTTTTTTTCACTTCGCCTTGAACAAAGCCATTCAGCATCTCCTGACTCTTCTGCTAATCCCATCTTCCTTCTCTCTCTACCTTCTGCCTCCAGGGATGCATTTACTTTCTCTTTCTGTCAAGGTAACTTTTGGAGTTATGTTTTCCTGTTCTTTCCATGTAGGTTTCCTCCACCAAAATTTCCATAGTCTCTAATGACTCCCATCTATCTCATCTCTTCCACATAAAATGCTTTGACAATTCTGTTGCAACTGAGGCATCCAAACTCCTTTTCCCCTGGAGAAGTGGGCTGCCTGAAGCACAGTTTTTCTAAAATGTGTCCCTCACTGTGAGGCACACCAATTGGCCTGGCTGTTAGCCCTTCAACCATCACACTGTCTGGTTTTGTTCAGAAAGTGCCCGTATCACACAAGAGCTAATGCTCATACAGGAGCTATCTTATTGTGCCATATCAGATGTGGCCGATATTATACAGAAGTGTGAAATGATAAGGAAATTGATCATCTGAGTGATAGGTCATGGCTCTGTGTGCAGCTCCTGCCTTCCACAGCCTCTCCTTATACAAGCGTACCCTTGGACAGCTTCCCAACCTGTCTCACTCGCGGGGTCTCCTCCAGCACTCCTCCTCCCCTTTTTGGGTCAAGCCCTCTTCTCCTCTTCTAGCACCAACAGCAGGAGGCCAATGACATATGAAGTGCATGTGAAACATAATAGGAGTTTACTATGCTAATAACTTCAGCAGGCAGCATTTGACCAAGGCGTGAGTGTGACATAAAAAAAAAAAAAAAAAAAAAAAAAAAAAGCAATATGGAAGTTTAGACAGCACAACTTGTCAGACTTTATATTGTACACACATGAAAGAGGGCATTTCAAAGCACGACCTCTACTGAGCTGTCCTGCTTGACCTGCCTGAGCTGTCCTCTTGGAGCTGCTCCAAGAGTCAGAGGGGCAGGTGCATGGGGAGTTGATTAGAAAAGGCTTTTCTTCAAGAATTCCAAAATTTTGCTGAGAATCTAAAAACCTTTTTTTCCAGACGCCTGTCAAAAGAGAAAATAGTTCAGATATTTTATTTTACAAGGAAGAGTTTCTATGAAAATGTCTTTTTTTCCATCAAAATACCAATTTCCTAATTGAAGAAAACAGATTTGAAAGCGAGTTTCTTACCAGTCCTAGCCACCACAAACTGATTCCTTCATTCTGCATTACTAATTTCTGAGTCCTTTTATGCACCATTGAGCCCAGCTCCCACAGCCCGGACACAGCGAATTTCTCTGCGCAAAAAAGGGTGTCCATTGGATTGTAAGGTTGGGTAGCCAAGACATAAGTTCCAAATATCAGCAAGTTCATGACGTTCTGAATGCCCAACATGTCTCTAATTTTTAATAGTGAGTTACACACGAGTTTAACATCAGTTAAGCAGAATCAAAATTATGAGTTGTGTGGTTTAATTGGCATCATCCATTATTCCACAACAGTGTCCGTTATTATATCTGGTATTGCTATAGAAATAATTGCATTATTACCAGAAGATTGTTTGGAATATGGGTAAGACATCACTTGTCAGTCTGTGATTCCCACCATTTTGATCCCTCTCTTCTGTATAAGAACAGCAAAAATCAGAAAAGAGGTTGAACACAATGACACTACTTCAACTGTTACCAGTAGATGCAATAATAGTACAGAAATTATTTGTTTGTGACATTTTGAAAAGAATGTGACAAAAATGCTAAGTATCTCTCTACTCAATCTCACTACATAAGCTGTTTCTAGCATCTGAATCTTCCATACTACGTGCTACTGCAAACTCTTCAGATTACTTGAAGTCTGAGAAGTGCCGATAAACACAAATGTTATAATTGCCAAAATAAAAGAGTGTTAAGGCAGGGAGAATCCAGCTTAAAGCCTAGCTTAAATGACTGGATCAGTTCTTTTTCTGAAATGGCTTCAACTGAGCACGGTTAGAAATCTTCCTATAAATCTTCATCTGCAGCCGTGTTTGCTTCTTCTGATCCCAGTAGGCAGCCTGATGCCTTCATGTCTCAGAACCTCCTCTTTATATTAATTCCCCCTCCCTTTGTATTTCAGCTGACTATAAACTACTTCTTTTTCTTAATCTTTCTTATTGTTTATGTTGATGTATGGAAATTAATGATCACAAGGGAAAAAGACATCTGTATTTTGACTGGATTGCAGGAATAGCAGGCATAACAAAGAGGGGTTGGGACCTGCTTGCAGTATTTTCCCAGTAGATGCTCTGAAGAGGGATATGGACTACTTATAGCTTCAGTTTAGCAGTTTGTGAAGCACCATGACATCAGTCCCCATTTTAGATCTGTTCTGCCACTCATCATTTCCACGTATATTTGTCCATTCTCACTAATGGACTACCTTCACTACCTTCACACCTCTTTCCCAAAGCCCAAAAAAGCAAATTCCAGGCCACTGCTGGCACACAATGAGGTGTAAGAGCATGTCAATATGTGAGGATGAGCAAGCTGGCAAGGCCAATCCCAGTGTAATGTGGGGGGCCATGACAAGCAACAGGACTGTGGGTTTGCCCAGCAAGCTAAGGAAGTTGGATAGGAAAAAGAGGCACTGTCACTGAGGAATGCAAGTGTTTAGGAGACACAAGCAAAAGAAAAGGGACAATATGCTTGAGACACGGGCCTGAAGGCTGCTGGCCACTACCATTTGTTCCCTGACCTTTCCCAAATTACACCAGGTATTCTGAGTTGACCATAAAGCAGCAAAGATCACAAACCCACAGATGGCATTGCAGGATCTACTCCCTGCTCCCGACCACCTTCCCCATTTCCATCTCTTGTGTTCACAGTTTGATGTTTTCTATGTGGAGGCACAGATGCTGCACCAACACTGATCCCCACCCTAGGTGTGCATGATTCCTCATGCCAGTCACACATGGCTGCTGGGAAAGAGCTTGCACAGGACCCTGAGGACAGTGTCTTCTACAGGGCCCTGCTCCTCTGCCCTGCCAACCAACATATGTAGGGACACAACTCTTGCATGATCCAATGAATGTGACAGCATCCATCTAGCCTCCATGAGTCAGTATGCCAGATTTCCACCCGTAGATGTGACTGACTAGGCAGCATGCTACATTTCTCATTTGCCTTGTCCTAAGTTACATCTTAGCATTTCATATTTTTCTCTCTCTGAATTTCCTTCTCTTTTTCTTTTCCCTTTTTTTTCACTTAAGAGAATAGTGGTTGTCAATTAATAATTTTGTGTTCTCTGCGAGGATCAGTCCTAGTCAAAGCTGGAACACATCACTGGAGGTTTTTCCCTAGGGCTGCATGTCAATTGTGTGCGCTGCTCTGTGGTGAGTTCTCTCTTGCCCTGCAACCAGCAGAAAGACCTCAAATCAGCACAGGTGCCAGCTGCATTCTACCAGATGGTTGAGGATTTTCTCTTTTAGTTTTAAACTGACCCAGCAAAGATGGCACGCTCCCACCAACTCTACATGACCCATTCAGAACTCTGTGTTTACACTCGGATGGCTCTGAATAGCTCCTCTCCCAGAGATCAGTCACTCTTGCTTTTTTAGAGAACTGGGGGAGCAGTATCAATCTTCATTAATTTGGGATATAGATCTTGCAGTTACAAAACAATTAGTCCACTCAATGCCTAGGAACACGCTGCTGACCCCAGCCCTGGAAAACCCCAGTCCCAGTACCAGAGACACCTGGTGCAAAACTCCATGCCCCTGGCTCAAGTCTCACTTCAAATTTGCTGGGAGGCTGAAGGCCAGATTCACTGAAGATGTCATGCATTATCCTGAGGGCTTTGCTGACACCCTGCCAGGAGCAGACTGGCAATGGCAGCCGAGGCAGATGCTTGCCACATCTCCCAACAGAAGCATAGCCGAGTGGTGGCTATCCAGAAGAGGAGAAGAGGTATGAATAAAATCCTCAAAGTGAGAGCATGGTGTGCTTGTGAAATCTGATTCTTTCCTAATTATTTCACTTAGCACTCTTAATGTTGCCAATTATACAAGAGGGTGCGATAATTCATGCTGTAGGGACTGCAGCATGAGAGCAGGTCAATGGACTTTTTATTGTTAGATAAAGTTCATCTCTGCAGAAATATTCTCACAGGCTGGTCTGTGGTAGCAGACAGAATTCTCAGAGGAGTGGTGAACCACTGCTAACTCTCCTCTGCTCCAAATGCAGAGCATGTTTCCCATCCTCATCACCTTTAATGCTATCAGCAAGATGTCTTTAAAGAAAAAAATCAGAAAGACCCTACAACGAATGTCTCCTCAGCTGTCTGCCCTAGAGCTCTATGATAGTCAGCCACCATGAGTTTCACAAGTTTATTTTGCACTGTTGAAAGAGTACTTCTTCATGGCTTAGGTAGTAACAAAGCCTTTCAGTTTGGATGTTAATTTTGTCTGCTATTAATAAACAGAAGGTAGCAGCTTCAGTTCTCACACTTCTTTCTGAGACAAAGGAAGCAGGACTTAGATCAGAATTCTGGATAATATCTATTTTATCATTTCTGTCTTCAAGACATGTCAGATATGCTCAGTATTCATCCCCTTTATGTCCTTTACTCTATAGCCACACACAGATCAGCCACTTTCACTGAGCTGTTAGACTATCCCAAGTATTTTCTTAGTTATGCTGAACAGAGCTCCCAAAAATATTTACAAGTAGCTTAAATTATTCCCTCCGATCAACTCTATTAGAAGGAATAATTTAAGCTACTTCGCATTCACTAACAAAAACCTTCACTTTTTGCGACACGATCTATTAATTTATTTTTTTAAACCCTCTTTTCAAGACCTAACTGTCAACCCCTTAGTTTTGGTATAGTCTCTTCTTCCAGAACATCAAACTTCTTTCTCTTTGGTCATAGGGTTCAGTGAGCCCCCCCACACCATGTCCTTTTTACCCCAGCTCTGCTCTATGCCCAAGCCTTCAAGCCCACCTTTCTGCACTCTTTCTGGGCACAAAACAGTGCAAGTGATCTCTCTTTCTCCACATACTGAAAATCTACATGCAAACAAGGAAAAGGTTACACTTTACACTTGATTATGCATATTTATCCTGGTACTTGAGTGTTGAAGCTATTTTTGCTGGCATTCTCCCAGCACAACATGTACCTAAAACAAGTAGTCCATCAGGTCAATCTTCTTGTTTTCTGCAAACACAAAGACCAAAACTATACTTTAAGTCTGGTTTCTTTTGCTTTAAGATTAAAGTAATGCAAAAGAGAATAAGTTCTAGCATTCTCACCAAAGAATTCTCACAGCATGGAGAAGCATGACCTGCTGTTATACCTAAGGTTGACTATGACAAATCCCCTGCAGAAGCTGGAAGAATTTCTCATCTTGGTTTTATAATCATAGACACCATAGTCTTTGCATTAAGCTGTTCATAAACATGTCTTAAGTCTGACTATTTTAGAGTGTAAACTGATTTTAACTATAGGCACACAAGAGAGAAGTGCGCAATTATGCTTGGCCCCAAAGATCTTAACAATAAAATAATATCCCAACCCATTTCCATGACAAAAAAAGTGCAGCCTAGTCAGTATCAAAAGGCAGGCAGGATATAATTATATAACAAGGAAAGACCAAGATTTTGAAAGAAGGAATGAAATCTGGGAACATAGCAGTGACAAAAGGATCCATCTGCCCTAACTTGCAGTGCTGAAAAGGTGAAAAAGCCTCACCTTGTTCATTTATGGATTTTTAATTATCACTGAAAGGTTACACAAGTTGCCAGTGATGATTCATTGCCACCAGTTGTAGGCATCTACCTAAGATGATATAAAATACTCTCTGGAGATACCTGTACTATTCATAGGACTTCTAAAGGGATCCTTCATGATCTGATTCCAGTGTAGAAATCCAAGAGCCACAAGGGAATCAGCTTTCATTCAGACATATAACTTCAAGGCAGCTGAATTAGGTTGGATGTATTTAAGCCAGACCTCCTGTTGCTTAATACCTTTCCAGAAGACCAAATAGTGGTCTTAATACACAGTTGCCCCAAGCAGCCACAGAGCAATGGAACCACAGAGATGACAAGCACAGCAGGACAATGCAGCATCCAGCAGTGTAGCAGCCCAATACTCAGCAGCAGCTTCACTAGAATTGAGCTTAGCTAAATGCTTTCTTAGCTAAGAACACTCTAGCAAATGAGGAGTTCTATCATCTGCTGTTAATAACAGAAAGACTCAGGCTAACAGCTCATGCATTGCATTCACCACAAAGAATCAAAGTTGCGTGCTGTAACCATCAGAAAGATCAGTGTGATGGAATGATGTTACAGGAGATATAATAACAAGGGAACAAGCACATTAGAAAGGTGTTACAAAGAAAAAAGGAAAAGTACACATCCATCTCTGAAGATCCAGACTTACAAAGCTGTTATAAAACTCTACACTGGAGAGATCTCTAACCAGAGAACTCATATAATTTCTTCATGATATATAAGAACTTGTTGCTCCCTCAGTGAACAGACAAAGGAAACGGACACAGTCTGCCCACACCAGCTTTATTGTTGCCTGATGAATTTATACATGGGCTGGAAAACCCAGCTCAAATTCTATTCTGGTAGAGAATCCATGTAGACCTAGCATAGGCAAAAGGGCTGGGTCGGGTGTGAATTTTATGATAACCAGGACAAGTAAGAAAAAAGCAGAAAACAGAATAAATAAAGAAATCTGATTCCACCTTAAAAATACAGTACCCCATCTGTTCACTTCCACTTGGCTTCTTTTGCAGTCAAACCTCATCAGCAGACCAAAGCTGTGCACAAACAGCTTCCTTCCTCCTGCACTTCAAGTGGTATCTAGTTCAGAAGGTCTATAGAACATCTATTCCACGTCACTACACTGCCCACCCCAGAGAGCACTTTCTATCATGTTGTCATGGTCACTAGTGGAGTGTTTCAGTGCCCCAGCAGCATGGAAAGAGAGCAGGGGACATCTGACAGGTATCTAAGACCATGCCTTTAATATAATTATTATATTAATAAATCATTAATTAATCATTCAGAAGGTAGGAATTGGTGAAATTAATGTAACTTTAAGGCTGTCTTGTGCATTTGTCTTATGATACAGTTCTTAACTGCATAACCATTATTTTTTTCTCTTTCCTTTAGTACCCAAGATAAATGTAGATATATGCCGGTTAATTGCTGTTTTCTTCCTATAATTTTCTAACACAGTACCCAAGTTTTTCTGCCCATCACTTATATATCAGTGTAGCTACAGACCACACACTGAGTGCCCCACACTCATAGGCTAGATCCAATATGTGTCCTAGAGTGTGAGGTTCACTGCATATATGCACTGTATCCCAGGAGCTGGTTTGGCAGCTGGGTTTAATGCCCTTGAAAACAAATAGTCTATGCCACACTTTTTCTGAGCACACCACTGATACTTCTGGGACTCTCTGCATTCATGTACCAAGCCTTCCCTGGCGTATTGGGGTCCATGTACGTGGGCCTCTGTGTACAACACTAATTGCTGTGAGTTGCTGCTCTGAGAACCAGGGCCTGAGGAGCTCATGCTAGACAGCCTTAAGAGTTGGCCACACAGTGTAGATACTTTTGAATATATAGTCATTTCAATTATTTGTTCAGTGTTGTCCAAAATGTCTGACTGGGGCAAAATCCAACCCTTCAGATGCTACTAACCAGCCAACCCACAGTGCTGGCTTCCCTGAGGCTTTCGTTTCCCAGCAGCAATGGTTAAAAAAGAAAAGAAAGAAAAAAAAAGTAGAAAAAGTTAACTGAATTAGAGTAGAAACAATGGCAAAAATGAAGATCACAAGATTAAAAAACTTTAGCAGTTTTGAACTACATTTATTGAAGTCTTTGTAACCTTTCCTAGAATTAAGTGTATTATGCATCCATCTTTCTGAAAATAAAGCGAAAAAGAGGATTCAAGAGAGTGGAGGATGGGTTTGATAAGCAAAGGAAAAAGATATATACACATAAACAAAAGTGGTTAAAAACAAGAAGGTTAAAAGCAATCTTCATTTGAAATGTGTTTGGTGAGGAATATCAATTCAAGATAATAGAAAACCTTGTCCCTTCTACTGTTCCTCTGCAACTTTCACCTCCAAGCTTATTATCAGGCTCTTGAAATGCATCCGTGACTGTTCAGGAAGTTATAATAGTCCGCAGAGTCTATTTCTGCACAAAGATAGTCCTCACAGCCCTCTTCAGATGCAAAAAAAAAAAAAAAAAAATGAGACTGCAATGCACAGAGCTTTCATCAGCCTTCTAAACTTACTCCATTAAAATGGTACTTATGTAGAGCAATCAGATTTTGTAACATTTGGAAAAATCTTTGAAAGCCAGCTGGGAATGAGCTAGCAACACCCACAGTGGGCCCAGTAGGTAAAAGCTGAACTGAATAAACTTGGCCAAATATATCTGAATTCCACTGGCGTGCACCAGGGATGAACTTGATCTACTGTTTTGACACTGTAATTATCTGCTACCTGATTTATCCTCCACCCTTTATAATATGTGGCATTGTTCATTGATCAAACATAGCTTTTTTCTACCAAAGGGGGTCAAAATCTTCTCTTCTGTGCGTCAGTGCCTGGCTAGCCAGACCACCTTGTATTAGTATTCTGGTGGTGGCCCAGCAGCATAGTAGCATGGAGGGTAGCAGTTGTTTTGGTCTGAGCCCACTTTATGTTTTTTAGCCCCAAGCATTGCCTCCAGCCAGTTGCACTTCCTTAAGAGGATTATTTGCTAGTGATATTTTCTTGAAAACACATCAACACAATGTGATGCCGTTGCTTTTGCTTAGGAAAATTAATGACCAGGCATATGTCCAGGAGGGATTACTGATGTCATTAATATTTCTTGTTTATTTAGTGGCTTAAAAATAACAGCAATAAAACCAGACTTCTCTCAGAACTTGCTCAGTACACACAGAGCTGATCCTGGTAACCCCTCATCCCTCTCTACTCTTCCACCATTCCTTCTCAGCCTGAAAGAAGCATTTGGCTTTCAGCTCTGTGGGCAAAAGAGACAGTCCTCAAACTAAATGGTTCCTCCAGTTTGATCCAGATCAACAAATTTTCCAGCATCTCCGCTTAATTTAGGCTGTAGTTGTGGCCATTTTTGCCAAAGACTAGATCACTAGGTGGGAATCCATCACAAAATATCTCCCATGAAGGGAAGCTGCAATGGGGAGAGCGTTGTGCCCTGGTGCTAAAGGCACTGAGATGGATGTGTTGCTATGAGGAATTCTGTGCCTTAGTGCGAGCAGAGGGCTGCCCTGAAGCCCTTCACTGCTCAGAGGAATGGCCTAAATCCCCATCACAGAATAATGATGTCCATTCTTACTGAGTGGGCCACTTGGCCTCTTCCACCCTCCAGGCAAGTCTCTATGTTATAAGACCAGCACACTCATTTTGAGTAGAATGAGTTCCTCAGGACAGAGAGATGTCCATATACTCAGACAAGAACTCTCTTGGACCCTTCATTCTAAAGCTTATCTGCTTGGTGGGAAGTTGTTGTGGAAGGGACTAGAGAGACTACATCTCTGTCCCTCATGCTTTATGGACCTCTGGAACACTGATGTAAAGCAGAAGAAACTGGGAACACATTACTGCAGAGCATACAACAGTTGACTGAAAAAGTATGGATCAGATCACACTGCTTTGAATATGAGGAATTTGAAGTACCATCTCCTCCAACCCAAGTAACAGTCGTAAGTCAGGTGAGAGGATCTAGTGTGTAACTGAGTGATTCACTCATAATACTCAAATAGAAAAATGTTTAAAGTCATTGTAGACTGTGGCTACAATTCAAGATTAACATTGCACTCTGGAAACAACTTGTCATATCTATGTACTGCTTCACCTTCACTTGACACAGGTCTACCAGCCATAGGCAATAATTACTGTTCCATGCAGCAGAGATTGCTTCTTATGGGAGAAACTCCAGTACTCCTTCAAGTGGGATTCTCTAGATATGTTCCAGGTGCAATTGTTATGCACCATGGCAGATCTCTGGCTTTGTACACCATTTCTTTATGTCCTCACATGTTGCTCCTAAGATAACGAAACTTAACATGAATATTTTTAAAAAGATGTACTCTAGACACTCTTGTGTCCCCTTGTATTGCATGACATAGCACAGCTTTAGTGTGCTTTTCCTCAAAAGAAGAAACAATGAAAACTTACTGTTCACACTTTATAAATGAGGAACTCAGAGGCAAAACAAGATGTAAAGACTTCACAGAAAGGAGGTGAGTTTCTAGAATTGATTGTTGATGTGCTAGGAAAAGCCTCAGATATTGAAAGATTTTGGAAGAGAGGGGGGCAGGGAAGAAGGAAGGAAGGGGAAGGAAGGAAGGAAGGAAGGAAGGAAGGAAGGAAGGAAGGAAGGAAAGAAGGAAGGTATTCTTTTTAATAGATAAGTCACAAGAAATCATCTGACAGTGTGCAATATTCAGCATTTGAAAGAACTGGAATCGCTACTGACCCCGTGCTACCTTGCTTTTACAGGTTTGTGGTGGTTCAAATGATGGACAGCTAAACATCACACCATTCTCTCACATCCCTTCCTGAAAGGAAGAGGAAGAGAAAATACAATGGAATAGAGTTGAGATAAGGACAGGAAATAGCTTATCAATTATTGTCATGAGCAAAATAGATTCAACATAGGGAGATTAATATAATTTATTGCCTATTGCTAACAGCCTAGAGCAATGGAGAGCTAAAAGCAAACTAAAACCACCTTCCTCTCATCCACCCTCTTTTGCCTCCTCCCTCAAGCAGCAGAGAACAAGGAATGTGGCTGTGGTCATTCCACAATGTTCTGTCTCTGCTGCTCTTCCACAGTCACTCTCTGCCCCTGCTCCACATGTGTTTCTCCCACGGAATGTCATCTTTCCCAAACTGATTCCACGTGGGTTTCCCACAGGCTGCAGCTCTCCAAGCGCTGCTCCAACACAGCTCTATACAGTGAGGACCATCTGCTCTCGCACGGCGCACCCGGCACCGCTCAGCCCTGGCAGCCGTGGTCCCTTCGGAGCAGCTGGAGCTGGCTCTGCTCCCACATGGGCAGCGCTGGGCTCTGCTCACAGAGCCCACCCCTGCAGCCCCCTACCAAAAAAACCCATCATGTGAACCTAGTACAGGGTTGCACAAACAAGTATCTCTGCAGATATGGTGTCTGAATTCCTTCCTGTTATGTCACAAAATTCATTTAGAACTTACTTTATCAAGAGATGTTTCCACCACAACCTTATTGCTCTGAATATTGAGGAAACCAATCCGAAAAGGGAACAAGAATTTAATAAATGTTTTCCCTGCCTCCCCCAGAAATCTGTTATTGGTGGCTGTGTGTGCGTTTGCTCGTATGCACCAGGTATGAGCCTGGAGGCTCAGTTTGATATTGGTAAATGGTGAAAGCAATGCAAGTATGAAGAAATCCTGCTTCTGTGAGTATACATGCAATTATGCATATACTGTAATCCAAGCCTACAGCTAAAAGAAATGTGCAGCAACCCAAGGCCAGCAACAGATCTGGGAGTCCCTTACAAAACAAGCCAGAGTTGTAAACCTGTGTAAAACAGCACAGAGATAAATCACATACATACCTACACTTTAAGTCCAACCCATTCACGGTGGGCATGTGGAGCCTGATCCAGCAAGCATCAAGCTGGCAAATAGAGATTTCCATGAGATGTTCACTGGTTCCTTGTCTGCCCTTCACAACTAATGGCTGGGTTCCTGTTGCTTCACCACCATCTGAGTGTCTTCTGTTAGTCTGGGCCCACTGAACCTTGCCTCAAGAGCTGGTGACAAGCCAACCAACTGAAATCATGGATCAGCATCCTACTGCTCTGCTTCTGGCCACTGTAATTGAGTACTACTATCTCTGTTACAGACTCAAAACTACTTCAGCACAAGTCCCAGAGCTCCCACTTTCCCAGCTACGACAGGATATTCTAGAAGCAGCCAGTGGAGCTTGTACTAGAGAGCAATGTGAATTTTGCCTCTGCTGTGACATTCTCTCTTTTGCAGTGCCTCAGCACAAAGAATGCATCAACACAAAGACTGGCTTCTCTACTGCAGTATCAAAGAACTCCAAAGTGCCTGAGAGATGATACTGCCTAAATGCAAACAGCGACTCTCACCCTGGTATCAAAGAATGACAAATTCAGCTTTGTCCCCACTTTGTGATAGGGAAACCAAGGCATGGCAAGTGTGGATGACTGGCACAAGGTCATACAAGTCAGTAGGAGTTCTGGGAATAAAGCCCAGAAGCTTCTGGCGTACTGAGACACAGGCATATATTTCATAGCTCCTTGGCACACTGTGGGTGCTCTCCTATCCTCCCCGTACTCAGCATGCCACAGAAACAGTCTTTGTTCTCTCAAACTTGCTCCAAATATTTCAAGCATCACTTCTGCTGTGAACTGTAAAACCCGTATTTGGTCTCTAAGGACTATTTGTCCGTCCAGTATAGAGCTGTTTTTGCTCACTGCTAGACCGGTCTTCCTCTGATCTTGAGTATTTGCCGACTTCTCTATGTCTGATCAGAGTACAGGGTCAGCTGGAGAGCTCATGCTGATCTTGCACTCGTTGTCTTCATCTGTCACGGAGACCCTTTGGGCACAAACAGTGACCAGGAGGAGAACTATCTTCTTTCCTTTGTACCAGTAATATCTAATTCTGATTGTAATTACAGCTTTTACTCACTGCTAGCTGGAGCTGGATTTGAACGAATATCACAGTGGCAAAAAGCTACACTGCCCATTAGCAAATCTACAAGCCACAGGAGAGCCTGGAGCTGTGGTTTTATTAAGCTGTTTGTTGACAGAAAGCTGTGCCGAATGCGAGCTCTTTAAATCAAGAAGGAAGGATTCCGAGTGCATCTAGGACAATTGGTGGGCCCCGCAGATAACTATTCAACTGTTTGTGGGCTCCCTGTTAGTTTTTAGCTCGGGAAGGAAAGCTGACCTTGAAAGTTGTGTAAACATAGAAGTTGTACAAACAGTTCCCCCCGCTCCCCTCTTGCCCTGTGTGCGGTACAAGGGATGGTATCACAAACTCTCCACACGCTGATGATAAGCTGAACTAACAAGAATATGAAGAAAATGTGCCAAACCCGCAGAGGGAAATGAAAATCAAATCCCCTTTCTCGCATCAGCGTCAAATTTTTATTTCTTGACAAGATAGGAGCTCAGTGGAAAGGAAACGAAACGATTAAAAAAACAGATAAAAACAGAAAAGCATATTCAGGTCATTTACTGCCCTCCAGTGGCTGCGGGCGAAGCACCCGCACAGCTTTGGCTTCGGGGAAGGGCCTCCTCCGAGGGGCTGCTCCCCGGCACCCAAAACACCAGCGGGCTGTTTTACGGTGTCTTCCCTCCCTTCGTGTTCGGCTGTCGGCTGAAAGATCATTTCTAACTTAAATAACGGCTATTAATCAAAATAAATAGAGTGCATATCAAGCGTATAATTTAAAATCCGTGGGAAAATGCAATGTATTCCTGCTTCTCTACGATTTTTAGAGCCTTCTTATGGAAAGAAAAAAAAGAAGAAAAAAAAAAAAAGAAATGTAAACCCTTGATATAATGGCATTATTCTCTGAGATCAACCCTCTATACTTTCTGAATATAACTCTGAAAAATCACTGGATTAGGCACAGCCAGGATTACCAAGTCCCATTCATTTCCCATGCCATTGCCAAAGGGGTAGGATTGGAATTGCCAAGCTTGTTGGAAGCATCATTTTGTGGGTTTTGATCCAACAGTGTTTTTGGCATGCAGTGTATTTGTTGTCAACACGTAAGATTGAGGTATAAGATGTTCATCCCCAGGAAGCAAATACGCTCAGCAGCTGCATCCACAAAAGGCACCACAAAAGGAAGGCAGGATGGTCAGGAGCTGGAAATGAAAGAGAAACTAATAGGCACATTTGTCACCAGGAGGGAATCTGGGAATCACCTGAGCTTGCCAGCAGTGCCAAGCTGCCACCAAATACCCATCAAGGGCAGCAGGGGAATGTGGGGGAATGAATTAGGAAATAGTGGGGACACTCCCTGCAGCTGACAGCAAACGATTGTCAGTGAGGAGCCTGCAAAAGAAGAAGAAAAGGGCATGGATAATAGAGTTATGCACGTCTTCCTGACATATAAACACAGCAAGATTGGATGGGACATCTCATACCTCTCATCTTGTTAGAAGACATAATCACAAGGGCTGCACCAAAAGTAAAGCTTTGTATTTTATTATGTTGGCATACAGCATCAGAGGCAGATGTTGATGTGGTGTGGCAGTAGAAGCTGAGCCTTCCCGCCAATATTCCATGACATGTTGTTGCCGTGTGACAGATGGCAGCAGAGGGGCAGTCTGACACAATGGCGTCTGACGTGGAAGTGTGTATGAAGCAAAGACGTGGAACTGAATTCCTCCACACAGGAAAAGTTGCACCCATTGAGATTCATTAATGCTTGCTGAACATTTCTGGAGACCAAACAGTGGATGTGAGACAGTGAGGTGGTGAGTGGCGTGTTTCTGCAGCGTTGACAGCGACGTGAAAGACAGACCATGTTGTCAATGGCCATGCTCAGCTATCACACCAAGAGATGAAGAGCACCTCAATCAGCTTATCCATACAAACTGGGAGATTATGAGCAGGGAACTGTGTACAGAGCTGAGTGTGGGCATTAAAGTGATGCAAATGATGGTGGTAATATTGGAATATCGCAACACAGGAATATTGTAAATTTTGTGCTCACACAGGAGCAGAAAGAACACCATATGCAAGTTTGTCAGGACTTATTGAACCAATACAAGGCTGAGGGTGACCGTGTCCTGAATCGCATCATTACTGGTGACAAGATGTGGTGTCACCACTACAAGTCAGAGTCACTACGGCAGCCCATGGAATGGCTGTACATGAATTCCCTATTACTCAGCAAGTAATGTGATGTGCAACATCTTTTGGGATAGGAAAGGGGTGATCCTTCTGGATTTCCTGGAATCCGAAGAAACCATCTCTGACTTCTAACTACCTTGCAATGTTGACTAAGCTGAAGGCTCAAAATTCCAGAGAAGACAGTCTTTCTCTTGCAATACATTAATGCCAGGCCCCACACTAGTTTGAAAGTCATGGAGCACATTGCCAATCTTTGCTGAACTGTCCTACCATACTCACCATATAGTCTGGATTTGCCACTGAAAGATGTTTGGGCCACTGAAAGATGAACTCTGTGGGCAATATTTTCCAAGCAACACTGCTGTCATAGCAGCTGTGAAACAGGGGTTCACTTCCACTGATGCAGATTTTTACAAGCGCAGCATGCAGGCTCTTGTGCATCACTGGTGAAAACGTGTAGTTAATGGGGAATTGCTATGTTGAAAAACAATGTTTTGTGGCTGAGAATTTGTTCCATCAAATAGTTATTGTGCTCTTTGTATCTGTTGTGGTTTCCATGGAAATAAATGAATGGCATTCTTTTCAGAGCAACCTATGTAAAATCATCAACAGTGCTATGGGCAACCTTTTAAAGATGTCAGGGAATATCTGGAGCTTCTTCCAACCTCTTCAGGGTCTCTTTGAGTTTTCCCAGGGAGAGAAAGCAGGAAAAATTATGGCTAAAATGTTCATTGCTGGAGCCTCCCCTACTAAGGTGCAGGTTTATAAAACCAGGAGGGGAGCAGTCACAGCTGCTGGAGGCTGAGCTGCAAAAGCAGAAGGAAGGCAAACAAGGTAAAAACTCTACTTCAGTCTTTCAAGAAGAAGTTTTGCTAAATCAAAAAATCTGTTTCTGCTTCTTCAAGTATGGCTTCTGATGATGCGACTGCATGGCTGAAAGCCGGTGACAGGACTCACCTGGCTTCCACGTTGACTAGCTGTCTGTACCCTGCTTCGGATGGAGAGGTTAGAGGAGTTGAAGGAACAACACTTTAAATCATTCCCTCATTTAAAGTTTTGCATAAACAAAAAGTAATTATATCTGGTATGTATGGGCAGAATGCTGACTACAGTAGGGCAGGCGGGGGCATCCATGGGGCTGCCATCTCTGGTGTCAGTCAATCACTCATATCTGTTTCGTTTCATTCATGCGTCAAGCAGAGAAAATATTTACTTACCTAACAAAGCCTCGTTTGCTTATGTTTGCAGTGGCCTGATGACATGAGCTACCCTCAGTGCCAGTACAGCAGCAAATAGGATTAGATTACAGTTAAAAATGGCACTTCTGTTCAACAGAGATTACACACGGAGTGAGAATGAAAAACCAGCTAAACCAGGACTTTGGTGGGCCTTTCCTCATTCGGGGCTTTGTTATAACAGATCAAAATCAGAGTGATTGACGTCCACGTTGTCATTTTAACCACAGTGCAGATCTGTGACAACGTGTAATTAATAACTGGCCTTGGCACCTTCCAACAAGGAATCAGATCAGAGACGTGATGTGAGGCTGGCCTTCGAGCCAGAGCAACTCCAATGAAATATTTTCCAAATAAACATTCTCATTTTGAAGCATTCTTCTATCTTGAATCTGGATGGAAACGGGAAAGTTTATTCAGATGTACAAGCAGAAATAGTCAGTTTCAAGATAATATGTTAGAAACCATCCCAGAGCCTTAGAAGATTCCACCTAGGAGTCTGCTTTCAGACTGGCGAAAGCTTAACACAGAATTTACGAAGACTCTTGGCTGGCATCAGCCTCCGTAAGAGAGTGGCCCAACCATCACTACAACAAAGCAATCTGTTTCCTAGAAACTGAGCAGGAGCCCACGTGCTGCAGCCAACAGATCCCTGTCATTGGATGTCACAGTTTTAAATACTGAGGAGACAGCCCTCTTTGGACCTCATCTATCTCACCACCCAAAATAAAATAGAGAAAATCTAAATCTGAGGGGCTGTTTGTAGGACTGGAGAGACTGAGGTTTCACTAGTGTAAGAGGCTCCAGGTGTGGCAGATATCTGAGGTCATTCCCAGTGGGGGACAGTGGGGGACCAGGCTTCATCTCCAACCAAAATTCATCCCTGCTCTGCCTCCATAGAGGCAGATGGGAGCACTGCTAAGAAAAGTCATCTGTTGTTCCTGGTGAAGAAATTTTCCCAGTGCCTGTAAGGAGGTCAAGTAAACAGAGTTGCATGCACTGGGAGCATGCTGAGGACAACATGGATGTGCCTGCTCTGCCTGTGAAAGAGGAGAAGAAACACATGAAATACTGCTATCCATTTCTAAAGGTACCCAGGGAGAGACTTCCTCTCCTGGAAAGGCTCCAAGCCCTGTGTCTCCGAAGGTGAGTTCTGGTAAGCAGCATTAAATCACCCTCATTATGCAGAAAGGAAAGCTCATTGCTAGGTGGAGTTATAAAATTTCATGTAACAACCATTAGGTCTGAGTTTGCAAAATGATTGCTTGTCTTCTGCATCCTCTTCCTATCATTAGTGTCTTTTTTTAACCCATTTGTTTAAATGTTTGCTCTTTCTTCCCCCACCAACCATGGCTATTTGCCAACACTTAATATATATATGGTCCTTTCTGACATTTTCCTAATGCTGACAGGCCCAGGTGATGCGTGTTCCCAAAGCTCTCTGAAATCTATCTAAGGATTAAAAAATGTACAATAGCAGAGAAGGCAAATCATTACACAGTACTTGACTTCTGTCCAACTTCTTAGCTAGCTCCGAAAACATGGAGAGATTAGTTAGCAGTCATACTACTCATTCTCATTTGTTGTATCTTTAGGCTCATTGTAAAAGTATGGGTATGTTCACAGCTTTCAGTGACAGACTGAAGGCCTCTTTAATGACTTGTCTAAGAGATTTGGTCTTGTGAACCATTTCATGAAACAGCCTCCAAAAAGAATGCTCTTCTCTCTGACTCTCTGAGTAGTTCCCAGAAATGTGCAGAGCTATATAAATTATGTCTTCTTCCCCTTTGGTTAAGATTTGCTTTTGGCCTCATAGCAGAAAATAAATAAATTAACAATAGTTAAAGCAGCAAGAAAGTTCCCATAGCATCCTCGTACTCTTACAATCCCCTGGTAATCTCTGGGTTTTTAGTAGCTCTTCAGAGGTGCAGTGAAATCCAGGCACTTTCCCAATTCACATTTGTTGTTACTTATACATTAAATATAATCTTCTCAATTATTGTAATGGGAATAACAAGGAATTTGTTTACAGGGAATGGCGTTGACTTTCAGAAGATAGCTTGGAGAACATTCACTGCTCAGATCGCACTAAGCCTGCGAACTCAGAATACATGCACTCCTACCTTTAAAATGCACAATGGTATTTTATAGCTGAAATAATACAGCAGAATTTTCCAGAGTTCTGAGAGGAAAAGCAGTGGTTGTTCACAACCCACACAGCGATTCTGTAGATAGGAGGCACAAACTTCACACTCTGATTTTACAGGAACAAAAGATGCACACATCTGGGAGCCAACTGCACTCATGGCGACACTTTCTTCATCAGAAACCCTTTGCAATTTCCCATTCCAAATTGTTGTGTGACAATGAATCACTGATGCTCTATAGCTACAGGACCAAAACCAGGCTTGGAAGCCAAGAGGTTGCTGTGAGGAAGCCTTTCCTGCTCTCAGCTCCAGGCACCCAAGCACCTTGCTCCTCCTCCAAGCACTTCTGATCCCCCTGGGAGCAGCCTGGTCTCCCTGCCTTGCTGGCTGCTCCCGCAAGAGTGTATTCACACTTCAGGGGTGTCAGAAGTTGTGGTGACAAGAGCTGTGTTAGCATGCAGTGGAGATTGCCCGCTGAATAATTATAGGTTTCTTTGTCACAGTCAATCACGTTATGTGAAACTGCAGCAATTTCTGAATGTGTAGATGTAGCTGGCATGTTGGTCGAGATCCTGCCCTTCAACAAAACTAAGCTTCTTATCAGATAATAACTGTGCTTCAGGCAGATCCCAAATGAATGCTGCCATCAAAATGATGGCAAAGTGCAGCCCAGTCTCAAAGTCTCCATGCCCGGACAGGGAAGGTTGAGTATCTTTCCCTATTGTCTCCAAGGGCAGCACACTCAGCTGCAGCAGGGTTTCTGTGAAGACCAAAAAGAGCATCTGTTGGGCGTCAGCCCACAACTCCTCTTTCCAAATCTTATTATCCTGTGTCACATTTCTTCCTTAAATAATTTCCTTTATGTTTTGACAAACAAAGCTGTAGTACAGACCCTCATCTTTCAGCCTACAGCAATCAGTGCTTCTCCAAGGCCCTCTAACCCACATAAAGTTAAAGAGCGTCTTGGATGCCAATTACTTGCTTATATCTTCCCTTTCTTTGAGCCCATCCACTGTCTCTTCCTGGATTGTATTCCAGTTTATTTCAGTTAGTTTCAAGGATCTTAACAACACTTTCTAGTCTTATCCATTACAGCATTGGACAGGGATGTTGTGAAAATAAGCTTGTTAATATTTTTGAAGCATCCAGAAATCATGGCAATGACAGCCACAAAAAACTTGAGGAAATTAGTCATTCTGTTTCCATTGTCAGGCTTGAATACTGTGCAGCAAATAAAATTTGGGAGTCACACTTCAAGTGAAATAACCAACATCTCATCATTAGTTCACTAGGCTCTACACAGTGCACCAGATGAGGCAGAGGTCTTAAGGAAAAAGTAGAGATAGAAAGAACTGAAACCTGCAACTCAGTGCTCATGCAAGAAGAGATGACATTAAAACTATATGGCAATTTAACCCTGGTATTTCCTAACTGTCAGATGCTCAACATTACAGCCTAAACTTTTTGTTGAATTTCTTGCATCTACAATGGTACATCATTACTCAAAAAAAGTGTCCAAATATTGCTGATGGCGGGGGTCTCAGGTTATAACACATTTTAGGGTGGGATTGAGGTTGAGGCTGAGGTGTTAATCTTGATGTCTGGCTGTGGGGTACAATCGTGAGCTGAATGTCGGCTAGAGAGTTTGGTTGCACAGTCCCCAGCAGGAGGGGCAGAGCCCACCTGAGAGCAAGTGCTCACTCCTGCCCTGCTGAGGAGCCCTTTGCTGTGATGACCAATTGGATCAATCACCATGAATGGGAGCAATGCATGCACCCAGAATTGCCTAGGCTATGTTTATAACATAGCCAAATACTGAGACAGCATTCACTCGACTGCTCTTTTTTCACTCAGTGTATCACTTTTTTTCTTGGATTGTAAACCCTCACTGTACACAAAGCCTCTCCCAGAGCTCATAAGCTTTTACATGGACCCGTGTCAGTCATATAATCTGAGTCTTTCATGACATAAACATTGAATTTTATTGATGACACTACAATACTCACTATTTTCTTTTGAAGTGGTTATTCAGGGCGGGATCCAGTCACCTCAACACAGGCATTCAGCTGTTTGCAATGCCCTAAAACAGACTATCCGGCCTCCTGGTGCCATTCCTGATTGCAGCCTGCCCTTGTGCTCTGTACAAATACCCCAGCTCTGGGCAATGACAGTTCAGCAGTGCCCAACCTGGACATCTCAGGATATATGGGATACCAACACCTTGGGCAAATGAACCAAACCTCATGGCGACATCTGGATGAAAACAGCACAGAGACTTCTGATCAGCTGCGTTTAGTTAACAGCTTCACTGAAAAAGGAGGAATATTCCCACTCAGAATCTGGCTGGTGACAGAACAACTGCTGGAGTAACTTCAGTATGGAGTTCCTGTAGGCAGTGGAGCATTTTCATCTTGGGGTACCCCAAGCTCATTGACCTTGACCTCCTCACATCATGAACTCAAGGGTGTTCACCCTTTCATTAGTGCCCTCTGAAGGCAGGATCAGGTTTACCACCACTTAGTATAATTTAATGAGTGCAGCTGCAGAAAGCAGCTGCATATGCAGTCATAGCACAGAACTAGCAGAGGTAAAATACATGAGTTTAAATCTCTTTTATTAAGTTTTAAGTGAACATCTTCAGATGGCAATTGCAGTGGGTCACTGGCTGTTAAATGGTCAGTGCACAAGAACTCACAAAACTGCTTTACCACAGACTTTTTCCTATTCAATTACTCAAAAGAACACCCAGGGAATGAACATCCAAAATACTTCTTGATTGCGTAACCATAATTTAAAGCTTTGGGATTTGGACACAGAGTTTTTCAACAACATAGAAGCTCACTGGAACTGAGACCTCATCTGGGATGGGCAGTTTGTATTACCAGCTCTTCTGAGCTTGCAATATTGATGATTCAAATCCTCGATTTCAACCTAGGTAGATACTTTTTTTTTTTTACTTTATTGTTTCTCAAATGCACTGCCATTTCTAGTCTTTTTGGAGAAGTTTATGAACACCCACTTCAGAAGCCATAAAACTGTAATGCAACAGAAGGAGCTAAAATACGTATTCAGAACAGTAGGGTTTGGCCTGACTAGTTATTTTTAAAACGTTCAGGTCAGTGAAGTTCACTTACCTGTCCTCTTCCCCAGTCTCAAAAGTGGGCCAAAAGTGGGTAAAAGGCCCATAAATCCAACCTGAACTTACATGTATATGCCTGGAGCATTGATGTCATCAGTCACGAGGCAGTCATGAGGCAGGATTTGATGTGAATTTGATGGTGTGAGTGCACCTGTAAACACAGTCTGGCACCTTCATCACCACCACTCCATGCCCACACTGTGCTCAGGGCCACAAGCTCAGTTTAGTATATTGTATAATTGTATAATGAAACTAGCTGGCACAGTGCTTTGGGCAACGATCTTAAAATACACACCCTTCTCTGACATCCTCAGAATTATTTATATTCATGCTGGTAGCATTAGCCCGGAGTAAAAAGAAAGGAGCAGAGACTCCTCCTCACACCCAAGGCTAAGTGCAGTCCTTTTTCTTGAGCTTGACCTGGAAATATTCCTGCATTGCCAAGGGGAGAGAGGAACAGTGACAGTAACTGACCCACATCATGATGGCTGCTAAGGTATTTGCCTGAGGAGATATGGGTTTAACTCACTGGTCATTACAGCCTCACACACTTTCACACTTAGTCACGGTCAGTGCACAGGCCTGCAGAAAGCAGAGACATTCATAAAAAGGACATGAACCAGAAAGGTATTTTAGATCCATTACTTGTAATTTATACACCAATGACATACGGCATAAAGACAAAATATACAGATTTTCATATATACATACAGGAATCAACACAGTACACAATTTAAAGATATGTTACAATTAAGTGTACAATTTTAAATATGGCTTTGTAAACTAGTAGTAATAACAGTGCTAAAATAATGTATGTCTTGTGAATTCATCAACAAACAACACAGTGCAGCTACAGCATTAAAGTCCTCATTTAGCAATGTGTTACTCCACTTTGTTAGGAAAACCTTGTACACTGTACAGAGCTGGATACATCCCTCCCCCATACCCACCCATATATGCTTTGTTCTTGGCTGATTTTGCACCCTGAAGGTTAAAACTTTGGGGCCCGCATTCTTCAAGTATTCTGAAAAATAAAAACCTGTACAATCAAGAGAAGACCACTCTTAAGAACAAATTAAAAAGCAAGGGAAGAGCATACACCGTGCCCAGTGACAATATAATCACAGGTGAAGCTTAAAAAGTTATTTTTTAATTTTTTTTTTTTATTATTATTTTTTTTAGAGTTTAAAAAACAACCAACCAGTGGCACACCTTCTTTGCCTTCCTCTAGTGAACAGCCCTGGTAAGGTAAATTTCTACATGAGGGCTTCCAAGACTCAGACAAACGATTGAGAGAAGTGATAAATTCTGGGTCACTTGGAAGCCCAGTTGGAAACTCTGGCCTTTCTGAAGCCAATGGCACTTCTGCCAGTGACTTCAAAGGGGCAGGATCTTGACATTCTGCAGAAGCTGAATGCCTTTTGGAAGCAGATGCTCTGTTTCTGCTTAAATTTGTTGACCTGGATGTGGAAATTGTTAAGATGAAATTCTAGGGTCCTTTTTATGTATGAGTCACAATGTCCATAACTATCTCTGGCCTCAACATCTGCCAGCTGGGCAAACAGGATACAGTACTCACGGCTCAGCACTGCAGTGACTCACTGAACGTTTTCACTGATTAAGATTTCCATACTGCACACAGACATCCCGTTCCTTTCCAAACACCTCAGGGACCTGTGAAAATCTCTGCTGAGAAGTTCTTCATGTTAGCACATAAGGGAAGGCGTGCAAAAAAAGCTCTTCACAATGGCCATCAGAGAGCACTGCCCAAAATTGCTGAGACAGAGCTAATCCGTGCTGCAATGCTTTTCTCACCTAAGGCGAAGCTGTAAAGATTGAAGTCACTAGCCTGAAACTCCATGCAACCATTTCACCGTCACACAGGAGGCCCACGCAGTATGGGGTGATGGAGAAGGTCTCCCCTTGACAGGACACCAGTGGGTCACGATGGCCCACACACCCCACTGGGCACCATCAGAAGGAAGCCACAGCCACTGCAGTGCCATATAAAGGAGCCAGACCAAAAGGGATTCTTCTCCTTTATCACATGGACACGGAACACAGCATGGGTACAGGACAACAGCAAAGCAGCAGCCCCACCTGAGCCCCTCCACTACGTCCTCAGTGGTAACAAGCAGCTGAAGCACGGCGCAGCGCACACAGATACGAAAGCACTAATATGCTGCTGAGAATCACTGTGGTCATTCATGGGTACCTCTAACCCTCCTTGTCCACAGATCAGACAGTGCAGCTTGGATGTTCCTCCAGATCACAGCCACTGACAGGTATGGGAATGACTCACCCCTACACTACGTATATCTATTTCCATATACCAGCTACAGGGCTTTTCAATATAACTCTGCATTTAAAGACCATAATTTGCTTTAGTTGGATTGATTATAAGCTTGATCTATAATTTTGCAGTATTTGGTGATGGAGGGGTTAGACTAAGTAGCTACTTGTCAGGAAACAGATTCAAATTCTTCAAACATCTAAGGACAAGACCCACTTGAATTCATCCCCTGCCACAGAAATTTTGCTTGGTGAGCTGCCCTGCATAAATCTGCACATAACACACTTTTCCAGAAGGCAGTATTTTGTACAGCTCAGTATCTGACAGATACAACCCTTTCAATGAAAACAGTATGAAGCTGTCATGATTACTTGAGCAGACATCACTGACAAAAGGAAATTTGTGCCTGAACTATTGCTGCAGAAATATTTCAGGCAATATTTTTTCAAAGAGAATACAGATCTGGAGGGACATTGCCAAGGTTTTAAAGATCAAAATGTGTGACTTGCAGTGTTGTAATTGGATGGGAACAGTCCTCCAGTTCTGAAACATCAGGTTTGGTTTGGTTCTTAAATCAGGCACCACATTTGTACAATTTCTGTAGGACTTACACAGCCCAGCATCTGTCTCCCCACTTGGTAACAGTGAGCTCTGCTGACAGAGCCAGCAATGCTGACACTGACACACAAATCCATCCTGACATGACAGAGTGTTACGCAATCAAACACTGCAATCCACAGTTCAAAAAAAGAGAATTAATTAAAAACCCACAAACCAGGCCTCTTTAAATTTAACTACAGTGGGAACACAGAGTATATTTTAATTCCCATTAGCCAAATGAAGGAGAGAAGACCAATTATCATTCCCTCATAGAAGTATTATGGAAATAAATACAATACTCAGTATTTGGCAGCGTTCAAAATAAAAAAATGGTGCAACCACACTATCCCATAGTGAAGTCAAAGAGCCTCTCCCTACTCATAAATGAGGCCCCTCACACACACTGCCTACTCCCATGCCCACCCTGCTGCTTCCCCAGGTCAGCCTGCAGTCATGGCTGGCTCTCTAGCACCTCCCACACACATGGCTCTCATGACACAGGCTCCTGAACCCTTTCTAATGCTGCCCTAGAAGTCCCCAGTCCATAAAAAACCTTGCAGGGTCAGCATCATCTCAGGCACAGCCTCGTGGTCACTTTCACCCTTCAGCTTCAAAAGGCCCTCATACCTCACACAGCAGGCATTTGGTGCTCCTGGGCTGTCTGGGTTTCAGCACTGCGGTGGCACCTGACTTCCTGGCCCCTGCAGCACCACGGTCAGGGCCTGAGGAGCGCTTGCAGCAGACTTCCACTGTGGTTTTGATCAGGGGAGAGTGAGGGAGGAAAAAAAGCAGAGGAAAGAAAACGAAGAGCCCAAGGGAAATAAAGAGCCATGGAGCTGCATCGGGGGAGGGTCAAGGTGGGCATTAGGGAAAAATTCCTCACCACAGAGCAGTGGGCATGGAACAGGCTGCCTAGGGCAGTGGGTACAGCCCCAGGCTGCCAGAGTTCAGGAAGCATTTGGAAAATGCTCTCAGCCACGGGGTTTGAATTCTGGGTGGTGCTGTGCGGTGCCAGGAGTTGGACTTGGTGATCCCCGTGGGTCCCTTCCAACCATGTGATTCTAAGATGCTTTCACACAGTTTGTAGGGTTTGCACAGCCCCTCAAGCATGTAGATAAAAAAAAAAGAAATGAGCAAGGGGAGAAAACCTTTGCAGGGCTGAGGAAACATTGCCCTTTTAGCAAAATGTTGAAAACTTAAGTGTGCTTCATTTTTGTTGAAGACAACTCTTGTCCACTCTTCCTCCATGCAAACCAAGACAATCTAACACTTTTTCATGAATGTTAACAAAGCAATTTCTTTTTCTAAACACTTTTCCCCCATAAATATATTGCAAGGCCAGCTTCCAAAAGAGAAAGGCTTGGATTAAATCCTTAACACAGGTCTAACAGTCAATATTTCTTTCTGGAAAGGATAAATTAACTCAAGGATTTACTACCAGACCTTGACAAAATACTATACACACTAATTCCTAAATAAATGCTGTTTTCTAATTTCACCTCTAGTTTGAAACACAGCCAAACACGGAAACACAGTACCTGGAATAGCTGTCATAAGGAGAAAGCTACTAGTTGAGTAACTTCTTTAAAATAACCTGAGTAGTTCCTAAGAAATGGAAGGCATGTGACATGCTACAAAATACATTCACCCACCAACGGATTACATCACTGAAAAAAATAGCAGCTGACAACAAAAAGTTCCTTCCCCCTTCACAGCCCCTTCAGATCCACTCTGTGTTTCACTTTTCTGCAACAAAGCCCATCACCACACTTACCAAAGCGAAGTCAAGGCTCTGCTGAGGATGAATCCTCAGATTATTTCTCACCATACTGCTTCTTCTGGCACCAAAACATACACATACATATATTCACTCATGTAATTTTATATATGTACACACATTTTTAATAGCATACATATGTGTGTATATATACAAATGCATACACATGGCCTACGATGTACAATACCAGATGCACCACAGATGCAATTCTAGGAACAAAGCACTGGGCACTCACCAAGAAAACTTTCAGATGCAGAAGACCACATGATACCAGCTCTGTACCATGGCAGTGATGCCAATTTCTGTGCCCACTGCCACGTATCGCCATGTGATATCCAAATGCAGCTGCTTACATGTGAGAGGGCAAAATTACATCACTGGCTTCTGATCAGTTTGCCTTTTGGAATGCCCCAAGCATCACTGCCACTGACAGACCTGTCAGCCCAGGAAAATTATAAATATGACTCTGTCCAATGAACTCAGGCTGGTCTTTTGATAACAATGACTCACTGCTGGGATTCATGTGGTGCCAGCAGGGGCTCCATACCTACAAACACACTGTCCTAATGCTGAAAAGATGGATAAACAAATGAGAATGCCTCTACCAGAATTCCCAAAGCATGAGTATTTTTTAAGAGGAGCTTCTTGATGTAGATGCTTTTTATCCAGAATACCAGTACCTAAATGTTTGCATCTGCCCTGACTTACCTGCGAAGTTTCATGGGCATGTCAGACCACTGCCCCTTGTGCTTTCAAGCCCAAGACTCATGTCCTTGTGACCTGTTCCTGTGCTTAGTTTCCTAAGAAGGGTCCCAGGTAACTGGATCATACCTTCCCCCTCCTCAGTTTTGGTTCATTTTGCTTTTGCAAACATGACAATAGAGACTTGCCCATGACTACAGAGGCTGGAGCACAGCTTCAAGCAAACGTGTTGGGAATTTAGGAAACAAATGCAAGTTTGTGCTCACCTCAGACCAAACTGCCTGCTCTCACTGCAGTAGCTCTCAGACATAGAAGAGACACAGGGATTCACTGCAGCTTTGTCCCCTCTGCTTGCAGAGCCATGGCTAGTTGGGTGCTCCCTGCAACAAGCTTCTCCCTGTCAAAGACACTATAGTGCAGGAAAGGGACATGTTCTTTGAAAGCTGGAGTTTGTTCAAGCTCCAGACTACTAGGACCATCAGCAACATCATGAAGTAGCTGCGTCCTGCCTGTTCTTAGAATCAACATATGAGAGAATTTCTGCTGAGAGGTCATGATTCATGGAAATGTAACTCAGTGAGAAAGTCCTGATTAAACTAATTTCAACAGGCTACCACCAACTTATGCAGACAAAACTTCATTTTATACACTTCTACAAAGACCAGGGTCATCTGTAATTTCCATATGCTTTCTCTCTAATTAAAATCAACCACTCGCTACCAAACAACACAGGTGTAGATGCTTAATTTCAAACAGGTGGGCCAACCCAGTGGATCCATTCTTATCTTCACACTGACACCAAACACATCAGCACCTGTGCAGCAATTCTTGCTTTGGTTCTCCAGATACCCAAGTATGCCACCAAAGAGGCCTTATGATCAAACCTAGTCACTATTTCAGCTCCTGGAAATCCTCACAGAATACAGAGTGACACCACTGTCTTCTCACAACTTGCTCTCACACACTGCGTTTAGGAACTGTGCATTATAAGCCAGCAAATGCCCACCATCCCAGCCAGCTCTAAAGCATATGATTGCAGTCTAACACCTTATATTTACACAGCACCTCACACCTAAAAACACTTCAAGTTCCTTTGCAAACTTTAAAGGTTTGATGCATCTTTGCATAAAGAACACAAAGCACCCACTGCTGAGATGCTCCAGGCTTTCAGTAATGAATCCCATTTCTCTACATCAGTAGCAGCCGGTGGCAGGAAGTACAAACATCTAATAATTCAAAAACACAGAAGAAATTTAAAGGCCTGAAGCCAGGCTTCGGCCAACACACATTCCAGAATAGTGTGTGGGTAATTATACATTAAAACTGACATTCTTCTTTTGAATAAAAATACTCTAGAACAGTGATTTTAATCTTCCGCAAAGAAAAAGAAATGCTGAAGTATTCCCTTCTGTAGGAACACATTTTCCTCCTGCCTTCCTTGTCTGTCTCTGAAAGAACCAGGAGCAGTTCATTCCTGCAGACACTCTGTGATCACCCAGACTGCGGGTAGCTATCAACATTTTCCTGAAACTGTACCAAATCAGCATCAATAATTTTCTTCCACATGAGAAAGGTGTGCCAGTAACGCCTCTTCCGCTTTTGTCCTTGACCCATTCCTGTAAAGATATCAACAGAAACCAGCTCTTACAAATGCTCCACCTCCTGGAGGTTTCTCCCACTCAACTGTGGGATCTGTTTTTCAATGGAAGCAAGAATGTAGATTGAAAGTTTCTGTTGTCATCTGGACCTCTAGTCTGCCCGCAGTGTGTTTTAAATAACTGTTTACCTTGGTTCCACCTGAACAATTACACAAAATGAAATAAGGTTGAGATAGTCCAGGTAGCATGTGACAGCCACGTCAAGCGCAATGGTCTCTTGGAGGTGGTACCAACCTTCTCCCAACCTGGAGCAAAAAATAAATCCAACTGATCCCAAGAAACAGCTTGTCTGCAAAACAAGAGATGCTTGTATGCATCATTTGCATTGTTCGTGATCTCTGTAGTCATCCATGTCCACATCTGAATCAAAAAGGGAGTGTCCAGTGTAATCTGTGTCAGGAGTATGAGAAATACTGTTCCCTTCCTCATCAAATGTTTCTGTCCTTGAATAAAAACTGAAGTCCTGCAAGGGGGAGTGAGTCTTGCTTGTGTCACTGCTCTCCTCAGATTCATACAGAGTGTTATCGTCATCGTGATGCCATTCTGGCCAGAATTTCCTCCTTATTCTTTCACAATACATAGCAAGGTTAATGAGTTCACCTGAAACACAACACAACACATTCCAGTAAGTGCATTCAGTCAATAAAACTTTAACCTATCAGCTGATTTGGCATTGTTGGGAAACAATTTTTGCAGGTTCCTTCCAAAGAGGCATCAGAGCCTTGTCTCAAAACGACAAGATCCAGTCAACCCTCCCGGTGGCTGTTTACAATTTTCACATAACTTAATACAGATACTATTAACCTACGCACAATAAGAAAGGCTACACTGAAAGGAACACACGTGCATGTACCGAAATAACCATCCCAAATTCAACCTCAACAGAAATAAAGCAAGACAAGACAATACATAAGTTGTTCTAGCAAAACTCGTGCTTATTTGCTGTAGTTTATAAAGACAGGACTGAACGCAACTCTTTGCACAGCTCGCTTATTTGTTAAAATACTGCAAATTTGGATGTTTTGTATCTGCACCACCAGATGGCAGCATTGCCCGCAAGATACATTTATGGGTTTGTTTCCCTTTCCGATTCACCTCCAGCATTCAAAGCCCGCACTGGTGTGTTAGGCCATGTGTAGATACATACACGTGTGCTTAGAGAGAAGAAATTACTAAAAAAAACTTCAAACAACAACGAAATAACAGCATATTAAGTAGAAAATGAACGTGTACATGAAACCTGCACTCACAGCATATCACAGCATGAGTGGCTGGATAGGTATGGAGTATCATTCATACTGTTCATGTACTTGCATCTATTACCTTCTGTTCATTTTTGTCAGACACAAAGTATTTCAACAATCATCATACTTTTTCTTGAAATCAATCAACCCTTCAGAATTTTATCTGCGACTCTTCAGACATCGAGGGTTTTACTGTACAGACTATGACCCTCAAGTCACAAACCCTTGATGACAGGGATTTTTTCCTCAATCAAAGCTTTAGTAATGAAAAAATGCAAACTGTTGCCTCAGTAGCTACCTCTTATGCGGAGTATGTCTATGGATCAGATTCATTGCTTTCATAGCTATTTCACGCCCTTTTCCTTCTCAGTTCTTTCCATTTTCTCACACTATGTTTATTCGACAACGTGATGCCAAGATCTTCCACCAGACTTTCATGTGCCAATACCTCTCCATGAGGAATAACAAAAATTTGGACATGGGAGGAAGGAGATATGATACACTGGTTTCTAATTCATTTTACTCCAAAGCCAGACGGGATTCTTCTCCTCGTCCAGTGTCCTTAATAAGAGCAAAAGCTTAAATTTCAGTGGTACAACAGCATTTGCAATTCTACTGTCAATGAAGCTATTTAGCTCAGCAGAATTTGGCTCACAGCTTCTAATACTTTACTCAGCATTCATCCCTTATAAGCGCTTAGCCTTTGCTATGATAAACAGGGAACAGATCAAACACAGGAAGGGAAACAACTACCATACAAAACATTAAAGTGAAAACAAACAAGAACTTCACCAAAAAAAAAAAAGAATCACAGAATAGAAATGCTATATCAAACCTGAGAACAGCTAATGAGATAGCTGAAGCACTTCTGCAATCCTATGAAAATCCTACAAAATGTTCCACACTTAAGCACAGGAAATGCCACCAAAAGTTTGTTTGTTTTTGTTTGTTTTGTTTGTTTTTCTCATATATCACTTTAAACCTTTGATTACCTTTGATTAGTCTCTCTGGTCTAGTCCCTGGTAGTGTCCACATTGCCTGTGCCAGATGACCAAAAACTGTGGCATCAACAGTAGAAAGGTTTGGTCCCATAATGTACTTTTTGTCACCTGTAAATAAAACAGCAAGGAATTTTAATGGGGAGAGGTCCTCCTCCCCTCTACAAGATAAAGAAGACAGGGAAGAATATAATCTTTAAAGACATCATTCACAAGAGAACATCCAGTACTGCCTGCTTCCCCACCATAGGCATTAGTCTTGGAGCAAAGAAAGCAGAGCAAGTGAATCATTTGGCATTTCAGAGGTCAGCTTAGATGGCTGCATTGTCCCTGCCTTTGCCCAAAGTGCTATAAACCCTGTGAAATGTTGTATGTAATGTAATTCTCTAAATCCAGTTACCCCATCTCCCCAGGACATTCTTCCCCTGTATGCCAGAAGCTGCCTGTAATTCAGCAGGTTATTAAATGTTAGGGTTATTAAATGAGTTTAGAAAAACTGTCCAGCAGTAAAATGCAGCAAATTCTAAAATACAACACAACGAAAGCTGTTATCCATCTGCACTATGATGTAGCAATGCAACACACAGAAATAACGAATAACAACTTCCCACAGCATGTCAAATGTGATACAGAAATGGAGTTAACTCTCCCAGCTCTTTCAGTACTGCACCAATTTATTCTCTGACAACTATGTACTGGGTAAATGTTGTGTACTTTCTGTATTTATGTGTTGTTCTGCAGTCATTGATCTCAAACACAGCTCAAAAACAGGTCCCCAAACCACAGTAATATGCTGTGCAAAATCCCATTTCACCTGACAACACTATAAATTTAGGACTGCTCAGCTGGGTCTGAGTCTCAATCCATAACAATGTTACTCTGGGAAGCAACTCCACTAGAACAACAGCAGGTTGCAAATCAACCCTGTGAATGAGGAGAGCCTCCAGCCAGGCTGGAAGTCATAGAATCCCAGAACAGTTTGATTTAGAAGGGATCTTTCTAGTTCCAACCCCCTGCTATAAGCAGGGACGCCTCCCTCTAGACCAGGTTACCCCATCCAGTGTCTCACTCACCTCCTGTCCCCAGCTCAGAATATGACCCAAGGCCAAGGGTAGGTAGACCCAGCCACGAACAGCTGGAGAACGCCTTGACAAGCTGGTGTTAATGGCAAGTCAGGGCAATCACCAAAGAGCAGGGAAATGCACCAATAATCACAATGGCAAACATAGTAACATAGTGACTAATACAACATTCATTTCAGAAGGGAAGATAAAAATGAAACACAATATTCAGCTAATAATGTAGTAAAGTAACCATAACACAGCAGGTGCCCATCAAGGCTTTTTAAAACATGAGGCACAACCTTCTCATCAATAATCAATAAAACCCCTGCTGGTAATGTGCACCACAGTAAAAAAAGCAGATGTGGCCCAGTTTGCCAGCTCTGTGACTGCCCTTCACATTTTTTGCCACCACAAGCAACACATACTGTGAAAACACAAATGGAGATGCAGGAGAAGGGAGGAGGTCTATCCAGAGAATGGAAGAACTATTTCCAACCAAAGAAAAACGAATCTTACAGAGAGGTCTGAGGATTTCCAGCCATTTTTCCAAGCAAAAACAAAAATGAAATAAATGGTTTGATCACAGCATTCATCTTCACAGGAGATGGCACAGGCAGCTCAGGGAGGGCAGGAAGGACTAGAAGAAACATCTGCCTGAAGGCTGAGAGCATGCATCCTCCAATCTGAAACCGGACAAATTTTGAGCAGATTTTGATGGTGATGAACATCCACCACCCAATAACTAATGAAAGTAGCTGAATCTTCAGCTTCTGAAATCTTCTGACCTCTCGGCCTCCAAAAATAGTGCTGCTTCAACAGAAAATCTACAATTTTTTTTAAACAACCTTAAACAATCTTAAACAACAGAGCCAACAGAGAAAGAAGTGCCAACAAATCCCCCGCCTCACCCACTGTCCATGACCACAACTTCTTTTTCACTTTGCTCCCAACCCAGCAGCTCTCTGCATTTCAGAAAACTTGCACAGCTCCCTCTAGGTCCTTTGCAATTTTCTTTCTTTCCCAAACACCCTGGAAGAACAGAAGCATCTCACATCCCTCCACTGCTTAGCAAGCACTCAATTTTTGCCTTCTACTTGGCTACCTTTCTTCCTCCTGTCCATCCCACAGTTCAAGCACATGTTCTGTCCTCTTTCCCGAGCACAGGATGAGTGCAGAAGCCAGGGCAGGGAGGACCCCTCTTGCCCAGCCACCACTCAAAGGATCATAGCAGGGAACAACAAACCACATTAGTCCCACCTCTTGGATTCCTGACCAAGAAAGAGGCAAGCTCAAAGGAAGGGATAATGTGCCCCAGATGAACTCCTCAAAACACACATTTTTACATAAAAGCACAGTAGGTTAGCTCTCAGCAGACTGAAAGTGAAAAGCACAGTGCAGACAGTTTCTGTTCAGACTTCAGCCTGGACTACACTACAGAAATGAGGCTTGCATGGTTCTGGCTGAGGGAGGTCAACCTTAAGACAATCTCTGCATTGTCCACCCACAACAGCCAGTAAGCCTAAAACCCATCTCCTACCAACAGCTTTAAATGAAGCTTCTAACACCAACCAAATGCAGCAACATCCAGCTGAAGGTAGCATTTGCTAAGGACTTTCAAAAGGCCACATTCTGCTCCTCCAGATACAAATACTCAGTGTCCAGAGAAGCAAACCGTTTATCCTCCTAGAAAGGAAGTTTGGTAACAAAGAGCAAGGAAAGAAACTCATCCCCCCAGGAGCAAAGGTGGTACCAGGGAACAGTAGCAGTGTGAACGCCACCTGACAGCAGTGAGATTATTTGTGCCTGTGACCAGGCTGACGTATGGCCATTTCACACTGAGGCACAAGGAGGCGTGTGCTTTGTGTTACATTACCCAGGAGACTTGCTAGAGTCCGCATGTCCTTCTCCATCAGTGTGTACATCTCCTCCTCAGAGAAGCGGCCAATTCCGTGACCATACATCTCCCTCTTCACGATCCCTTTGGTCAGATGGCAGAGAATCCACTTCAGCAAATCACTGAGGGGGCCGTAAACTGAAATCATCTTTTGTGTCTCGTGCAGGTTTTCCACCCACTGGCAATAAGCTAGAGTCCTACAAGAATGCAAACACCAAGTTATAACAGTGCAATGCCCAGAGAGCACAGAGCTAGGGAAAACAGAGGAAAATGGAGAAAGCAGCCTCTCCCAGCAGCCTGTTCTCCTTGTACTCTATTACTGCTTGGCTAAGTTTCAGCAGTACTTTGCACCAACATAAATATTGTAGCAGTGATTCTTCAAGAAGATCTCTGCTCTCTTCATAGATTAACCATGACATAATCTTTATAAGAAAAAAAAGAAAGCTGCAGAGATGGCACCTATCAGATTAGCTCTCATCTGAATTTTCTTTCCCTTAATGAAGACACTGAGCTTACACAAGACACCTTTCTGAAGGCTTCCACTGTATTTCAGGCTGGATTTCAACTTCATGAAATGGACAAAGTATTATTTCAAAAGATCTTTTCATCAAAATTTGTTGTACCAGCTACTAATATTTTTCATTCTTTACTAATATTGTAGGCAAAGGTCATTTGTTGCTGCTGCAACATTAACTTTTCTGATATGTAGCACCTTCTGACATAAGACATTCTGAAGAAAGGAGAGACCATACGACTTCTGTCACAGGTTCAAGGAATACTGGAAGATGAGCTGAAGACATCCCTAGGTAGATGTGACAAATGCAAGAAGCCAAGGGTCTAAGAAACATTGGGAATTTATAGCCATGTTCTATTACACATTTCCAAACTGAAAAATGTAGAAGTAAGCTTACACACTTGAACTATATGAAAAAAAGGTTCATGAGGACTTAAGTTTCCACCAGGGGAGATTTAGGCTGGATGTTAGGAAATACCACTTTTCCAAAGGAATGGTCAGGCACTGGAATGGGCTGCCCAGAGAGGCGGTGGAGTCACCAACCCTGGAGGTGTCCAGAATATGTTTAGACATTGTGCTGAGGGACATGGTTTACTGAGAACTACTGGTGATAGGTGGGCAGTTGGACTGGATTACCTCGTAGGTCTTTTCCAACCTTGCTGATTCTACAGAATCATTAGTCTATAGACTAATGAAGCTTGACAGAAAAGTTGGAATATCAGAAGTTGCAAATGCACGTATGTAAAATATTGAATGGTGTTTAATAATTAAATGCTTCCATTTCCACTATGGCTGGAAATTAGTTTTTTTTAATTCATAACTTAAGTTTTATCTTCTCCCATATTTCAAATCACACTCTCTTTATGCCTATATGGATCATTTAATTCAATATAAGAGGGAAAAAAGAGACTTCCTGTATATTTTTGCACACATATAAATTCTTAAACTCCGGCATACTGTGACCAGAAGCTGAATTTAGAATTACCATCAGTGAGCAATTACTTTAACACTGTGAAAATGCTCTAACCTTTACATTTCCGCACACTCCTTATTTGAGTAATAATACAAGGTAAAAAAATTATTTGAGTAATAATACAAGGTAAAAAAGAACGTATTTGGCATAACAGCTGAAAAAAAGCCACTTAAAACTCAAATGTACTATGTTCTCTCTGAGAGGATAAAAGGCATTTTAATTCCCTTTAAAATTGTCCCCTGCAGGACAATGTCTTCTGCTCAGATTGGTTTCATTACATTCAGCAACAGTGAGGCCCATGCAGGTTTCAGTGTGTACAATCAAGGAAAAAATAATATAATTGAAAAGTACAGTCAAATAGATGTATAATCAAAAATAAACCAATAAAGAGTTAGGCACAAGGGTAACAAAGACAAAGAGAAAATAGGTGGAACGCTTACCCGTGCAGAGGGCTCGCAGTAAAGGTCTCCAGAGAAGTGGATCTCTCAGAAGAGATCCTTCCTCCCTGGCAGTCAGCACTTAAATGAGTCTGGAGAGGTGGAGCCTGGCTCCACCCCTTCCTGCAGCACAGGTGAACTGCTTTCACCTGTGCTCCCAGGGCTGACATACTGCTTGCCTCAGATAACTAATCAAAGGTTCAGGCTGTGATTCAGCAGCTCCCATACACAGTGCAACTGCATGAACAATAAAGAACAGAAATGCACCTGCATTGTTTCAGACTCCTTTTATTCTCACCAAGTTTCTCCAAAAGACATCTCGTACTGTATTAGTATGACAGCAGCATCTCACTGATGTTCTGAATGGAGATGTTGCACAATCTAGTTTGAATAGCATTCAAACTGGATGAACCAGCTTAAGTTTTTGGGCCAGTTTCTGCAGAGTTTGAAACAGGACTGGATTTAGAAAGGAGCACCAACAGGAAAGTAAAACACAAAGCCAGCAAGCAGAGGGCACTGAAATACCAAAACCATCTACTTCTGAGGACAAAGTCCCTTGGACAAATACAGCTTTGAAGAAGGAATCTGGTCTGGATGCGAACCATAGGAAATAATTACAACTATTATCTGTGCGTGCCAGCTATTATTCATCCTATTTACTCGAGGAAACTGCAAGAACCTGCTCTTTAACAGCACACCTGTTTATGTCACTATGAAGACCCTCATCTGCCAGCATGGATCTCATCAGCTTCACCCACTGGTCATTCTGCAGCACTACTGTAATTGTTTTAGCATAATGGGGGTCACCATAGAGGGGTAGCGAGAAAAACAAGGCAAGACAAAGCAAAGAAGCAGAAAGGAGACTGCTGGAGTATTTTTGAAAAATCATCCCAGTCACACACGACCAGCAGACCCTCTAGACCTGCCATGACTTCTATTCACTCTGACTCCATCAGTGAGCTGGCACTGCACCGAGCCATCAACCATGTCTGGGACAACTTTAATTCCATGAGACAGCACAAATAAGGTTTCCCACAAAACTAATTAGCCTGTGCTGTAAAACAAAAGCACATTTCCATAATGCTCACTTGCTCGTTCTGGGGGGAGAAAGTCACTGGGTCTGGAATAGGCTGAGGCCAGCTGAGAGTTAACAAACAGGACCAGATTTAGGTAACCCTTCCTCGGCTACACCATCAAACCCATCCTGGATGTGTGCCTGTCACTCTGAGTGAGTAAAATTGTTGCATGTCCCAAATCTCAAATTTACGTGAGCAATAAAGACAGCTAAACAGGCAACCACTCAGTTTACGCCAAAAATGTTAGGCTTCTGAGCACGCAAAAGCAAAGAAAAAGGAGTCAGATTTAGAGGGACAGCTAAACATTTTTTTTAAAACTAGCTTTACAAGCACTTTGTTAAAATAATTACATTCAAGGATTGATTTAATCTGTGCTTTTCACCAAAACATGCTCCTCTGTGCTTAATTCCAACCATCATTCCTCTGCTAGACTACATTAGCAGAGTATTACAGAAGTAACAAAAATTAAGAAAAGCCAAAAATCATGTTGTCTATATAACCTAATCCAGCATAATTATAAATACTAACTACAAAAACTAACTGTAGTTCAGAATGTATGTGATGACATTCTTATTTTATGTCATTTTGGAAAATATTAGCACCTCCACTTGTGCCAGAATATATGTGAATTCTTAAGAGTATAAATAAAACCATAATGCATTAAAGAAACGTTACAGGGGTGAAGCAAATCTGAAGCATACATGTAACAGCAGCTCTGGCCTCAATACATAAATCAGAAGAGACAGAGAAAGTGACTCATCAGGAACAGCTTGCTTGATTATCCCCCAAGTATCTCAAGAAGGAAAAAAAAAAAAAAGGAGGGGGGGGAGGGGGGAGGGTGCTCAAAAGGATGCAAACTGGAAGTATTTTGCTCATTTAATCTTGTGCAGAGTGGAATTTCCTGATACAGAAAAGGATTCTAATAAATTCCTTCCACAAACCTTACCTGCTGTGCTACCTCTCTGAGAGAACAGCTTTTAAGCCACCAGTGGTATTCAAGCATCGTCATCCTCAATAGCAGGAGACATGTCACTCTTAAAATTGGCTTGATGTTAAACATGTATTGTCTAATACACAGCAAGTTTAAATATCTGTCAGTCATTTGCATTATCATACCATGCTCCTCCTGTCCTTCAAACAAACCATGGGGAAATTACAGAGGCCTGCATACTACCAGGACCTCAGGCCGAGTCCCTGAAGCACAGAACCAGCCTGCTCTTCCATTTCTTCCCTACTGACTCAACGTCACCCCCACCTAGGCTAAAAGGTTTTTTTCTTTTGCCAATTTAAACATAGCAAAAACCTAACAATAATAGCTTCCTCCGGGGACAGAAGCTCCAGTACCAGTCTTACGCATCTCAGAGACAAGCTCTAATCCCAGCTCTAAAATAGGCATGTTCAATCACTCACTGGCTTTCTGCTGGACACCACAGCCTAAGGCAGAGGTTCACAACAGTTCTACATCACTCTCAGCTCCAGCCAGAGCAGCAGTTTACACCTTTAAGGGGTACTAAGCAATCAGAACTGCAGCCAAAGACAAGCAATCAGTTCAGCAGAGGCTAAACATTTCAGGAGGATGCTGAGCTCCCACCCAGATTAGCTCCATCCACAGAGCTAATCTACAGGATGTTCTTTGCTTGTTCATTCAACTGATGTAACACAGCATTACTTATTTATGATGAAATTACTTTGCATGCTGCTGGCAATGAGGCTGTATTAATCACATTTTATATCACTGCTTTGGAGGCTTGATTTTATAAATTTTCTGCAGAAAGGCTATGACTGTGACAAGTTCCCCCCCAGGAGACTTAAGGACATCACAAACAGACCTTCTGCTCCTGGTGGGAAATGGGAAGGCTCAGCACCAGTGCAAAGCTCTGCACAGCTACTGCCTGATTTTATCATGGTTAACTACAGGATGGTCAGAGCTGTTATTCAGGAGTTACAGCAGCGTGAAGCCTCAAAGCTCTGGCTCAGGCCTAGTACAGAAAACCAGCACAGTGCGGTCTCACCAGCACAGCAGCTCTGTCATGCACTCTCACAGCGAGGACATATAAGACTTAAAACTGGGTCTCTCTATTCTGCAGTAAAAAAATATTTGCCCTTGGGAAACTCACCTGCATGACTACAAAGGAGAGGGATACACAATGAGACACATGCCTATTTTTTCCTACTTCTTGCTTTGTCCACCTACTTCAGTGTCCCAGCCCAACACCTAAATCTGCAGTACCTGTGTCCCATGCTCTCCTATTTCATGCCCAGCAGCGCTGAATGAGCTCAGTGGGAACACGGAGGGACAGCCAATGGCTTCACCAAGGAAAGAGCAATCTATAATTCAGAAACACAAGAGCTGTGCAAGTTTGTCATCAGTAATGTTACATTAAAAGCGATTAAGCCTGTGGACCATGAAACAATCAATACGCTTAGGTAAGGAGATGGAGCATTAAGGGATCTAAAGGCCACATCTTCCCTCTGGCAGCTACAACTATGGGAGAAAAAAGGAACAACAAAATGAAGAAATCACACTTGCAGACTACAGCATTTTGAGATCTGCAATCAGATTTCTGAGAAGACACTGCAGACAGGCCTCACTAGTGAAAGTCATTCTTTTGGGAAGCTAAGGATTACATTCTTAAATCGTATCATTTAAACTACTGAATTCTATGACTGTTCCCAGGAAATGCTACAAATGATCCAAAATACTATGCGTGCACGTGTTGCTACTAATCTCCAATAAGAAAATGAAAGGAAGAAAGGTAAATGCTGAAAAGTTGGAGTGGGGAACAGGAAGCATAAAAAATAAAAATCACAGACACTATATTCAAAGGTATCAGTAAAGTGCACAAAGTATCAGCAAAACTATATTTACGTTTTCCATTCACATCCATTTTTGATCTTCTTGGGTTACCACAACTAGTACAGTATCATATCAATTGGCACCAACACCAACAATACTTACTAACAGGAGTAATGAGGCAGTAATCCATACTGTAATCACACATGCAGATAATTAAAACCAGTAACTGTAAGGATATTCATAATATTTCAGACTCACTCCATACGCTAGATTTTGTTTGTTTCCCCTCTTACACCACCAATCTTTTCAGCCACCCTGGGTTTTGTTCCTCATTAATGAGGCTGCTTCTGCACGGAGGTCATAGGAAGAGGACAGACAGACAGCCCACTGCTGTTCCTTTCTGCAACGCCAACTCCTTACCTTGCCCACACATCACTGCAGCTCTCGGGGGAGTTACTCCTGATTCATTCCAGCACAAGCAGAAAGGAGCAGCAATTTTCCACAGTGAAAAAAGCTGTGAAATTAATAGTTGGGTATCCAAAACAAAATAAGTATTCACTTCTAGACAAACAGTACAGGTCTGACAGCAGAACACAGCCAGCCTTTTCATGCAAGCTTACCAATAGAAATGCTCCTCCACCATCTTTGTCACTGCTCTGGAAACAGCTCTTTCTCGTGGACCAAGATTTTTATTTAAATTCACTCCAAGTTTCTCTTCCAAAAAGTCAATAATGAACTCAGTGCCAGACACTTTTTTGTGATTGTATTCAATCCAAGGCATTTTTCCTTGAGGGGAAAGTTTTCCATCAAAATAGTTCTAAGAAAAAAAAGCAAGTAAACAAACAAACATACAGACAAAAAAAAAGGCCCTACCATTTCAATAATAAAGCTTTTTTATATAACTTTCCATGTTTTTAAAAGCAACATTATTTCTTGATTAACACTCCAGGATAACTGCAGCTATTCAATTGGAGAACAGCTCTGTGCAATATGAAGAACCCCAAATAATTATTTTCAGATATCCTGCAATGCGTTGCACATTTTTATATTAGATGCCATGTGATTTAATATTATTTAAGGACCTGGGTTATTTAAGGGGATGGAGACACTCGGATCTCCCGGAAGATTGGGTCCATCATTCTAAACAAGTTTTTAATCACAGGAATCACACCTTAATTTGGATCTCACACAGAGCAGTACTTTTCGTGTTAGAAGTACGTTATAAATGCTTATTCACAGAACCATAGAATGGCTTAGGTCAGAAGTGATCCTAAAGATCATGGAGTCCCAAGTCCCCTGCCATGGGTAGGGCTGCTACCCACTAGATCAGGCTGTCCAGGCCCCATCCAACCTGGCCTTGAATGCCTTCAGGGCATCCAAATTCTCTGCCTGTATCAGATAGCTGTACTGTCTCTGAGGGTAAAACTCAATCACGAGCCCACAGTTCAAAGACATATCATTCCCTCACCAGGCAGGAGGGAAATCTCTCTTTACATGCGCTTCAGCAATTTTGTACCTTAGAAATCTCCTATATCTTCAAACACACTTCCAGTTGGATCTCTGAGGGCACAGCCCTGCTGCCCAGCAAAGCACTAGCCAGCTGCTGAATGTGGGCACATCTTCTCCATGTAACACTTGTACAGCGGTAATAACATTATTTTCTCCACATTTTTTCACTGAAGATGAGAGGGTCACCATGTACCAGTGGCTGCAGCTTAGCGTGAATGCACATCCTCCTGGCTATTGCTTAAAACACGAGTGTGCAACCATTACCCATGTGCGGCCACTCCCAGAAGCCCAACCCTTTCACATCAAAACAGAAGGAATGGCTGAGAAAACAAAACCTTCTGGTCTCAGCCTTCCCTGGGACTTCTGCCCAAGCCAGAATCTTACAGCAGGAATATTGGATTATGTAACCTCTGATCTACTGCATCCAAACCTAGATGAACAGAACAGCAGAATCCACACCACCTGCACGTGCAGGTGACTGCTCTGATCAATAGGAGAAACACCAAAACTGCCCAACACCTGAAACCAAATAGAGAGCGTGAAGTCCATAGCACTGTCACTACGATTTACCTTCCTGCACAAATACTGATGTTCTGCAGAAGCAGCTGGACTTGAAGATGTGCTTACTACATACAATTACTGCAGTGTGTGTCATCTGCAACCCAGACAAAGCAGATTCTTATTATTCATCCACATACACACACATAAATACATCGCGTAAAGTGCTGTGTTAATGCTGCATTAATATCACAATTTTTAAAAATGCAAATGATGGGTGAAGTTCTTTCAGGAGAGTCGACTTGGGTAAACACAGAAAAAAAAAAAGAAAAAAAAAACAACCAAAAACTGTTGCAGGATTTTCATGTTTCAATGCATATAGCTTATCAAACAAATCAGGAAATGTCTTTCAATGACCTGAAAAAACCTTTATCTCAGGACAAATTTCAGTTCTGCAGTTCCTGTATCAGCTGTTCTCAAGTGGATGTTTTTAGGCTTGAAACCTCAGTATTCTTACGGCTGCTACTAATTGCCATCAAATATTTAACAATTTTCCACTTGAAAACTGGTCCAGCTGCAAAGCAGGAAAGCTATGGCAGCATCATTAAAAAAAACACCCTCATGCCTCATAGTACTTTAACCTGAACTGCAGGCTACAAAGCTCCTGAGAACCTCATTTATAGAGGAAATTATAAACCACACAGCACAGGGCTCTTCTGGGGTAATTTTACAGTACTCTCCAGAAGAAATTAGGCTCTACATTTTCAATTACTGTAGCTTATGCTTTAGTTTTCCTCATGTTTCTTCTCATAGAGACTGCCACCTCTGCTATTTTCACAGACCTGGTATGAAAACAGCACATTGCTGCTGCACAAACACTCGTTAGATTATGGAAATAGCCAAATCTTAACAGTCATAGGGAAACCAAGGAACAACCAAAAGGCTTCCACAAACACCCACAATGGGCTCCTTTGATATAAGCTTTATGAAGAAAAGCATCAAACATTTTGAAAACACACCTCTCTTCACCCTCCTCCTTCTAAGCAGCCCCTGCCCAAGAAGGTGATGACCCACAGCATGCCTCTGGCTGCATCCCTCAGGCTGTTCTCACAGAACCATAGAAGGCAGAGGTTGGAAGGGACCTCCAGAGGCCATCTGGTCCAACTCCCTGCTAAATGCTCTGAAGTACCTCCTTCAAGTGCCATTAAATCTTAATATAAGAAACATTAAAATGTATGCTTTTAAATGCTTAAGCCCACTGTGCAAATTAGACTTTCTTTCACATCCAAAATAAACAAAATAAAGGAGCTTAATCACATACAAAGGTGGATGAGTATCAATCACAAATACAAAATCAAGTTCTCAAACTTTTTTTTTTTCCCCTCTGCAAAAGACCAGATGCAATCAAAACATTCTTCATAATACCTGGATGTGCAGCAGAAAAAAGTGACTTGAACCCAACCAAGACACAGCCACAGCTCAGACCGTTTGAGACGAAGTAAGAGCCCAGACTTAAATAACTTGAGGGAAAAGAGACTTCTTCCACCTAAGATTCTCAGTACAACAGTAACAACAAATATGACATCTGCAGTGACCTCAATGCAATCATTTCATGTCTCAAAGATTTTGTTTTCTGCACAACCTGCCTGGTGACACCACCAGGCGGCACGCACCACACTCCAAGTATCTCAGCTGAAAAGGCCTGCAGAGCAACCCTGTTTTCCCACATGGAAGGGGAGACCCCGGTGACACCAGGCAAAGCAGAAGAGAGGCACATCTTCCCAGGGGGGCACCAAGGTGAAACCCTCTGGAAAACAAGACGCTGCAGCTGCTTCACCTCGTTCTGTTCAGCATGGACAAATTCAAAGACCACGTAACACTGTCCTTTGGTTTTACGGTATTATTCAGTGAACTGCAGGCTATTCTCCTAGCATTTTTAGTTAACTTCCATCACTCATTCCACATTACCAATTAAACCTAGAGCCGTTCTAGATCAACCACATTCAAGTGGTAACTTTAAAGATTATACACCAAATTTCACCAAGGGCAAAAGTTTTTCACCCGGCCAGTTGGACGTACATATTTACATCTCTCTGCATGAGAAAGACTGGGGGGATGTCTATTTCAAGCAACTCCAGTGAGCTGCAGCGTAAAGGAGGACTGTATGGATGTACCTGGTAGGGTAGGTCAGCCATCCTTAGGTACGTTTCCATTTTCAGACAGAAAGGTGACAGACTTGGCACGCCGTTGTTGGGCCTCGAAAACTGATGCAGTATGATAGCATCTTTTGAATCAATCTCCTGCTCTTTCCTGCCAGAAAACGGAACACGTTAAGGAGGAGAAAAACAAAACGAAAGCAAACAAAGGACGCACCATAACTCAGCGTTTCAATTACACAAAGGAAAAATCCCGGCGGAGGCCAAACACGCATCCTCCCTTCACGTAGGACCGCAACGTTTCACTCGTCAGACCGAGGGCCGCTACAACGCACTGTCGCTGCTGCGGCAGCCCGGCCGCTCCCACGCTGGCCCCAACCGGGGCGCGACGCCGGGCCTCGCCACCTTCCCTCCCCTCCAGGTGAGCGCCACCGGCCATTCCCACCGCCGTCGGGCCGTGCAACCCCCGGCCCCCTCTCCCGCTATGCCGCTCCCCCGGGAGCGCACCGGGGCGGCCGCCGCCCGCCATCGCCGCGGGGGGACGCCGGGTCCCCGCGTCGCGCCGCGCCCCCGCGCCCGGCGACGCAAAATGGCCGCGGGGCAGAACGGGGCGCCGAGGCACCCCATCCCGCAGCCCGCTCACCGGATGGCCAGCAGCTCGTGCAGCAGGTAGGCGGCGGCGGCCAGCAGCGCGCCGCCCGTCAGGTACAGCGTCTTCTTCCACCACGAGTCGGAGCCCAGCGCCGCCATGGTGCCGCCCGCCCCCGCGCCCGCCAGCGGGAAGGCGACCAGCTCGCCCCCATAGAGCGCGGGCGGCGGCTCTTCGGGCCCCGCGCACCAGCCCAGCGACAGGCTGCGGTTGCGGCTCAAGTCCGCCACGCAGGAGCGAGGCGCCGCCAGCCCGACTCCCCACAGCATGCTGCGCCCGGGCCCGGCATCCCCCGCTCCTCTCCGCTCCGCTCCGCTCCGGCCGGCCCGACCCCGCGCGGTCCTGCCCGGCCGGGCAGCTCCGCCGGCTGCCGGCCCCCTCCCGCCCTCCTCCCGCCCTCGCGGCGCGGCTGCGCGGGGCTGGCGGCGGTGCGCAGAGCGGCCTGAAGGGGGCGCCCGCCGCCCTCAGCGCGGGAACGCGTCTGCCCGGCCGAGCCCTGCCCCAAGGCTGCGGTGATGGGGGGGGGGGGATCGTCGCGGCGCCGTGAGGGGGGATGCGCCGCTGTGCTCCTCGCCGAGGAGCGGGGCCTCCCCGTTGCTGAGATGTGCTACCCCGTGGCTGAGATGAAGGACACCTGCCATCACATCCCGGTGCCCAACCACAGCACGAAACGGCAAGGCCCTCTTCCAAATGCTTGAGACAGAGTGCTTACTTTGCTCTGTTATTCTGAAGGTTGACAGGGTCAGCAGCAGAAGGGAGCAGAACACATCCAGGAGCAGAAAAGCGCAGCAGAACGGCTTTAAAGCAAGCACCTCGACCTGTGAGGCAGGTGCATGGAGTGGGAGCACTGTGCGCTGCAGCCTGCCCTCAGCTCCTAGAGCCCAGGGCACAGCTCACGGAGCAGCCTGGCAGCCGGTCTCAGGTGCTGACCTGAGAGGTCCCAGCAACCCAGCAGACCCCACTTCACACACAGGTTGCTCTCTCCAAGCCCTGCTGCTCTCCCTTACAATTAGTGAGCTGCTGGCACAGCTCCTTCGTGGAGGAGCACTCCATGCTATAGGCACAAACAGCAAAGTACAGGCAGGAAGGGAGACCGGCAGCAGTGTCATGGTGAGGTTCTGCTAGATGTCACACTAGGGCAGCAAATAAGATAAAGACACCAACACCTGCAAATCTCAGGTTAAAATCTGCTTCAGTGCAGACAGCCTGACAAATCAGGGCTGCTGCTGCTTGGTGGACAATCTCAGCATTTGCTGCCGCAAGGGTCCTGTGGTACAGATAGGAGCGATCCAATTACAGATGGGATCTGAGCTTCTGGGAGGGCAAGGAGAGGTCTTGGGCATCCGCATGGCAGCTGCCGCATTTGCAGAGGCAGATGAGCTCTCTTAAAATCTGTGCTTCGAATCATTTCCAGCACGCACAGTGACAAGCTGTGTGGGAGAGGAGAGCAGGAAGCAGGCATTAAATCCTTCACCTCGGCACTGCCCTGCATGAGGTGAGCAAAGCTGGTGCTTTGAAGGAAGCAGTTCATGCTCAGAAAGTCAGTGCTCTTTGCTGACCTTCCAGCTTGTGCCCTTGCTGGCATTAAGATGGTGCACAGATTGGAAGAAGGCCACAAAATCTGCCATACTCTCTCATTTATGGGAGGAAAAATCAAAGCCTGCCCCATGACATCCAGCAGGATGTCATCCACCTCATCTCACTTCTTGGGGCAAGGAACATCAGAACAAGCAGTGGTACATCTATGTGTCTATACTTTCACTACATTATGTTGGGGCCTGAGACATCATCAGACTTTTGAGTTGGGTATCATGGCTGCCTCACCTGAGGTTTGCTTTCTTCTGCTGTTATTGGTTGGTTTTGGAGAGCAGATCTTCAAGAAAAAGGACCACTCATTTGCTGCTGATCTCACCACCACACAGCCCCTGCTGTCTCCTTCTTCCAAGCAGCCAAAGCTTGGGCAAAGTAATGCTTTAACAACTCCATTAGTTGATACAGATTGTTTCCTGCTTAGCCCCAGTGCAACATGGCATTAAGCAATCCTCTTTGTCTCTGGATGTTTAGAAGAAACTCTCCTGTATGCACTGCCCCGAGGTGCTCTGTCTGAAGAGAAACCACCCCGCAGTGCCAGTGTGTGGAGACCTGCCAGCCCCAGTCCCAGTGACACTGCCACTCAGGTAGGACCCCATGTTGTGTGCTGGCAGAGCATCCTCTGGGAAGGCTTGGGGGGGCATAGAAATGTTTTTCTTCTGTTTGAAACAGCTCGAATTTACTGAGTCCTTGCTTGCAGAAGACCTCATTTGATTGAGTTTGAGAATGTGAAAAAAAGCTCATCATTGCCAGCAGGCTCTGCAAGTTCCTTTTGAAATAGTCACTGGTTGGTTGCTGCCAGGGTTTGTTTTGTTGTAATATTAATGATCTCTCTGGGCAGCTTGGGTTTCATATACACAACTCTTTAATTATTCAGATAAAAATAGCCGAGGTATAGCTGTAAAGTGTTCATGCTGCATTTCAGTTTGTATGCAGAAAAGAAGTTGGTGAGAACTTTGATAAATACAAGCCTAAAGATACACAGAAAATGTAGAACAGCCAGAATCTGAAATACTTCTGTATGGAAGGACCTCTGTGTAAGTCCCAGTTTACCTCGCACCTTCTGATAAACAAGGCCACTTTCAGAGGTGACTCACGCCATGAGAGTGCCCCAAATGATGAAAATAGCTCAGTGTTCCTTGCTTCTGCACAAAAAAGAAAAAAAAAAAAAGACTATGCAAGAAGCCTCCTGCTTTCTGCAATGGCAGTGCTCTGGCTGGCAGCTCACTGCTAAGCTGGCCACGTTCGTAAGTTATTTATATTGGTTGGACTATATGATCTTAGTGGTCTTTTCCAACCTTAATGACTCCGTGATTCTATTTTATGAACTAGGTAAACTGAAAAAAAAAACCCCAGTTGGCAGGCCAGTCTCGTGGTTCCCTCAGTCATTTTTAATTGTATTACGATGTGAGCTTTCTGGACAGCTGGCAAGTTGCACACTTCTGTGGTCAGAGCTTTTATCTGAAGCTTTCCCAGAGCAGAACAGTTCCAGGAACCCACTGCAGTTGCTGCTGAGGGCGATGGCTCCCACCTTCCCTCCTTTTCAAGTATCAACTGGCAACAGCATCCTCCCATCAGAGGAATTCAGACTCACGCTTCTGTGATCTCAGTATGTGCATATTCTCATTCAGGAGAATAAACACCTCAAATATTTTCCTATAACTTCTATTACAAGTTTATATAATACAGTTGCTTTAAGGCCATATTTACATTTTAATTTCAGCTATTTCGGGTTTGTTTTTTCAGTTGGCCCAACTCATGTGGACACAAGAGGTTTCCAATTTATTAATGGAACAGTAATGGTCTTCACAATCCTTTTAAGAAGAAAAAATAATGTGTTTCTTAGAGACAGTGACTATTGATTACATCACTGGAGTGACTCCATGTGGGAATAAAAGCACGATAAAATGCAAATCAAATCTATATCCCAAGCTCCTAATGCACTAATGTCATCAGGAGAGGTGGCTGTGCAATGTGTGAAAGTCATGACAGGTCGGGTGGTTTTACATCCCAGACAAAAACCCACCCATTCTAGCTAGAGTCAAACATGACATCGTTCAAGAAAATGGTGATGTGTGGTGATAAAACAGTCACTGTGATACAAAGGTTGGTGAGAAGATTAAATGGTTAGAGATTTATCCCATAGCCTGCAGAAACGAAGCAAAAGTACAGGTTGATTTTTAGCACAAAAAATAATCTGAAAAGAATTATATTTTTGTTGAAATTTATGGTAGCATTCGGTCTAAGCAAAATTAATGGATTTTGAAAAGGTTATAAAAACAATGTTCTACCTTTCATTGGAGCTGGGGAAAAATACGTGATTATGATGACAAGATGTGCATTACATAACAGGAACAATTTTTTGGTCACTCATCCCGTCATGAAGCAGGAGACAGTACAATAAAATCCACAGTGGGCAGAAAAAGAAGAAAGTTATTCCAAGGTAGTGAAGAAATAAACCACAAAACCTTCTTTAGAGATGCTGATGGGCAGCTAGCTGCGTGCTAAGTGTTACTATCTCTGTGGGCTCAACAAAGCCTGGCAGAGGGTTCTGGAGGTCAGAGCAGAGAGCCCTGCCTTGGTACAGCTCTGTCACTGTCACACAGAGCAGAGCTCAGCGCTGCTCCTTCACTCCCTGTGAGGAGCTGCAGCTGCCATCAGGCCTCCCCTCAGCTTCTCTGCTCTGGGCTGAACAAATCAAGGGATCTCAGCCACCCCCTTTTACATCATCTCCTCTGGAGCCTTAACCATCTTGGAACATGCAGCAAAGTAGTATTGTGACAGTGTACATTTCCAATAAAAGGGATATGGGCACAAAGATCTACTGTGGGATTCCACCTGGAAGCATCAGAGTACAAGACTGTTTAAACATAAGAAACACCATAAGCGAGGATCTAGCAGCTCCTCATGAGTAATAAGTGACCAGCGTTCAATTTGAAGCCAGAGGAGCCCAACTTTCCTTCCCAGGAACTTGGTGATGGGGCAGGTATTTGAAACAAGGCACTAGGGTTAATATGAGAAGACTTGGGTGGAACTGAGATCCTCTCAAAGCACTGCAGCCACATAATCAACACTTTGATGGTGGTTAATCTTTTTGTTTCACTTCTCCTCCTCCAGCCTTCTTCATCAGACCAGTTAATTACAGAAGCTGGGCCCTGTGGCCTCTGAACCTCTTAACTGCATGCCTTTATTTCTTTCAAGCATTTCTTAGAAGCACTTGGAGAAATCTTTTTTTTTTTCTTTCTTTAATTAAAGCTGAGGTTTCAACATAATGAAAGAACATCAGAATTGAGACCGTCTTGCAGAAAGTTTTTCTGAAAGCAGCTTCTCCTTTCCCTTCACAGCCACAACCTTTTTCAGTTCCCACTACTTCCTCCCTTTTTCTTCCATTCCCTAGGGAATTAATGCAGGGTGTTTGCAAACATAGGTACAGAAATGTTTATGTTCTGTTAAAGTGGTCTAAAAAAGACTTGATCACACGGGGAACAATGGACAGTGAGATAGCGTAACAAAACATCAGGGAAACTTCAAGTTATGTTTTTATTTAAAAACAAAGTTATATGTAAATCTCTTCCGAGGATCTCATACTTCTCCTATTAGGCTAGAGAGCAATTAACAGCTGAATTATTATCTGAAAGGGCAGTTTTACGAGGGAGGTTCATCTTGCTGGAAGCATCCTGCCCCACCCTTATCTCCCCATGTGGCTGCTGTAAGTCTTCAGCAGTGGGAAAATTCATCTCCCAGAACAACACAACCACTGTCCTCCCAAAAATGAACTGAGAAAACAATTATTTATTGGGCAAGTAAGCTGAATCAGAGTGCAAATAACTTGGACAAGCTTCAGACTCGCTAATGTAGTACATAGACCAGGGTGGGAGAGCTCAGACATCAGGAGCCAAATCAGAGCTAACAGCTGAGACTGGCCAGAACAACAGAGTTTGCTCTGTTGCACCTTTTAGACAGATCAGATCTTTGCTCTGATTTGCTGTGTTGCAGAAGCAGATGGTTGGGAACAGGAGGTTCAAGGGGTAACAAATAAATACAGAAGCTGAAAGAAAAAAAAAACTAAAAAAACATCTTTTTTCCCAATCTCAAGGCAAGAATCACTCTTGCCTCACCCCTAGTTCCCAGCTGCTTACCTGGTGCTCTAACGTTTCATTTTTTTTCAGCCTCCTCCTACCCCTACTCTTGTATGCCTCAAGACTATGGCTCCATACTTAGAAACAACTTGCAACAGAAAAGCCAAAGGCTTGCAAATTTATTTGACTTAATTTCTGTCCACTTCAGTAGCACCTATTGCACTTCCACAGCAACAGGCTACAAGGTCCGTGCCACTCACTTAAGCTCTCAGATTTGACAGGGTTTCTATACACGCATAGCAATAGTAGATGAGGTACCCATGCTGACATACATGAGCCCTATATCCTGTCTTCTACATCACTGAACTCTTCACATCAAGAGAGTTTTTCTTCCCAAAAGCCAAACTATAGCATAGATAATACAAAGCAGAATTTATTGTCACACAAACATTCACAGTAGAGAACCCTTTCAGACTTAATATCTATGAATTACTACTGCTTCCCTTAGTAATTAACTGTATTCTTATATACATCATCAGATCCACCACTTTGATTCTGAGGTACCATGGGGCAAAGCAGCAAGAATACAAATACGAAATATAGTAATTTAGCCCACTAAACCTTTGCAACAGGTGAAATATTGAACAGAAGTTTCTTTTTCAGTTTGCAGGGATGAAAATTAAAAAACACAGCCAAGCCACCTTTTTGCCTATATATAAACCAAGGGGAAGTGAAGGAGAGAAAGAAAGAGATACAACCATAAAGAGGCATTTTATTTAGAAAGTCTTGTTTCAATAAACATTTTTCCTTATGCTGGCACAAGAACTTTACAAGCAACTAGGGATGGCATTTTGATTCTAGGACAGGCCATTAATGCAATGTGTATCTAGCAAAAAGCTCTAGTTGCTTAGTAAAGTTCTACTTGCAGCTTTATTGTCCTTTATTCAGGTACAGGGAGAAGGTTAAAATAGGAACAGATAAAGTCACCTCACCGTGATGAGACTTCTGACAGCAGAGGCACTCTGGGCTATAAGACTCTCCTTCCACTGCAGTGATCAGCTGTAGAAACAGCACAACCCAACAGCAAAGGGTTGCTACTCTTCTTTCAGCATCCTCCTTCCCCATTCAGGGAGAAGGCATGGTGTGGAAACAAGTCGTGATTGTGGTTTTAAAATGTACATGTATTTTAACATGAAGTACTTGATACATGAGTAACTGAAATATCTAAAGCATTTTATTTCTCATACATTGTGTTTTCCAACTCATCCTGCATTTAAGCTATTGTTCTATGGAGAGATGAGTTTTCCTCAGATGACACAAGCATTATCATCCAAAGAAAAAGCCTTCTCAAAGCTATTGAGGGAACAATTTGAAACTACTTTTTTTTTTTTTTTTTTTTAATAAAAAGACTTCTTCCAGAGCTTTGTTCATTTCAATCTTAAAGGATTCCTGAGATAATGGGCGCTTGTTTTTCCTGAGACTGCCCAAAAATATTTGGCCAAAAATGCACCAACATTATTAATGCAAACAGCAAGCTTATTGTTACAAAAGGCTTTATTGTGCCTGTCTGTGTAAAACCTTTTCTGTTCCTTGTGGCAGTCCATCAGCATGTATCTCAGCTGGTCACATGCTGGTGCCAGCTGTGGCTGAGCACTGTTCACTTTCCATCTCTGAGTGAGGCTCTGTTTGGCTTGTCTGTGCCTGACTCCCAGATTTCATAGCATGCAGGGCATAGTTAATGCTTGTGCTTTCAATCCAGCTCCAGGACCCGGTTAGGGGGTTGTACAGCATCCCATTCACAGTCTTGACAGAGAAGCCATCTAGAAAAGAAAGAAGGCATAAAGAAACATTTTCTTTCTGAGTCACTGCCACATCAAACACTTTAGAACAGCAAGTCTGACATACGCTTCTTCCACTTGTGGAACTGTGCATCACAAGCCTGCTTTTGTCAGACACCACCAGCAGAAGTGACCACACCATTACCACACTATTTGGTAAGCCACTGCAAAGAGATACACTACAGACAACCACATCTGGGTGAATGGTAAAGCTTTTGTTTTTGTTTTTTTAATAGACAGACACATCCTTCAGACCGACGCCACATGCTTCAAAATCAGAATGTGAGCATGTTTTTGGAAAGACTCTGCAGATCCCCCTAAGAAGAGGAAATACAAGAAGGGCAGAAGAGTGCAATCAAAAACTTGGTGCAAGAAAGGAGTGATTTAACACTCCCTGTTGAGCAGCTCTCAGTTCACTGCATGCCTCTGCCATGTCCCAGTAGGATGCAGCAGACAAGGCAGAAAATAAACAGCCAGTCAAAACAAATCACTCCACTGCACCTGCTTCTCCTTTTCAGGAGAGAATAGCAACAGGCACCGGCACGTTGAGTCAGGCCGTGATCCTGATGGCACCTCTGGAAGGTGCTGTGCAAAGGCCTTATCAAGAGAATACTCTTACATCAGGTTCCCTACAGCAAACTAAAGGAGAGTGCAACATTTGGTGAGAGGGTTTTAAAAGCATGTTTAGAGAAGGAGGACAATGAAGCAGAGTTCCTTCCAGCTCAGTACTTTTTCTCTTGTAAAAGCAATCAAACCACAGCTGATTTGATCAGATCAGCACGGTGCTGCTTCTCAAGAACTGACTGCTGTACTTTGTGTAATTTCACCTTCACAATCTTAAAGGAATCTTTTAGTAACATAATATTCATAAAGAACATGGAGCCACAACCAAAAATAAAGCACCTCCCAGCAGTAAAACAACAAACAAAGCAGTGCAGCAGGGCAGCTCTGGAGTGCCAATACAGTCATTTCCTGAAACCTGACCTAGAAGATATGAACCACTTCAGTGTACATCCTGCTTCCAGAACAGGGTGGAAAACCTTGGCCTTCTTACTTCAGCTGTCCAACAGTGGGGCAGCTGTAATGGTGATTTTGTTTGAGTAATCTCTGCATTCATACAACTCCATTTAGTTTATACAATCGCAAGCAAGCAGTGGAGTCTCTAACCCAGAAACGGTACTTAGCACCTAGTAGACTAGTAACTCACACAGGAAAAGCTGTGTACTGCCAACAGCAATCACCCTGTCTTATCCCCTCACCACTCCTACAGCAAGCACTGAATCTCTCCCCATACCCCCACCACCCAGCCCAGTACTCACTCGCTTCCAAGAGGCGCTCCAGCTCCTCTGGGGGAACAAACTTCTCCCAGTCATGTGTTCCTTCTGGTACAATGCCTGCTATTTTTTCTGCAACCACAATTCCCAGGATATAGGACAGCTGAGTTTTATTGATTGTAGTAATGAACAGAGAACCTCCAGGCTAGTTAAAATATTAAAATGTTACATCAGAAAAACATGTATTTGAAAATACACTTTAAATTCACTCTCACTAAAGCTTAAGCTGCCTATCTACAAGCCCATATGCTACAAGGTGACATAACCATAATCAGAAGGGTTTGAAAACCACTTCCTTGCACAAAAGCCATCTAACAAAGTCATTTATAATATTGCCCAGGAAATGGATAAAAGAAAGGTGTAGTCAATACAATACCTGTAGTAAAAAACAAAGATATGTTATGTTGGTTTTTCTGTTTGCTTGTTTGTTTTTAAATTGAAGCCTTAATACAACATGCAGTACTGCTCAACTTATCAGACTGCTGAACATAGTGCTTGCATTAATGATGACAGGGACAAAATCCAAAGCCAGGAATGAATTCTAAGTATTTAATGAGACTTTATGGTTTAAAAAAAAAAAAAAAAAAAAAAGATAATTTCTGTGTCCCCAAATGGCTGAAAATTAGTTAAGGATTCCATTCAAATAATCCACAATTTCTTCTGATGACCAGAAAGACACATGACAAGATTAGAGAGAAGCTGCTTGCACACCAGGCCTACCATCTTTCTTTGCAAAAATATCAAAAGGAATAAAACAACACCTGATTATCTCTGAGGATCACTATCACCCTTTATAAGAAACTCAGGAGCTTCTTCTGAACCAGATTACAGTCAGTTTAAAGGCAGTCTGAGCCATTGCACTCCATCACCAACAGCACTGAGTTGTTTTACCTAGATGAAATGGAATGCAACCAGATTTATGATGCAAAGCTGTATCTCAACAGTAGGGAATGCCACTAACACTTTCCTAAGGCAGGGGAAATAAATATCTTCCAATTTCAGGTTCCTGAAGGTGGGAAGATGTACTCACACCTTTGGAGCATGGCTCAGTACTCATGCACTCAGGTGGAGAATGGGATGCAGATGGAGGCATTCTCACATACCTTCAAATGAAAACCTCCATAACAAGAGAGAATATTTCCAATACTCTCTTACCTTTAACACCTGACAGCAACACTTGATAAACATTTCAAGGTCAGCCACATGCTCCACGACTTCAGAAGCTACAATTACATCAAACATTTCCACAGACTCCTCCACAATCTCCTCCAGTGAGCTAGACTTGTACTGTATTCTCTTGGCCAGAACTGGATCAAATGACGTGTGCTGATCCGCCGCTCTGATGTTTTCTTCCAGAGGATCAATTCCAGTAACTGAAGCTCCCAGTCTACCTAGAGGCTAAGAATACAAAGTGTAATTTATTCTCTGCGTGACAGCAGAGGTTTTTTTTTTTTAATTAAAGGTGCCTTCAATTTCACAATGTCTATAAGCGATGCAGGAAACAAGGCAAATGCCAATGAATGATGAGCTCGGGCCCAGCAGTTTTATTTTAAATGTTAATTAAAGGGAAAATAAAAACACTTAGCTTTAGTTGCATGGGAGCAGTAATTTTCTCCGACAGAAAGCTAAATACCAAAACACACAGTATTTTTCAGAAAAACTTCTGAATCCACTTTGTTGTCCCAAATAAAGATTTCCTCCAACATTACCCTCAGGCAGAGGAAAAACAAAGAAGGAGAATCAACACAGTATGTAAAGGGGGAAAACAATGCCTTATTTAATTACGGCCATTACTTTCTTCAACATCCATCTGTAACAGCAAATCCTTATATCTTTTTAATGGTTACTTAATACGTGATTATATCTGGGGCTTTCTCACTGCTGAGAACTGAACACTGATGCTTGCTAGGATAGCAGCAGGCTTGGCTGTCACTCAAGCTCCTCCAGTGTCTTCTTACTCATAGGTTAACACCTCAGTCATCACCTCTTCTGAAACCGAAACAGGCTGCTGAACATGACCACATGTATGTTATTCCAACCCGAAATCCACCAGTTATTAGCCTGAGAGCTAGGCAGCACACCAGTTCTGCATGTCCTGTCAGAGTGCAGGCTCTCATTAGACCACAGGAATTTTGCTTAGAATGAATTAGGGAAAAAAAAAAAAAAAAAAAAAAGAAATGGGGAGAGATTTGCAACATTTCATTTCAGATGCTGATGAAGTTCCCAGGATCACTCGTCCAGACCTGTAATGCTGAAGCTGTAAACCACCCATGGACTACTGATGAGATGCAGAGCTGCTCAGAGCCATTTGGTTCCAGCTCTCAGCCCCCAAGTTCTGCAGACGGCTCAGGAGCCCACACTGTCTGTACTGCTAGCTAAGGTATCACTGGAAGAGAGGAGCTCCTCCTCGGAGGATCAGAAATGGAACAGCATCACAGTTAACTCAAAAAATACACGTGCTTTTTAACAGGAAAAACAGGAGCACGCTGCTTCTTACCTCACACAGCAGTCCACCACCACAGCCAACATCCAGGATCTTGATCCCAGAAAGTGGGCTTCCCTGCTGGTAGGTGCTGCCCATGTTCAGCACAGTGTCTCTGGCAGAAAAGGGCAAACACACAGGGCGGTTCAGTAAATGCAACGTGCAGTTAACTTACGTGTTGGTAACGGTTATACATTCTCGGTGTTTTCTGAGTGTTGAGAAACAGTACCCATAAAAACACCTGTCTTCAAACCCACACCTAATAAACGGCACTCTGATGTCATTCATGGAATGCAGGGCTGCGTACTCTCCTTGCTCATCCCACCACCTGTGTGCCAGGAGCTGGAATTTCCTCAATTCCTTTGGATCCACCGATGACTGCGAGGTGCTGAGCAGCCTCCTCACGGTCACCCTGAGCAACGAAAGCCATGTCATGAAACTAATACCCAAAATATGGTGAGAAAACGCATTCTCCATAATCAGAGGATGAAAGAAAAAAAAAAAAAGAAAAAAAAAAGCCTTCGTCAAACTCTGTTATTTGCGGTATTGAGAAATGCCTTCAGGTGATGCCACCCCCCTGTCACACAGCGTAAGTCCAGCCCCAGCCCTTACATGCTGCCGCTTAGGTCAGTCGGAGCGCTGCTGGGATTCAGCCGAACTCTGCCGTTAGGGTTCAGGAGAGCGCTGCTGGGGCGCGTGCAGCAGGGCAGCTCGCCGCGGCCACCTGCAGACACAGAGGGGGGCACTGAGCGGCGCACACCGGCTCTGCAGCTCGCAGGCAGGAAGCAACCCGGCCCGTCGCTGCCGCTCTGGGACTCGTACGCACAGCCTCACCAGCGTGCAGTTTGAACGCCTACTGGTTATTGCTACGTTAGAAAAAGGAAGGCAGTGTATTCCGACCGTGCCACCCCAGGGCTCCCAGCCCTGATTCACCGCACGGCCGCGCGCTCCTTCGCAGCTCACGCACGCAGGCACCGGTCGAGAAACGCCCGCGCGAAACCCGGCCGGGCGGGGCGCAGCCTGGCCAAGGCCGCCGCGTTCCCCGGCCGTCTCCAAGTCGCCCGCCGGCCCCACCGCAGCGGCCCTGAAGGAGCCCGGGCTGCGCTGCACCCCGCGGGGCGGCAGATCCTGCCGTCGGGCCGGACCCCGCCCGCTCGCACGCTCGCCCCCCCTTCAACCCTTTTCCTCTCACCGGCCGCCGCCCACCGGCCGCTCAGGGCGCGGACAAAGGCGCGGAGCGTCCCCCCGCCGCCCACCATCGCCGCGCTCCGGGCCTCCCGTTCCGCGCGTCCGCCGGCAACGGGGACGGCGCGGCGGCGTTCCGCTGCTTTCCGTTCCCCCCCCCCCCCAAGTCGGGTTACAGGCGCCGCGTCGGAGTCCGGGCGCGCCGTTCCGTGCGTTTCCCCCGCAGCGACGCGGTGCGGGGATGTCGCTGTTGTAACGGCCCTTCCACGGAGGGAAAGGCCGGGAGAGCCGCCGTGCCCGCGCACAGAGCCGGCTGCACCGTGGGACGTGGACGGCGGGCACGGCCGGGGTGGGCGGCCGGCTGGGCTGCGTGATCCGAGAGGTCGTTTCCGACCTGAATGATTCTGCGATTCGCTTAGCAGAACAAAGGCACGATCTGGAACAAGAGAGCCAAGATACACGCCGCCATTACTTTTGCATTTTCTATTTAAAGGGAAAAAAATAGTAACAAGGAATTAAATACACACACGCTGGCACGTGTTTTACGTAACAGGATAAGCTGGTTCTAAACTGGAGGCAGCCGTTCCATTATTGCATTCCATCATTAACAGCAGATTTTAAGACAACACCGTTTAAGAGCAGCAGCCCGGTCTCTGCCCTCTCCCTTAAAATAAACCTTCAAAGGCACAACATTTTTTTCTCCCAAACCACAAATTATGCCATAATTCAAAAAGTTTGTAACTGCTGAACCTTTAGGCTCTGTTAGTTTACTGCTGTTTGGCCTGGCCATGGCAGCAGCCTGTTCCTGGACTGCAAAACAGGTGCTTTTGTGTACATATTCTTGTTATTTTTGTTATATTTGCCTTCAAAGCAGCATTTGCTCAGAAACCAGCTCTCACTTGACTCCACACTGTTCCTGACTCATAAATATTTCAAGGGAACCCCCCCCAGAGTTGCTGCATGGCTTTCAAAATTGCATGCCTCCATCTCCTAGACTGCACAAACATGGAAGCATTTTAAAAGGTTGCTTAAGAAAGGTAAAATAGAGTAACAATCCAATCTGGACTTTTCCAGAATGACACATCCCCATTTTCACAGTATATGTTTACACGTTTTAAGAACACTTCAAACGTATGGAATTAGGACTGGATGTTATTTTACCTCAGTGCTTGACAAAACACTCATAAGGGAGTTACTAAACAGGACGGAGCCTGATGGCTGTGGTGTTGCCATAGTACCAGCGTGCGTTTAATGACAGGCAGGCCAGGTATGCTGCGCAGTAAGGTTTTCCCAACAGTTCAGAGATCGTATGCTCTTTTATTGGCATACAGTCACTACCCATAGAAATGCATTTGTGTCCATAAAAAATAGTTTTCATATTTACAGGAAGTGACAGAATTCCAGTTGCTGGCAGAGTATATCGAGCTTTTCATACAGTCTTTCTTTTATTGTTAGACAGTCAAATTCAATGCACTATGGAAACTGTATTCCTCAGTAGCTTTTCTTCAATTTCCTTTTAATTTTCTTCTCTCTCTCCAAGTCCTCCTAAGGTACCAAATCTGCCACGCTACCTACTCTGCACAAACTCACTTCTACCAAAAGCCAACAGCATAATGAGCTTGGATCAATGTACTATTATTTATACCAATAAAAGCAGTGCGTTACAAATTTATGCCTCATCTTGCTGCTCAGTATGATTGCTTACTCTGCGCTATATAAATTTTGAGTGCATGTTATTTATAAGTGAATTAACTAATTATTTATCTGTAACAGGGTTCTGGTAAACATGCGTGTACGCAACAGCCATTAAATTGCTTAATAAACATACAGGTAAAATGTGATTCTTTGCAGTGAAGCAGCTTGCTTCTGCATCTAATTATGAAGAACATATAGTGGCAAAAATGTTACACAGCTGCATTCTACTTGTAGTTAAATGGATTTATCTGTTCAAGAAGATATGCTTTGTGAGTTGCTGCACTGGTGCAATTTTTTTCCCTAGAAGACACAGCCATCAAAGAACTCTCACTTTGATGCTAAGCCTTTTATCTTTTCCACCATCGGTATCAGAGCAGACCTTCCAGGCACGGACCTCCAACCTTTTCCGGAAATGATGTGCCTTCTGTAACAGGCAGAGGCCTAGGGTTGTGCAGGCTTTGTTTCTTTGTAGTATGATTTCACATTCTTGTTATTAACAGCTGTAGTTCATTCCCCAAAAGATGTAATCAGTGATCTCTTTCACTTTATGGCAATAAAAATCTATCTCTGTACTTACATTTAGTTAAGTTGCTGTCTAGCCAATGTGTTCACTTTATAGGAATCACAGTTCTCATAACAATAGCATAAATAACCAGTTTTAATGTTCACTGTACATTTAGAGCATGTGCCAAAAAGTCATGTTTATCTATTGTCAGTTTCCTAGTGCACACTGAGTGCCGTTTATAAATGTATTTCATCAACATCTAACACACCGAGTCTCATTCCTGCAATGTCCCTGAACGTCCACAGAGTTTTCTCTGGAAACTGGATGAGGAATAGAGTTCCAGAGCACTGTCACACAACATCAGTTCGTTGCACATATTCCTAATGGGGCTCACTCTAAGTACTGCTTGTATTACAGTGACCCATATTTTACACACACAGCATATGTTACTCGAGAGTCCAAATAAAAAGGATGTTAAAAACCTATTACACATCTAAAGGAAGATGTCTACACTCCGTTCTTCCACATCCCCCACCCAACAGATGAATCTCATGGAATCCATGGGTAACATACTGTGACAAGTTAAAATCTTTTCTCAAGTACTTTAAAAATTTGTTATACCAAAAAAGCTGCCTTTTTCTGAAGTATTTTCTACAATTTAACACAAAATCCAGGTGCAAGAACTTTAAACAAAAAATGAACTAAAGAGCTTTATTGACATCACAGTACATTCAATAGTAATTTTAAGAACATTACAGCTGAAAGAGAATGGTATGTTTTATATTCTTATTAAGCACTACCGTTCTTGAAAAAATGTAATACAAAGAAATCCTATTAGGTATTTAATTCAGAGCAGCATTTGGAAAAAAATACACCTATTTACACATTTAAAAAAAGGGTTCTGGTTTCACCTACATAGCCACAATGTGCCTCTATAATGAGACAAGCCTTTTATAACTCATGGAATTTTTAAACATCACAGCACTGGTGCCATTAATTCCTCAGCGTTTACGACGAGGAGGAGTTGTTGATCTGAAAAATAGAGGAAAAAAGGGGGAAAAAGTTAACTGGAAAAAATAAAAAACCCCCAAACCCACACACACTTTAGGCTTAACAATTAATAGCTTTAAAAGAGTTTCCAAAGTTACTTTTGCCTACAAAAATTCAATAAATACCATACTTCATTTTAAAAGTTCATATGCCGTACACATGAAGACGAATAGCAAAAAAATAAAAATAAAAAAGCAGACAAAATACTTAAAAAGTATACTACCTTGATCGTGACTTAGACTTGTGTTTGCGGCTTGCCTTCTTACCAGACCTTTGAGATTTCTCCATGGAGCATGACCGAATATGCTTCGATTTCTTAGCCTTCTTTTCCTTACTGCTTCCTGGTGATTCAGAACTACTCCTTGCACTAGATTCAGAGCCTGACTGCTTCCTGCTATCTTTGGTAGTAACTTTTTTGCTGTCTGGTCTGGAATCCTGTCTTATTATTTTCACAGATATTGTCTCACTGCGAGGGAAAATTCTTTCACTGTCTCTTTTTCTCTTCAATCTATTGTCATCGTGATTACCAGCCTTGCTTTCTTTTTCCTCCTTTTTTGGTTTATCTTTTCTTTTTTCCTGATCTCTCTCTCTTTCTCTGTTCTTTTTTCTGTCTTTGTCTACGGTTCCACCATGCTCTTTCTTCCTCTCTTGATCTTTACCATCACTTTTGTGTTTGTGCCTATTTCCAGGAGGACTTCTATGCTGGTCTTCGGGTTTGCGCCTATCCCTGCTCCTGCTGCGACTGGCACGGCCAACTCTCCTGTCTCTTGAACTACTACTCCTACGTCTATCCCAGCTCCTCTCTTGAGAAGGGCTCTGAATTCTCCGCCTCTCCCCTCTCTCAGTGCTCTGATTTCTACTGGATCTTCTCCTTTCCCTTACTTTTTCCCTGCTTCTACTCCTCTCTCTTCTATTTCTGTGAGAGTAGCTCCTGCTTCTGCTGCGCCTAACTTTGTGTGAAGGTGTTCTACTGCGACTGTGCCTCTTCTTCCTTTTAGGAGAGGAAGAACGCGAAGAACTGCGACTACTACCTGAGCTGGTGCTGTATGATGAACTAGATACAGTGCTGCTACTGCTACTGCTTCTGCTATTGCTGCTAGTGCTACCACTACTAGAGGTTCTTGACCTACTCCTTCCTGTCCTCTCTTTTTCTTTACCCTCTTTTTTGGGTTCTATATCGGGTGCAATTGCATTTGGAGATCTTTTCTTGTCATGAACCAAATCTGCTTCAATTTCTTTTGCCTCCTGTGATGTCAAAATGCTGTTTTGTTCTTTGTTCATATATTCATTCATCTCCTTTGAAACTTTATCAATTTGTAGCCTTTCTTCTAAAAAAAACAGACAAAAGAAAAAATGAACTTTCAGAAGTACCTGATGTCATTTCAACATTTCAGCCGTTTAAGACAAAGTTCTTAACTCAGCCACGAGAACTCCCAAATCCATTTATACACGCCTACATTTTCCTCCTGCAGCCAATCTACATACCAGAATCTCCTTTTCTTCTTCATATAGCACTCCCCTAGCTATACCTGAGCCTCCTGCCTCCCTTTCAGTTCTGTTCATATGGGGCTGAGTTATCACTAGCTAGTTTAAAGAAAGTATATTTCCCAAACAGCGCATGCATTGCCCCTGAATCTCAGAATAATGTCAGCTGTACCTGCCTGGATGTTTTGTGGGCCTCATTAACCAAAAAGATCTTAGAGAAACTACTTTCTGCCATAGTAACGCGTGCTTGGATTTTTTTAGGAATAAAACATTCAGGTTATGGCTTTATCAGGGAAAGGATCAGTTCTAAATGTTGACTGGTACATGCAGTTTACATTTTTCCTTGTTTTTATATTTTTCTAGCCAAGGAATTCAAAGGAAGGGAGGAACAACACAAAAAGGGGACTTGTAGACAATTAACTACTTAAGACTCAGCTAAGAAGTAAAGACAGAGTATGTACTACAGTCAGATAACAATGTTCTTATAAAAGAAGGAATTAACACCAGATGTGATTATATGTAAGCCCAATAGGCAGCAAATATGCTAAGGAAATAACTGCAGAAGTAAAAGTACATTTCTTGAAAGTAACATAATTATAGAATGGCCTGGGTTGAAAAGGACCACAATGATCATCTAGTTTCAACCCCCTGCTGTGAGCAGGGTCCCCCACCACTAGACCAGGCTGCCCAGAGCCACATCCAGCCTGGCCTTGAATACACAGGCCAAGATTTTCAGTGTAGCAAATGAAGAAATTCAGACTGTCAGAGTATTTTCCAGAAATTTCCAACTTTAAGGAAGTTCTACTTATTTCTGTTCTACATAGGATTTTTGCATCAGCATCCAAGCACCACCCCTCCTCGTTTTTGAGTTCACAAAATAACAACTAACACATATCTTAGCCAAAAAATGGCTTTTGACATGTGCTGTAAGTTCCATAATTCAGGGGAATAAAACTGCATCCAGAAATACAGAGTACTACAAATAGCAACTCATGGTCAAATATAGCCCAGAAAACAATTCCATCTAGTCCCTGAAGATAGTAAGCAATTCAGGCAGCAAAAACCAGTGTAGCTTAGGAGATGCAACAGCGTATACTAAAAATGTGTTTTTTCTAGAGGTCTCTAACAAATGGGACCCTGACTTCACTGTTCTGGACTTAACAGAATCAGCTTTTTCATTCTAGATTTAGATTTCTGTCAAAGGCCCAACACAGGTGTGTCTGACCTGGCATCTTGACTAGGTAGGCAGAGGTCATAGACCACAACTCAGTCATACTCCATACTCCTTTTATGCACAATTCTTAAGACATGCAGAGAGACAAAAGGAACATTAAGGAAACTAAATGTCTAGCTAACACAGAGATCCGTGTCTAGTTCTAGGCCTTTAAAATAAGTAGTAAAAGGATGAAACCATCCATATTAAATAAATAAAAGGAAAATGATCACAATAGCACATTCTTCTTCCTCCAACTAAAATTAGACCATGAATTACGTGGATTTCTTACCACTGTATTCGTCTATCTCTCTAGATTGCTTGTTCAGCAGTGCAAGGTGACTGCGACACTCTTTTAAAGGATAAGCTTACTCTTAAGGATAAGCTTTGCCTTACAGGGAGGAGCAGAAGTAAATCACAGGTTGATTTGCTTATTAAAATGAACCCTGCCACCTTCTCAGAGGCTAACTCTGAACTGACTGGGTTCACTGATCTGTTTCTAGTACTGGGTCCAAAAATCTGTAATAAGGACACGGCATATGGACACAGATCATAATTACAACTAAGAACATTGTTCAAAGAACTGTAGCCTACAATTATCCATTGCAAAAGACACACTGCACAAACTTATATAATACAAAAGCAAGTTTTGGGGAAGAAGTTAAATGTGTTCATTTAGCTTTAAAGGAATTAAGTTTATATAAACACAGACCGGTGCAGAGGGGTGAAATTTATCCCCCAGTCACAACTGAGATTCCAACAGATTTAAGTGCGTGTTTGTGTAAATAAGTACTGACACATGCATTTTATAAAGAGATACTATTATTTATGTAGTATATAATATCCATAGCATGCACCTATCATCTTATTTTCCAGAGGTCAAAGAGTTTATACGGAAAGCACTAGAAGGGGGCTTTTTGGTATGAAAGAAAGCCTAATTCTGATCAAATTGTTCCAAAAAGTCTCTTTTGTTAATACATTTTAATTAAAGAACATTATTTCTAAATCAGGCCTTTTTTTTTTTTTTGCTTAAAATGCATATTCTCTCCTATACATCAAGTATGATAAGAAGACATGATGTTATTTACCTTCTAGCTGTTTTTCTAGTAATAGTTGCTGTTCTCTCTCTTTTCTCCAAAATGCTTCCTGTTTTTGCCTGATTCTGTGTCGCAGTTCCTCATCATCAGTATCAGATGATTCAGAGCCTCTGTCACTCCTCTCATCTTCGCTGTCTCCTGATCCATAACCACCCAGTCCACCTGCGTGCATAAAGTCCAGTCTATCACGAGGAAAGATTAAGCTTCATTCTTAATATTTCTTTGGGCAAAGAGGAGAGTAACATTGCCCTTCCTTCACTTCCTCCTCTCTGCAGAAGTTACTTTATTCTGTTAGGTGCCATTGGTGTTTGACTGATGCGATCAAGGCCCCCATATCTGCATTGATGCTTACTGTCCGATTCTACTCCTTCTGGAACACCTCGTCTATTTTCATCATGTAACCACTGCAACCACAATACTTTTTCCACTGTATGGAAGGGCAAAAAATCTCTCTGTGAAGATCGGAACATTGCCTTCCTTTCTATCAGCAACCAGACAGGAAAAAGTGAAATGCCTGGGATCTTTCCCAGGAGAGAACACAGAAATGACTTCAGTCTCCTCCACAGTCCAAAGCTACAGAAATTCTGAACATCATATGGAATTCTTCTACACTGATTTACAGAGCACTGCACCGTGACAGGTACAGAGACAGAATAGAAATGAACTTTCTTCTCCTTCTGGGGTATTAATAATTACTGGGCTGATAAGAAATACAAAGTCAATTTAAACACGTGACGTGGAGATATTTTACCTTCTTTCAGCTTGAGGTTATTAAGTTTGAACATTCGTGATTATAACAATCAGTCAAATTCATCAGAATTCCATGTAACAAGCACATAACTGATCACTGACACCAGCATAATATGTTTTAGATGATAAAAAACATGTTGGGAAAGATCTTTTGCTGATGCGTCTCAAGATGGAATTTCTTTTTCCTGCGTTGATCTGGTAATACATGGTATGGGAGCCTCTGTGCTTACACAGCTTTCCAACTGAATAAAAATTACAACATCTGTAACACTTATATGAGCATTTGTATTACTGTTCTCCCAGTTCTCCCTTGTCATTCAGATGGATCAAAACAAGAAAGAAAATAAAACAGTATTCCCCTCTCTGAAGACTTCAGCGTGCTCTTGAAACAATCATATTTTGAAAGCAAATTCAGGTAATGTTTTTACATATTTGTCAAAAATCCCATACACTAACTCACACTGACTAGGCCTTTACTACAAAACCTATCCTAGGATCACCTGTGGAACAAACAGAGGTGCTCATAAAGTTACTGGAAAGCAACCCATACTCTCAGGTAATTAAAATCTGGTATCAAAATGCAGTTTCTAGAAATGCAAGGCAAGAGTGAAACCCCTCCCTCAAGCCCTTTCAAAAATAAGGAATGCACTTACCGAGTCCAGTGAGAGAAGCCAGTGCACTGGACTGTGCCAGCTGTTTTGCAGGAGCTTTGTATCACATCAACAACAGGAACAACATGTTAACACAAATAGCCACGATTTCATAGTCATGAGTCTATGGTATTGTTAAATCTACTACTATTGCTGTTCTTTGGAGGGAGAGAAGAAACATTAAAAACGTATCATCCATTTAAAACCAATTCTAGATTTTCTGACCACGAAGACTTACAACTGCAAATTATTAGCGAAGAGAAAAAGAACAAATATATACTCGTAAATCACTTTCCAAGTTACAGCATCTGCACATCATGTTCAAGCTTCAGTAGTTACATATTTAGTTACATTAAAGAAATACATTATGCAAGTACAGTAACATGTTAATAATGAAAGCAAATGGATTACTAATTGAGGACTCAAAGTTTGTTTCTGTTCACTTCTCAACAGCTAAGAACTCGAGATAAAAATGATAGCATTAAGAAACAGCTACAACTGAAGAGCCATTGACACTCAGGTACCATTTTAAATAGATAAATGAATCGTATGAAAGAAATGGAATAACTGAAGTAACTCACAATACACTGCACAGGACAACAGTATATGACTACTGGATTTGAACTCTATCAAGTCGGATGCATTATACTGGAACTGTTCTTGGGGAACAGCTATGGAGGTTAAATGTTCTCTAGACATGCAAATATAAAATATTCACAGAAGAAACTAAAAAAAAAAAAAAAAAGAATCAGCATACCTTTAGTTGCTTTACGGTGTACATCTTTGGCCACATAATAAATTTCTTCATTTGTGACATCTAGAAGAATCTCTGTCAGCATCATTTTTGTCAGCATCATCTGAAGAAAATTATATTAAAAATAAATTATGGGACAAAAACTTCACAGAACTTTTGCTGGCTATGAAAATACTGTCCTTCATATTTCTTATATTCATGACTGAAAAACTTAAGTTTAAGATTGTTTAAGTTTGACCCAAACCTCTAGTACTTTCAGAACAGTCTATATTTTGATTGTAAATCCGAACCACACGTATTAAACACACTTATGTAGGGCACCAGTTCCTAATGTGAAAGATAATGCAAAAATCAATATTTAAATCAGAACTGTACTTAGACTGATCCCAAATATCCTTTCTAAAAAGAAAAGTTATATTTCTGTCTGGTATGCTGCCTCACTGGCCTCCAATCCTGCAAAAACCACCAGAAGTCACCTGCATAGGGCTTCATTAGTCTTTATTTGCTATAAAAAGATGAAATACTGGTAACTAGTTCTCCAAGGTCTTTAGTCTGCCCACATGCTTTACAAAACAAATTACAATAAATTAAATACATTGATAAAATGTTGTTTGTTGTTGTTTCTTTAGTTTGTTTTAGAATCCTTGGCCTTCATTAACAAGGCCTCAGTTGTACTTTGAAATCATGATTGTACACCAACTGCACAATATTTTAGCAGACAGAAGAAACAGAATATTTCTTGCAAGAATACATTTCATAAGTTCCCTTTCTCATGAACTGTGATTGAAGCACAGATTTAAGATGGATATATTTAATCACTTAAAGTTTTCAAGACTATGTCCAATTAAGGAAAATTATAGAATTAAAAGCAGTCAATGTAAAGACTATATTCACCATATTCTTTCCCTACTAAAAGTAAATTTTTATAACCTCTGTACTGTCTATGTGAGAAAGACAGCATCATAAAGACACACAGATTTAACACTGCTTCACTGTATGATGCAAGAGTATCAGGCAGAGAAAAAGTTTTACTTTGTTATGCCCAAATAATATCAGCAAACAACCAATGCTGATGAGAATTCCATCACTAGTACCATTTGATACTCCTTTTCTTCCTCTGTCATTTCTGGCTCACTTTGCTCCTCTTGAGGAATAGGGGATGGACTCCTGCTGATTTTCCCAACACTTACAGCTTCTGTGTTTTCAGCATCTTCATCTTCCTCATCACTGTCCTAAAGAAAACCATCATATATTTCAGGAAGAAGAAAAACAAAAACAAACAAACAAACAAAAAAAAAACCCAAATCAGATGTAAAGCTCATCAGCTTCTACTTATGATAAACAATTTGTTTTCCCTTTGCACTGAAATCTGTATTAAAGATACAGTACAACTCTATTATTTTTCTCTTCTTGCAATGAGCACTTGCACCTCTCACCCTGCAAGAAGTAAATAGTTGCTTGTCAGTTCACTACCAGACAGATACTCAGAACTGCAAACAACTGAAATAATGGCCAGGCTAAGTGCAACACAAGGCTTCCTAAATGGTCCCAATTTAGCAAATACAGATATGTGAACTTGTTCAACTACTTAGAATTCAAATGTCCTTCAAAGACCGCATTAAGTTCCCAAAATACGAAGTTTCTCTTTTGAGGAGATCAAAAAGTTAACACTTTCAGTAAATACAAACCTGACAAAAAATCAAACCTTCCTACTTACAAATTTGCTTTTCTGAGGCAACCGTGGGCCATCCCCTTCTTCAGCCTCATCGTTTTCCTTTTTTTCCTTTTTAGACATTTGTGAGCGTTGCTGCTCCATCCTCTCTTTTTCCAATTTTTTCTGTTTCTCTCGTTCCATCTTTTCCAGACCCTCCCGAATCCAGGCAGGCAGAGTTCTACGCTTCACAGCATCTACATAAGTGAGGTTTACAGTTCTGTAGATTACAGTTCTGTAAGCTGAAAGAAACCTTCCCCCCCACCACAAAAGAAGAAAATACACCCAAAAACCCACAACCTCAGGAACAAGCAAATCCTCCACCCCAAACCAAACAACTCACACAAGTGGTTGTGGGGAAAAAAACATTTAGAATAGCTTTTTTCTCTCCCTTTCTTCCTTATTAAGTATAAAACAAGTCTTCAAATTTTGAAACGATCTTTTTCTAACACAGTTCTTATGTTGTTCATTAAGGAGTGGTTAACATGTACCAATCTGTGGAGGCTCCTGCTTCACAGGCATCGCAATAGGCGAACGCTGTCGGTCTCTGAATGAGGGCCTTTCCCTTCGATTCTGAGGAGGTGCAGAAGGTGCTGGTGGACCTGGTGGCCCTGGCGGTCCTGGCTGCCAATAAGGTGGATGAAATCCACCTTGAGGTGGACCAAAAGCAGCCCCATGCTGAAAGAGTAATGCAGTTTATTTTTCCTCACATTGAACACAGTATACGTGCGCAAGCTGGTCTACAGAAATCCATGCAAGTGGGATTGCAAGCACCGCTGCTAGGCTACAAGATCTTTCCATCTCTTTTTCTGTGGTCCCCAACAAACACATTTTCCTTAAATATTTAACAAGTAAAGTGAAGTTGATAAAGTATACTAGTGAAGTTGAAAAGACTTCAATCTCCTTCTGTATTGTATTAAATGTTAAGCCCTATAATAACCACTTTTTTCCAGCAGTTCCTTGCAAACTTATCAGAGCATGCAGTTTAAAACTCTAGCTGTGCTAGGAATGTATCTCTGTATTTACAACCTGAGGACAAAATTGAAAAGCTCAAGTTTTTATTACAAAATAATTTTGCACTGTGTTTTTCCAGTAATCACTCACAGATGTTATTAGTATGGTAGATTAAAACATTAAATGCACATATATAAGCGTTTAGTACAGATCCTGGATTCTGAGCAAGCTGTATACAATCCAAAAGTAATAAGTTCTGAGACATAAATGAATGGGATTCTTTGTCACTTTCTTTTTTGTTTCAGAAGTATTTGGTATCCACAAAAGTCTAATGAAACTATTCAAGAGGGTAGTGTTTCGGAAGAAAGCTACAATATCATTGTCTTAAAATTATTATATTCTGTTGACTATGTAAGTCCATAGCAGTAGAAGAATTCTTCTACTACAATTTTAGGTTCAGCAGTCCTGTGCTGTTCTCTGCAAAACAAGTTTCCTGTAGTATTTAGAGAATCTAAAAAACTCATTTTAAGATTTATTCTCACAGTAGTTAACAGACAGAATTATTATAACCTGGTGTATTTGAAAGTGAATGGTTCACTTCCTATCAGTATTGCTCTACATGAAAAATGAATCATAGAAAAAAGTAGACCAAAAGCCAGAAACATTTCTGCCAGTCTTCCCTTGAGTTTGTTCATGAAGAAAAGGTAAACTATACTTTTTGAAACGTCTGTCCTTTATATCAGTTCTGAGATAAATACTGAAATGTGGGGAAAGATCCAAAAGCTTTGTATTTGAAGATTTGTCCAATGCCCCCTTCTATTATTAGTGCTAAAAGCACCTACAATTTTATTATGCTACACAATTTACATGCCAGAACCATGAAAAAACTGGATGTGGATTTTTAAGAAATACCATTGTTTATTCAAAGAATCACAGTAGATATAGAAAAGATCAATGGATCATCCAGTCTATCTCCCTACAAATACAAGACTGTTCTCCATGGTACATTATCTAGCATATTTAAGTAAATACTTCAGCTTTTTTTGGTTCTTTTTTTTTTTTTTGGAAAACAAACAAAACACCACCTCAGTGTTAGTTCATATGCTGGAAAACAGTGATCCATTTTAATACTGTAGTCAACAGCCACTTCTCATTACTAGCCTAGAAAAGCCATCTTGGGCCTCAATAGAAGAGAAAACTAAAGTCTTTTCCTGTGAATTATTTGGCATCAACAAAACAAAACAATCTATCTTAGCAGATAACAGATTCTGTTGTAGTTTGTAGAACTGAAGAATGAAAGTCGCCGCTAGATGATATTAGAGGAACACATCCATGGAAGGGACTCTGCACGTCTACAATATAAAAGCAACAAATATGTTTCACCTGATAGTCAAACTGGTTCACTGGCCCCATTGCAAAGTTATCAGGAGGTGCCCCAAAGTTGTGATTGTTCTGGTTAAATATATGCCTGTTGTCAGATGCAAACTCCCCACTGTCCTGACTGTTGCTGTCTTCAGATGGAGGAACAATTTCCATTTGACCTGTGGTTGGAGCCATCCACTGCTGATCTGGAGGAGGGTGAGGGGGTTGGTGAGGCATTCCCCATTCTGTTTAGGATTTAGAATACAATTTGACAACAAGTTAATAAGATTTGTATCAGTCACAAATCTCTCTGTGCTCTTTTACTTATCAGAAGTTTCCTCAAAGCAACACAGAGGATAAAGCTGGGAAGAAAATAATCAATCTACAGCAATCTATTATATTGTCTCAATAATTTAACTAAGCGAAGGAAAAACAAACAGCTGTAGATGAACCAGAACATGTACGTGTGGAGGGAAGAAACTGTGAATTTTTGTAGATTTCCAGTAATATCAAGTACACCTTCACACTTACAAATTGTGTCAGCTATTAAAAGAACTGCTCATACTTTTCAACTTTTGCGTCATTTCAGCTTTCAAAGTAATGAGCTATTTGATTCCTTTGCATAATAGGCCTAGAAAAACCTACTGTGAAAGTACATATGAGCAGAACTACTGAATCCTGCTAAGATCAAGCGTCTTGATATAATGAATGGCTTCCTGGATTCTCTAACACCTAGCATGTAGAATCCACAACCCCAAGCCTTCCAACTGCAGTCACAACTGACAAAATTTCAGTTTGAAGGCTTATGGCTATGGCATATGCTGGGATCCCTGCAAGATTCAGAGGTTTTGAGGAATGAATAGCTTGCATGGCTATAAGCTTTATTTTCTTAGGAAATCAGTTTAAAAATTATGTTCACTATAAAGCTACTTACAGACTGTATTTTTTACTACCTCCTGGAGCATGGCACCTATGACACATAATACTAGTTATGCTTTCAAATTGCCATTTTGTCCCTTTCTAAGTAACATGCAAAAAAAAAAAACCCAAACTTTTGGATCCAAAACTGACAGAGAAACTCAGAAGGACACAGAAACACAGCTAGAACATACTCTACCATCACACAGTGAAGTTAAAATTACAGTAATATGTAGCCCAGAGTAGAGAGGTTAAACTGAAGTGAAACCTGATGCCTGCCTCCCTTTTATTATGGGCACAAAAGAACTGACAGTGACATTTTAAGTCTAATTCTGCTAAACACTGCTCCTAGTAATGCTTTCAGTTTTGGCTGTGACTATTCAGATTTGTCTGTTTCAATTATTAACTCAAATACAAGATGGAGTTTCCACTGAGAAAGTATGCATGCAGGCTTCCAAACTGCACTGTTGAGAAATTTCAAATTATATTATACTGTAGAGACATTAAAAAACCCTTCAGATAATTTTCAGAACACAACCTCAGGAAAAAGTCTTAGCTGAAAATACCCAATCATCACTATTGTTTTATGGAATTGTGTTTTTTTTTTTTAAAGTGAACCAAAACTACAGTTTTGAAAAAGTGCTAAGGAGCTCAATATAACCAACGTTATCAGAAATTTTTATCAACTGAACTTTTAAAATAACTGAAATATATATATATGACAATATGAAATATAAAACAAACATTTTACACACAAAATTATGTCCATCTCTCTTTAGAAGACTGAGAAGCAGCAGCTATGATACTCAGTAAATTAGATGATGCTAGTGGTGGTGTTGGTATCTGAGAAACGGGGCATATTCACACTCAAAAATGCCTGCCAGAGATAAAATTTCATTACATGAAGAACGAAGAAACAAATGGGAAATATAGCAAACCTGGCTGCCACATTCTGTTGAAGTTGGGATCCCCCTGAAAATTATTATGATTGTTTGAACCAGACTCTATTCCTGAAATATCCTGTCCATTTGGCATCATTCCTTGTTGTTCCACTACACTTTGTTGCCCTGAGGCTTCCCGCTGAGCAATCCATGCTTGAGCTAAGGCAGCCCAGTCAATCTGGCCTAAAATAAACAGAGGAAGTTGAGAAGGTTAGTATTCACATCTCTCAAATGTAACGCTGTTTCTCAATTACACGTGTCATTGTTCACGAGAAGCTGGTTATGTTTACCTTCAACAAGTACCCTGAGCACCATTAAAACTTAATTTACAGGGTACAGTAAAACAAAATAAGTGTCAAAATGCACATACTTGCTGAAGTAGTTACCCTGCACGCATTCAAAATACAATAAGGCAAATTATTTTAGGTTCTCATTAACACTGAGTAGGTGGGAGTAATAGCCTTTTTTTTCCCACAAGTGAAATAATACTGATGTCAAAAAGAAGTGTATATAGCCTTAATTCTAAATTCATAAGGATTCAAGTATTCTAAGCACTAATGTATTCTATACATTCTTCAATGTATACTTCTTACATAACATGTTTCTGGAATGCTATTTTATGTTACAGTCCTCTTCCCCTTCTTTCTTTGCTATCTTTCCTACCAGCGCTTAAACAAATAGCACTCTTGTCTGAAGACAGCATTCTGTCTTCTCATCATCAAGTCAAGAAATCTCTCTTGTGCAGTTGCAGAAATGTGACAAAAAACAGTGTTAAACCAGTCAATCTCCAAGAGCATTAAATATTTTCATATCCATTGCTGCATTTCTCTGGATACATTTAATTGCTGTCACCTCATGCTCAATTTAAACTAATTAATGTTCTATTACTTAAAATGTGGTTTTGTTTTGTTTTCTCTTTTTTTAATGGGAGGGGAGCGGGAGGAATCCAAACAACAGATCATGATGATCACTGCTGTAACCTAAAACAAGTGTCATATTAATTTTGTAGTGACACTTTTTTCTGTGGATACATCTGCGTGAATACTTCAGTCACAGAGGCAATGGACAAAAGGGCAATTTCTCAAATAAAAACATCTGTCATGGTTTAGCTTGGCTAAAGAACTGAAAGGGATACAGAGTCTGCAAAGTATGTGAGGCCCAAATATAGATCTGTATGACTGGTATAATGTTGATAATTTGTCCAGGATTATCCAGTTTGCTTGCCTGTATTGTGCATATTAAGTACTAAAGATGTCAAAACACTTGGAATGTTTGAATGCTATTCTTTCTAGTTGTTCAGAAAAGCAACATAAATATATTTATCTTGAAAGCAGATTAAAAATGCATCTTTCAGTCATGCTCTGCAAAGAAGATTCAAAAATACAAATTACAGCATAAAAATAATTTATTCCCCAAAGCTTTCTCTATACTTACTTGGATCTTGCTGGTGCTGAAATGACTGCATCCACTGCTGTTGGTTCAAAGGCCATTGCTGCCAAGGTTGATCCCACATCTTTTAAGTCTTTATATAGTCTATATTTCAACTAAAAATAACAGTTGTATGTTTAAATAGATGCCCATGAAATATCACACAACTGAAACTTACATAATTGCAGATATATTTAAGCCTTGCAAAGCAAGCTGAAGCAATGCTGGCTTAATATTTTAAGCTGGAGAAAATGGTTCACCCTTCAGAGTAACATTTGAAAATATCATGGTAAGATTTCAGAGGACCAGTATGCTTTCTCTTTATTTTCAAAAAAGAATCAACTATGAAATGAAGTTTTAGGAAAGACATGACAGAGAAAATCTATGTCAATAAATGTAATTTAAAGAAATTGAAACTAGATAAGACAGTATTTAAATGATATCTTTATCTGAATCTTAGAGGGGTGGGGGGAAAGTGTATTTTTGTATACAAGTTTAATTCATGCAAGGCTGTTAAGTGAGGCAGAAGAAAGTCGTTAATTATACTAGAGAACTAAACAGGTTCAAGACGGTGCCCATAACCACTTTATGCATTGTAAAACATGCCTAAAAATCCGAGAGGAAAAAAATACCACTGCCTCACTGCGCATGTTGACCACAGGCTCCTAAAATCATCAGAAGCACTCTAGGCACAGTGCCATATGCCCCCAGGCAGCCAGCCCCCACCTGCCAGGGGGGAGATCTGTAGGAGAGGATGAGGTGCAGCAGTGTGCCAGGGAGGAATGCCTGCAATGGCAAACCTGTTGCTTTCACACGTGCCTCCTGCACACACCTAACCTGTTCTATGTGAAGGACCAAATGTGGCAACCTACGCTGCCCCAAACAGCTTTCTTGAACACAGTTCTAGGAATCCTTCAGTCTGTTCCCAAACCTGTTCCCAAAATCCCATTACTGCAAGAATGCAACAAGCACTACACCACCTCCACCCCTATGCATGCTGTTAACAACTTCTCAACAGGCTTTTTACTCAATCAGTATATCCTCATGCCATTCCACAGGGCATTCAACACACAATCACAGAATATCCCAATTTGGAAGGGATCCACCAGGATCACAGAACCCGACCCCTGACTCCACACAGCACAATCCAAAAAATAAAATCCTGTGGCTGAGAGCGTTGTCCCAGCTCTTCTTGAATTCCAGCAGTTCAGGGCCGTGCCCACAGCCCTGTGCAGCCCGTTCCACACCCACCGCCCTGTGGTGCAGCCCCTGTCCCTCACCCCCAGCTGCCCTCCCCTGACACAGCTCCATGCCGTTCCCTCGGGCCCTGTCGCTGTCACACAGAGCAGAGCTCAGCGCTGCCCCTCCGCTCCCTGTGAGGAGCTGCAGCCGCCATCAGGCCTCCCATCAGCTCCTCTGCTCTGGGCTGAACAAACCAAGAGACCTCAGCTGTTCCTCATCTATCTTTTCCTCTAGCCTCCTTCCCATCTTTGTAGCCCTCCTTTGGACACTCTTTGGTCCTTCTTGTTTGATGGCACCCAGAACTGCACCCAGTGCTGGATATGTGGCCGCAAAGCACAAATAAGGACAACCCCTCCCCTCATCCAGTGGCAGTGCTAGGCCTGATGCAACCCAGAATATGGCTGGCCCTTTGGGCTGCCAGAGAGTAATACTAAATTCTACAGGGCTGCTCCCCTGTCTCTCATCCCACAGCCCATACATGAGTTGGGCACTGCAACTCTATTAGAGGGAAAGCCAGACTAAGCAGGAGGGCAGAGCTGGATGACAGGCAGCTTCAACCAGGCACAGACACAAGCTATAGCAGGCATCCAAAGCCTCTCCAGCTCTGAAGCATAACAACATAGTCTGTTTCAAACATACCAAAATTATAACAAAAACAAATCCGAGATCAGAGGAGCAGGACATATGGCCTGGACACAGCTCAGAGCCAAGTGCGATAACGAACACATGGACACAGAAGTAGAGCTCAATGTAGCCGATGCCATGGGACAGCCAGCCAGGAATACAGCCCTGACCATATAAACACACATCCCCACACAGAGCCAGCTTTCAGCAGGCACAAAGAGAGCAATTACAGGGGATCCTATTGCAAAGGGAGCTCGTGCTTAGCGGTTGAGAACTCACACAAATAACTGCGTGACTGCACAGGAAGGGAGCTACTGCTTCCAAAATACACAGCTACAAAAAGCTGTAGGCAGAACTGTGGGATGATGGGTCATGCTGAGATGAATGCAGCAGGTGGGTATTTTACATACTTCTGTCAAGCATTATCAGTGAATCTGAAAAACTGTATGTCACCTTTGTTTTGAGCCAGCATAAAAATTACATGCCTATGGATCAGAAACATAACCAGTTGCAAATGCCTTCTGGAGGTCTTTAAGTGAAACCAGATCGAGCTTGGAAACAGAGAGCACCAGGCAAAATGCACACTGTAGCTTTCCTATATTTTCATGCTAAATCATATATATATTTATTTTTATTTTTTCCCTTCTCAGAGCCATCTTTATCACATTCAAACTTTCAGAAGGTGGAAGCTTTGGATTTTGGATTTTGGTTTGGATTTTGGTTTTTCTTACATCCTGATCTGTACCTAGGAAGTCTGCTTTCTTATACCAGTTGAATGCAAAGAAGTGGCCAACAAGGGAACAAGCCTGCTACTTACTGCAACATTTAAGCTGCTCCTGCAACACACGGTTCTTGGAGTATGCACACATAGACACTTCATACACTGAGTATGAGAAGAAAATTCACATACCTGAAGTGAGGTAACTCACCCTAAATTTAAAAAAAAAAAAAAAGTTTCTTCTTCCTCTTAACTGATTTTCCCACCCAGAATCCAGATTGCTTTCATCCTCAAAATTAACTTGTTTGCACACCAAAACTAAGTTGAAACAACTGTGGCTCAAGTTAACCACTAGCCTTTAAAGAACTGAGCAGCTTCAGGGTCCCTACTGTTTGTGCCCAGCTGTGAAATCCCCTGGTAACAACAACAACAACAAAATATTTAAATAATTTTGGTGTTACCACTTTGGAGAAAGACAATAAGGTTTCACTAAAAATAAATTCAGTAAAATATTTAAATTGTTTCATCAATTTTAATTTAAAAAAGAAAAGAGAGAGAGGTTCACATCTAACTGCAGGAAAAAACACTGAATTTTACAACAGCCAAAGAAATATTAACTTCTCTTTTGGAAGCATAGCAATACTACCATAAAGAACACCTCTACAAGTTCAACTGAATTGGAGACACCTACACAAAGTTTTTGCTTTTTAGGAACAGATGAGATTTACTTTCATAGAACTGCTATATACCTCTATCCTGTTTGGATATTACTATTCACTACTTGGATAGGGATAGAACAAGGGGCAATGGTTTTAAACTAAGACAGGAGAAGTTTAGGTTAGATTTTAGGAGGAAGTTCTTCACACAGAGGGTGGTGAAGCACTGGAACAGGTTGCCCAAGGAGGCTGTGGATGCCCCATCCGTGGGGCATTCAAGGCCAGGCTGGATGTGGCTCTGGGCAGCCTGGTCTGGTGGTTGGAGACCCTGCACATAGCAGGGGGTTGAAATTCGGTGATCACTGTGGTCGTTTTCAACCCAGGCCATTCTATGATCCTAAGATCTCAGATATAGTAGATTTTGGAACTAGTTTGCAACAAACATAAGTATATTTTAAAACACTCACCAGTCATCTTTCTCATCAATTCTGCACAGAAGAGGCTGTTTAGTATTCTCTTTCTTCTTCTAAGCTCTAACTGAAACACTGGTTAGGAGTGTAAGAAGACGTAAAGTATGAATACCTCTGTAATACCTCCTCTGTATAACCTGCCACTAACACAGCAACTCCTGACTGCAACCACCACAGCAACTACCAAGGGAACCTGCTTTCACAGGGAGATTGGACTTCATGTTCTCCAGTTCCATTGTCCTTTCCAACTCCTACAACTCTGTGACTTCAGCTGGCTGCAGGTTTTAATCTGTCAGCATCTTCTCCATCATTCCACAGCTTAACCTGGCCCAGTATTTCCAGCTTTCCTCAGAGACATTACTTCACCCCACTGCTGCTATGCTGGGGAGAGAAATCAGGTAGGGGAGTGCAAAGCAAGACACCAAGAGCTCAGGGCATTTTGATGCAAAATGGAATGTCCTGACAGCAACATCTGCATGTAACTTCAAAGAACTTCAGTACTTGGTTTAATTCAGATGATGTCAACCAGAGTAGGCTGATGTTAAAATCATATTTGAGACTACTCATTTTAGACTATAAGCTGCACCTGAAAGTTATTATACTGTATTGCATTATTACATTTGTACTTGCTGTGCTACCCTGGAGAAATGTCCACTTTCATACAGGGGAAGCTGTAAAACATGCCGGCTTTCAAGTAAGCATTCGCTACCAAATTTAGCATAAAAGCTTCTCTACCAACCAGGATCATGTACTACACAAATGTTTGAACACTTGCATCACTTTCTTTATGCATTTGTGCATGCACACACAAAAGCAAAATCATCACCTGAAATTTGGTCAAAGAACATCTCTGATTTTTCTATTTCTATTAATTTCAGCTCATCTTCTTTGCGCCACATTGTTGGGTTTCTTGGTTTGTTTTTTGATTGACAGGAATTGGAATGAAGGGCCAAAAATCGTTTCAAAACTTTTGTATTTAATAAAACTGATCTTTAAATACATCAGTTAAAAGAAAATACAAATGTGTTCAAACCCTTTTAGTATTTAAAAATGACTTCAGCATTTAAAGCAAGGTGATATATTTTAATATGCACAATTCACAGCCACCAAAGAAATAGAATCAGCAGTATATCTTCACTTAATATTGTTCCTGGAAGACTTCCCTGCTTTTTTACTCCCTGCTTGTTTCCCTTAACTTCTCCCAGGTTTACACTTACTGGCATAGAGTAAACAAGATAATCAAAATGATGAGAACTTTTCTTGCACACTTATAGGCATTTTAAAAAGTGGTTTATCATCTTTGTGAATTGTTTTGCCAAGTATTCCTTTATTTAATAACTTCTGTTACGTTTCAGAGGCAAATGAACCAGCTTTAGCTCTTTGTTGGAAGTTACCAAATTCTGAAAGATAAATCTTAGATGCACACATCTATGAAGTTACATGCACTATTTGATATTACTGATTTTATATAAAAGTGGTATTACTTTGCATGCTGCTTGCATACTTACTGTGAAGAGTATAATTCAAACTTTTTCAGAGACAATATTGCCTCACACATCACCCTTGCCTTTTCCTTTGCTAGACATGTTTTAAAGACATCAAGAATAAAAACATATCTATCCAGACTAAGACATCCTCTCTTAACAAGAAAAATCAGATGTCAGAGTTAACAAAAATGACACTTAAACATGAGTGGCATAAATTGCAAACAGCAGAAACTACTTCCAAATGACCTCCCAATACATACCTAAGAAAACACACCTTTTCTCAGCAATTTTACATTTACTGCAAAGTATCAAACCCTAATACCGAGGCAGGAGAGAACCAGTCTTCCCCTCCACCAAGTCAATAGCTTAAAGGCTTCAAACAGCCTAAGCCATCCATCAAAATACAAGTAATGAGAATCAAGCATAGTTTTCATGAGACACCTCAAACAGCAATAATGAAGGGATATAAAAAAAAAAAGAGGATCAACATCCTCTCCTATCTAATTAAAATGTGCACTGCCAAAGCTAACTTAAATGCTGCCTCACAAATCAGAAACAAATTTGAATTTCTTACAGAATTCTCAAATCAGTATGGCTGGAAAGAAAGATTTCATCTAACAGCAACAGACAGATCTAAGCCTATTTCCCACTCATGATACCAAACCAAACACAGAGCGGAGCAACCAAACTGCAGTGAAACACAAGCCCTGTTTTCTGCTGAAAATGGGGAAGCCGACAAGCAGATGAATCAACCATTAGCAAAACACTTCCCTACTAACAGATGGGGTTAACTAACAGAGACCAAACTACAAGCCAGTAAGACACTCTAGTTTCAATGTCAACAGTGGACACAAGTTTTGAAAAGGAAACAGGCTCAAAGAATGGATCAATTTTATGGCTACCTACTTGCAAAGGTAAATGTGCATACTGTCCTCCTTTCTGAGGATGGACAAGAATTCCTTTAGTCGGCTGTTTTACTCTACAATTTAATTGAATATAGCCCTTCTGCTTCCTCTCTCTCCAGCAAACACAAATAAACAAAAGAACATTTATTGACGCTCCAAGAACTGTTCCCTGCTGTCATATCACAGAACAGGAACCTGAATCTGTTTACCAATGAAGAAACAGAAGCCAATTCAGGATTCTTTTGTTTTACACAGAAACATGATCACATGACAGAAACATTCCCAGTCAATTCACATTTAATTACAACCACGTGTACTTAAAAGATTATGGAACATTAATATGATATCTCAACATTTTGATAAAGGTTTTAAAATCAGACAGTCCAAAATACATCCCGTTGCACGTTTAGAAAATTATTCTAAGGCTGGAACTTGAGCCAAAGGCTGATCCTGTTGATGTTTCAGTACTAGCACTAAAGTGTGCCACCTTTGAGTACTGCTGGCGAAAGCCTCTCTTCCAGCAAGAAAAGCCGGCAGAGTGGTACATGCAGAACTTACCTCGATCCCTAGCAGCAGTAACTTTCAAGGGCCAACAAAATTTAAGGCCGCTGTCAAATACTCTATTACACTTCTGTATTTGATCCAACAAAAAAGCTAGCTTAAGACAGATATTTTGGAAGGTATCTTTTCAGTCCTCCCTTCCATCGCAACGTGAACTTTAGCAGTACCTACATGTTAACCTGTTCTTCTAGGAAAAATGGCATCTTCTTCACCTTGCTTTATCTGCCCACAAAATTAGGTATTTTCTGATATAATGTACAGTGTTTATTCTTCAGTTTATGTGATGTGTTTGGACACAAACAGAAGGTACTTACCAGCAATCAGAGCTCTGAGTGATAACTCTCATGCTCGCTTTTACCTCTGGAAGACTCCTCCCCAGCACTCCCCACAAAACACTGAGATGTTTTAGCAAGCTAGGGACCTTCATACCGGTGGGAACTGCACTATGTCGAGTGCAGCATGGTTTCCCAGTGACACAGTGCTTGCTGAAGGCCCCAGAGGCATTCCAGGCAACTGCCCTTGGACATCAAAATGAGGCCATTTTTTTAAACAAGGCAATCAACAGAACTGAAACTCACTCAGATCCCTAAGACAACTCTCTACCTCAGAAGTTTCATAAAATCCATCATCGAGAACTGACAGTTGAAAGGCACTTGGGCAGTTATCCTTGCTTGGACCACTCAACAAAGGAAAGCAGCAGTCTTGGGGAGTGAGGCCCAGTCCCATGAATGTTAAAACACAAAGTGCCTCCACGTTGACAGATGAGTTGTCCTCACTACATACACTGGATATAGTATGGATATAGTACAAGTGAAAATACCAAGAACTTCTATATGGAATGATAAGGAAGACCTGCCTCTAAACAAAATTTAACAGAGCTCATGGATAGTCTGAATTGCAGACAGCCCAAAGTGTGAAGCACTTGGGCTTATGAAGTTAGCTGCACTCCAGAAGAGCATCAGGAAGATAACTACATGTCGTTGGCCAGAAGAGCACACTTAGCAGATTCTTTCTTGCCTCTCCTAAGAGGCTCCCATCACTGGGAATATAAGCTCTTTTCCCATGCGAACATTACACAACATCCAAACTACACAGAACACCTTATATATCAATAGCTTCTGCAGGAAAAGAGATCTGGAGACCCTTAATGGCTTGTCCCAGGACATTCCTCAAATTGAAATATCTTGGCAGAGAAAAATGGATCTTCTGAAGACGGCATCAAATAGGTTATTTCCTAAAAGATTAAAGAATACACAAAACTACCTGAAATCCAAGAAATCAGGAAACAGCCTTGGATTCAGATTATCCTTAGAAGAAAATGGCAGGAAACTTACACTGCTTATGAGTTGAAGAGATCAAGGTCAGGAATTCATACACCGGATGCCATTTGATCACATATCCAGAACATGAACAGGAAGATGATTCTGGAGCCTATGGAACCATACCCAATAATCAAGTGCATTCTAATGCAGAAAAGAGGCTGCTGCATCACCTTTCCGATAATGTTACTCATCAACCCTGAATGACAAGTCCATACATGACATGAAATGGCCTGACAAGTTTTACTTGCAATCTAAGTGCTAATATGTAGCTGCAGAACTTCTGGTGACTGAAGATCTGGTCCCACAGGCCTTCTGAGCTGGCACTGCATTTTAACAGCGAAGTATGCATTTCCTAAATAAGCAAAGGAGGTGAAACCACAGGTCATGCTGCATGCTTGAGAATCCCTACACTATACAGTCTTTGAATGCAGAGCTTAAAGATGACATGATGTCCTTTCTGATATTCAAATCAGTCACATATCTAGGTTAAAAGAAAAAAAAAAAAAAATACCCCATCCCCCATATAGCCTTAGGCTCTGGAGAGGGACCTAAAGGAAAACAAACAGGTCTCAGAAGCAAAGCTCCTGGAAAATATCAGCCTAAATGCCCTGATCACTGTCCTGCCCAGAGAGACTGTGAATGTCCCGCACTCAGGGATGTTCAAGGCCAGGTTGTATGGGGCCCTGGTCTAACATTAAATGGGGAGGTTGGCAGTGCTGCCTGTGGCAGGGGGCTTGGAGATTCATGATCCTTGAGGTCCCTTCCAACCCAAGCCATTCTATGATCTTCTGTGCAAGAGCCTTTTTCTCACATAGGGTCTGTTCTGTTCATTCAAGTTGACAAGCTCATAACAGCACATGTATTATCATTTGGAGGGGAAAAAAAAAAGACCAGTTTGGGACAACAAATAGCCACTATATTATATTCAACTGCCAGTTATAAATGAAACATTTAAGCAGTAAGCTAAGATCGCAATAAATGAGAAAAAAAGTTAAAATAACTGCCTTAATTTTTACTCCCACTCATCCCCCTCTTAGTTGGCCAAAGACATGATCTACAGCATCACCCTCAGCTGCTGCAAGTACTTAATGCCAGACACTACACATCTTTTCTCTTCCTGAGAATCAGAAACTATCCCAATGTTTCTCCTGAGATCTGCTACCAAGATGGCCAGTTAAAAATGTGCATAACACTCCTAGCCCATTAACAGTTGCATATCGTGAGAATGCTGGGTGTCAATTCATTTGCTCTGCTCCAATTTTAACTCAGGATCTATTCTTTCTCAGTCAGAAGAACAAAGCCTTCCAAGGACATCACCAGGATCCAAAACACAACACCACAAAAGGAATTATGAAACCAGATCACTCAGTACCTACAAAGTCTTCCAGGGCCCATTTCACACAACAGCATGTCTGACTAACATTTACAGCACCACTAAAATGAGGTTAGTTGAACAAAGGCCAAATAAAACAAATCAAAAGTTGTACAAGAACTTCTACAGTGATTCATTCAAGCAGCGTAGCTTCCAAGCTGTTATTTTAAACTTAAATCCACATATCCACTGGGCTGAAGCCAACCCTTTTAAATAAGCAGAAGGACCACATGTTGGCAGCTCAGGTATCATTTACTTATGTTTTGTGTTTTGAAGACATAAGGACAAAGATGTGCTTGATTATCACAAGGAAGACTATGGCTAAAACACTGCTACAGAAACACCAAAGCAACTTCAACAGTTTGAGTTGTAAACTGGGATCGGAAAAAAGCCCGATTATTTTTTGCGCATATTTCACTACTGATGCTAGACTTTCAGGTATCCATGCAACAGCGCTTCTTTTTTTTTTTTTTCCAGAAAAAAACAGTCCACTTGCAGCTTCCTCCTTTAAGTACGTTCCGTATAAAAATAGCATCAACAACTGATGAACAAAATCACGAGCTAAGCAGATAAGCAACTATTCCCTGCTGCTCACAAATGGATTTTATCCCAAATTATAACTGCAGCTCAAGGGAACGCGTCAGTTGGTGCTGGAAGCACCCGCACCCAATACGCCCTGCCCACAGATGCACTGCCACTGCTACTGGTTGCCGAAGGCAGATTTCTGACCGCCATACACCTCCGACATGACAAGCAGGGAGGGTATCGCTGCACCGGCGCTACCTCAGCACAGCGCCGTGCCTCACTGCCAGCCAAACGCGGTTAAGTCTCCCCTAGCACTGCGGGTGACGTGGCAAGCCGTGCGCTGCGGGGACTGTGAAGCCCTGCAAAACCACGGAGCCCCGCAGCAGAGGGACCGCTGTCCCAGAGAACGTACGTGGTGAGAGCCAACAGCAGCACTGGCATCCGGGCAGCACAGGAAGGCGGCTGGCACTCAGCTCACTGCTCAGCGCTCCGCACGCGGCCGCGTCCAAGCGCGACTCTTACAGCAGAAAGGAAGACGGCTGCCCCTAGCTCAGAGCCCGGCCCCGTTCCAGCTACGGCAGCCCCGCCGGCCCCGAGGCCCGGCCCCCCACCCCGCTCAGCCCACCGCCAGGCGCCGCGGTGTGGAGCGGCGCCCGAGGCCCGCCTGCGCGAGCGCCCGCTGCGGGCTCAGCACCACGGACCGCCCAGGTACCGGGCTGCGCTCAGGCACCTACCAGCACCGCTGCGTGCGCCGGTACCGCTAACGGGAGATCTCTGGGGCCCTCCAGCGGAGCGCCGTGCCGAGGGTTGCCGCGACGCGCGGGACGCTCCGCACGGACATGTTTCCCGAGCGTCCAGGCCCGGGGAGCCGCCCCTCCCGTTCGCCCCACCGCCGGCCCCGGACGCCCCCGGGACCCTCCGGGGCGGCGACGCATGCGTGGCACGGGGTAACCGGGCTCCCCGGCGGCGGCCGCCCCTCGGCCCCGCTTTCCCACCCCCCCCTGCCCCGCGCATGCGCAGCGGCCGCCCGGGCGGCGGGGGAGGGCGCGGGGTGAGGGGCTCGGCGGGCGGGTTCCGCTCGGAGGCGACGCGGAGCCACGGCCCCTCAGAGCGGGGGAAGCTCCGGCCGCGCTGCTCGGCGCCCTCCCGAGCCCCCTGCTCGGCGCGGTGCGGCGCGGCCCGGGGAGGAGGTGCGCGGCGGAAGGTGGGGTCGGCACGGTACCCGCCAGACCCGGAGCGCGGGGAGCGCTGCCCACCCCGCTACTTACGCGCTCCCCCGCCTCCCGCCGCAGGCGCTGCCGTGACCGCCGCCGCTTTCTCCCCTCTTTTCGCTTCTCGTCTTCACGAACAAGACAATATGGCGCCCGCTGGTGCTGCCCCGGAAGCAGAACGCGTCACGGCGCTGACCCGCGCCGGGAGCACGGGAACTCCGCTCGCCGCCATCTTTGCTAAGGGCACCCCTCTTTCAGCGGCGGGCCTCGGGAGACGCCGCGCCGCCGCCATCTTTAACGAGGGCAGCACGCTATTTCCTGCCGCTCGGCGTTCTCCATGGCAGCCGCGGTGGTGGGCGGGACGACGTCCTCCGTGCTGCTGCGGGACGGGGCGGCGGGCCCCAGAATATGAAATAAATGCTCTTTTGTTCCCTAAAAGCAGTACTGCGTCTTCGTGTTGTGTACAAGAAGCTGCAACGGATGTAAGAAACGTTCCTGACGCTTCAAAAACACGTAGGTTTTATATGAATGCTGTGAACATAGAAGTACTCACACTTTATACAGACAATTGATATGAAGCTGCTTGAAAGTAGTTAAATTAAATTAATTTTAAAATAAATTAATTAATTACAGTTGTTTATTACAAAAATGCTATTCGTGTGGACACCTTAATGTTGCACAAAGAAGCATTTTGACTTGCTAACAGACTGTCTGAAAATATGCTTCATAATCTCGCCTTACAAAGGAAAAATAATTTCAAATCATCTTGAATAATCCCTTTCCTGTCATTTTTTGCAGTTCATTTATACACCAAAGCAAGAGGTAAAAAGAGCTAACACAGGTGGCAAAGTGATACCTGAAGACGTGGTAGACAGACACAGGTGAAAGATAATCCATTGTAAAATACCAAGACTGAACTGATTCTATTGAAGATGAATGGCCCCTACTTCATCTGGCTTTCCTTCCCTCTTAGGAGGAAGTCTTTCACCCAGAGGGTGGTGATGCACTGGAACAGGTTGCCCAAAGAGGTTGTGGATGCCCCATCCCTGGAGGCATTCAAGGCCAGGCTGGATGTGGCTCTGGGCAGCCTGGCCTTGTGGTTGGAGACCCTGCACACAGCAGGGGGTTGAAACTCGATGATCACTGTGGTCCTTTTCAACCCAGGCCATTCTATGATTCTATGAAAGTCTTTGTACAGTTATACATGTACAGGGCTTAGCAAAAAAATAGCTACTGACAACTGAGGAATATAAAGCCTCCTGTAAAAAGCAAAGCAAAGCAAAGCAGACCTGCTGTAAGAGTGTCTTGTGAAGTATGCTATCATTTATTTTTAATTAAAATTTGATTTGCTGATGTTCGCTAACACAAAAGTTGTATTCTAATGCTTTGTCCTTTGATCTCCTAAGAAATTTCTCTGTTACCAATAAGTTCAAATAAAAATTTCGTAACACGTTACCTTGAGAACAGTTGCATGAAGTTCACATCCCTTTTTGATTCAGTTTGTATTAATATGAAAAAAAAAGAAGTCCAAAGAGAAGCAAATGGTGGTTAAGGCATCTTAGCCTTTTAATGAATTTATAAGCCAGTCTCACCTGCTACTACTTGAAATCCACAAGCAAGAGCACTTCATTGATGCACACTGAAAGGTGCAGATGGGAATAGGGAAAAGAGGTTTGACAGACTGCAAGGATTTCATCATCATTTCATCAAAGACAATTACAGTGCACATATCTTGGGCACAGAACCACAGGGCTTTTTGTTTGTTTGTTTTCCCCTCATCCTTTCTTTTTCCTTCAGAGTGTATTCGTAGGACATTCTCAGAACAGACTAATACAGACATTATGCCTGTATGTGCATTGGTGTTAGTGTAATTCTTTTTGCTACCTTTAGCAAATACAGTATAAATGGCATACAGAGCCAAAGACAACATCTGTACTGATGCCTCATCACTGGAGAAATTTTTGTAGGTGCTCCAGATGCTCCAAATGCAACTCACATATTCCTCATAAATTGTGTTTTCTTACTGAAGGGTGGGCAGTTACAGTTACTTATTTTGCTTTCTTCCTCACTGGTTTGAAGGCAGTGCTGTGTGAGTGGTCAGCTGTTTGGGAGTCAGCTTATCTCAGATAACTGTGCTGCTGCCTATAGATACAGCCAGTATAGCCGTATGGAGAGGCAAGATCACAGTTAGGAGTACCTCTTCCAACAGGAGTTTTGCTAATTCAAAGCATCCAGGTGATGAGTAGGAAGCATTGTTTTATGGTTAGGGAGGAAGGAAAAGTCACTGATGCAGAGGCTAATTGAAATGCCAAAATATAAAGAACAAGTGAAGCTGATGAAGACAGTGGTGCAAAGGGAAGGGTGAGACAAAGAGAAAGAACTTTCTAAGCTGCTCCAAATAAGGAAGCAGGCTGCTGCTGTGCCCAGGAAAAAAAAAAAAAAAAGGTATGGTATATCTCCAGGAAGAGCAGATGTTGGAGTCTTCAAAATGTGTTTTGGACTCGTAACAGGAAAAGACTGCATGAAAGGAAGAATAGTTAAAATTCTGAAAACCCATGGCTTTTCAGTAGTGTGCACACATCTGTCTGTTTAGGAAAGTTTCCTAGGCTTTGAAAATAGGCTCTAGAATTATGTTTAGCATTTTAATAAATATAGGATATTCATCTCCATTTTCCAGGAGAGCTCTGAACTTCTGCAGTTCCTAAGAAAGAACTCTTCAGAGTGCAGATTTATGTATAACCATTTGCTATGCAACCAAATTCCAGCACAGGCAGTCTCGAAGGATACTCTAACAGAGACTTGAACACGAACTCACATATCTTTTCTATTCTCTAGCATTGAGTCATGAATTCTACATTCTAAAACCTAGTGACTTATTTTTACAGAATGTTTTCTTCCACAATATTTTCACATTTGTTCCCAACTCTGAAATGACTAGAGCTGTCGGTAAAAGTGCTTTTTTTTTTTTCAACTGAAAAAGCTTCATCCAACAGCAAGAACGGTGGCCATCTCTGTTAAAAGTGCTGGATTTTTTTAATGTCTCACAGAATGGCCAGGGTTGGAAGGGACCTCAAGGATCATGAATCTCCAGCCCCCTGCCACAGGCAGGGCCACCAGTCTCCCCATTTAATACCAGACCAGGGAAGGTTGGTCTCTTTCCCATCATGTTCTATAAAATACTGTAATAAAAATAAAATGTTCTCTAGATGTTATTGAGGAAATCATCCTGTCAGAATACTTCCTGGCATCCTACTGACTTGACAAGATGTCATCGATTCAAACAGCAGTGGACCTTGGTTAAAGGGAAGCAAAGATTGTCTCAATGAGAGCTTCTTAAAAATAGCTCTAAAAAGGAAAATACAGCCTAAGAAAACCTTGTTCTGCTTCTTAGTTTTGCCCTCTAGGGAACTAGTTCTAGGCTAAAAAATAGGGCATTACTATAGGTACATATTTATGTTCGGTAATTATACATAGTTAGAAATCAGCAAGACCACGAAGTTCAGGGCCTCATCTAGTCAATCTCTGCTTTAAGATGGGTCAAACATACTCCATCTGTGGTCTCTAAGCCAGACTGAGTCACAGAAGTGAAACTGTGTTGCTGCAATTCTTGCTCAGAAATATTTGAGTTTCAATCAACTTCAGGAAAAGAGGGGGAAGGTGGGTGGAGGGAGAGGTAAAAGAGAAAGTTTTAACCAACTCCAGTTTAAACTTTGTTGTGTTGTTTGTTTTTCTGTTTTAGTGTAGATACTGATTAAGATGTGTTTAGTTGGAATACAGATAGCTAAACCTGTCTGCTTAGTTTCTCTTTTGGGTAAATTGAGACAATTTTAATTGGTAAAGATAAAAAAATGAGTTGACCAAGATGTATAGCCTAATTTTGACCTAGCTAGAGTAACTTTTCCTTTGAAAGCCTGCATGACCAGAAGCTCACTGTGTCTGTTTGAACAGTTAGCTCTTAATGCCTGCAAAAACACTGTGGTTATAAAATACACCTCAGCAGTTTTAATTGAGCAAATCTGTTATCTTCTTGGGCAAAAAGGTGAATGCAAGTGGGATGCAGCTCTGAAAGAGTACTAGAGAATAGAAAAGGTATGTGAGTATAATAAAACATAGCAGAGATAGTAACAGGAACAGCAAGCTTTTTCACAGCAAAACATTTCTATAAATGAAAACAGTAAGCAGAAGTAAATGCAGGTTTTTCTCTACCAAAGTGCAAGCTCAACCAGATATGTAATAATTACAGAAGCAAATTGTATTTAAGCAGCGGCTGTTTGAATAAATAATTACACAGCTTCAAAATCATCATCAGATTTTGACCTTAGAGGGTATCTAACTGGGATGGAAATGAAAAATTACTGAAAGAAATAACATCACAGACCGGACAGTCAAAATAATGGACACAAGCCAGCCTACAGTAGCAAGTTCTGCAACTAGGAAACCTGCTGCCCTCCAGGGATGGCACAGGGAAGTCCAGGGATGCATCAGAAGGCACAAGTCATCATTTACTGTCCAACTCACACACACAGTGCAAAAATAATTCATAGTTTATTACTCCCCATGAGAAAAATATTCAGGAACAGATAAACAAATTAATGTTTGGAACCAAAGGTAACAGAATTATCCAGTTACACTTAAACCCCATACATATTCATACACAAGCTCATCATATGCTGTACATCTGTCACAATCATGAATTTGAAAATTTACTAAATACAGAAGTGTTTGCAATTCCTTCCTATCCTAATAGGTAAAATGACAACATATATTGATGGATTTATGGTGTGCATATATATATATATGTATATATTTATCTTAGAGAATATATACATGCACACCACAGTATATATTTACATTAAAACAGGAGTACACAGCTATACCAGCACTGTTGGAGACAGCTGAACAGGTGTTAACTATCTACACTGTCACATTGCAGAAGCAATATTTTAATACTTTCCCAACCTATTTCCAACAACATATTGGGAAAGTGCACTGCAGCATTATCCAGAGACATCTATTGTTGTTCTGTTCTGGAAACACTGCTTTCCAAATTACTACATCTGCAGGCTACATGCTTTGACCTGTACTTGTTTGCAGAAATCCTAACAGCAGACATCCAACCCAGGGATGGGAAGGATAAAGACTCGACTGAAAAGCAGTTCAAGTACTTTATATTGTCACTGTACAGCAGCAAATCCAGGCACTTAACACTATCAGCATTTTTATTCTCACCTGTTCTAGAACTATGGGCGAAAGCTTATCTTCATTAAAATCAACAACAAAAGTGTCCACTGACCTCACTAGGATAGAACATCATCTTATATTCTAACTGTAAAATTAAAATGTGTGACAAAGTGCATATTTTAAAGGAACCATTCAGATATTTATAATAGCTTCACTGAATTTCAAAGTCAACATATGGTAAATTCTCTGCAAGATCAAGGCACAATATTTACAGGTACTCTTTCTACTGCAGCTTTAAATAAGAGAAACTAAATAACCACTACTTTTTTTTAATTAAACTGTTATATCAGTAATCTTTCATAAAAAAGCAGATATGCTTGTGCATTTAGTACTCGTGATTCTGGAACCATCTGAACGTGGGCATCGCTAACATACACCCACTGTCCTGCTGATGCTCCCATGGCTTCTTTTAAACCTGAAATGCAACAGCGAAGGAAGTCACATTCATTGTCTTTCACATCGTCACTGAACAAATGCAATGGACGTTTCAAAAAGCAATAAAAAAAAAATCACATTTCAAAAGCTGATCAGCAGTGTGAAACTAAGAACACAGAAAAGACATAATCAGTTCTAGAAATTACTGCATGGGAAGCCTCAGACTGAGGGAGACTGGTTCCAAAAATTATTTTAAAATGTGCTTCTGGGAAATGAGCTTCAAATGCAAAGTGATGATACCCAGGATAGACAAAGTGCGTGCTTAGTTCTTGCTCCCTTGTGAAGGGAAACAGTAAATACATTTAACATATTCTGATAACTCAACATTGCCTCTGCAAATCATTCACTAACAGGTTCTATCTTAGAATCTTGTTTCACTCTGCATGACCAAAGCATCAAAAAGAAACTGGCATGCTCTTTGCCAAATAGCACGAGAAGCCTTACAAGAAAAGGTATCTTGCTCCTCACATTTAATCGGAGTACTCAAGATTTTTAAGCATTTAAAAATACCAATTCTTAACAGATAGGTAGGATGGGTAAAAATGTATATTAAAAAAAAAATTAAATTGTTGTGGATTTGGCTCTTACAGTAGAAATACCAAATCTAGTAAATATTTACAAATTAGAAGGCAGTGCTATTCCTCTGAATGTATTGCTTTGACTAGGAAGAAGAGGAGCATTTTCCATCAATTCTCTGTTTAATAACTGAACCAAAATTCTGTTGTTTACTCAGCTGTGTGTGGGTTTAATATAGAAGCAGGCCATGCATTGTGTGTACCAGAAAAAAACAGAATTATTTGTAGGGCCCAAAAAATAACAATCTGAGCTAAAACAGTTCGAAATCTTAATGAAAAGAAGCTGCAGCCTGTGGTTGCTTTTGGCTTTGCTCATAGAGGAAGGAAGTTCTGTTGTACATACCTAGAACGTTTTTTGTGGAGGAAATATGCTCCAGTAATTTCTTGGAGGGCGTTCTGACTTTCACATAAGCCGCATAATGACCGCCTCTCATTGACCCACTGTGCTCCACTATTCCATAAAGGCTGTACAGCACTCTTGCACCATCTGTAACGTTCTGTATTCCCAGAAACACAGAAAACAAATTATTTCACAGTAAATTTTACAAACATCTTCATTACCCTTCAACAGTATTGCTTTAAAAAAACAGATAGACATCTACAGCATTTCCAGTGATGAAACACATCTATTAAAAATACTCAAGAGTCTGTTAACCGAATTCAGTTACCATGGAAGCAGCAGTATCTGCCCTTAACACCATTAGAGACACTAAAACCATCAGGGCAGCACAGCTTAAGTAGCATTAGTTAACATTCATACTACATTGATATGAATGGAATTTCAGTCAGCTAACATTCTGAGTACACTGCTTGAAAATAGTCTATAATTTCTATGGGAAAGGAAGGAATAATCATAATCATCATCTTCATTATAATCAATCCAGTTAACTTGTGTTCAGGGAAATAGCTTCTGCTAGAAGCACAATAAAGACTGAGACTGAAACGCATACCTTACAAGAAGCAGAACAAAATGGTGCTAGGTCTAAAATCAGTGGGAAATCCACATGCCTATTTACTTTCCGTAGACTCAGACCAGCCTTTAACAAAGAGAAAAAAAGACTGTATGATAAATACTTTGACTAGGAAGCTTTTTAAAGCTGATATGTATTATTATGTTATTAAAGTAAACCAAACCAAGAATCAGATTTGAACTTATTGAAACATTTTCCATTATGTCTTTAATATACTGCATGCTACACACAAGTATGACAGACACACAAAAGGTTTCCCTGGATACATCTGAATAGCTAAATGTACTCTGAAGGTATCAGAGATCCAAAAAACCACGAGCATGTTTCAGAACAGTCCTTCATAAAAAAAAGCAAACACTAAAATGCACAATGACACTTAAATAGTTGCTCATCCATCAGAACAGCAGAGGAATAGAAGAGGTTTGGGCATTTTACCTGGTGGAATCTTTTCAGATGGAGAATAAGAATAGCAGGAACTGAAGAAATCAGTAGCTGTTTCCGAGCATTCGTGTAGACACCTTCCATTTTCTTTTCTGTATTTATGAATATCACAAGAATTTGTGAAGTGAGGACAATCACACAGAACTTTTTTTTTTTTAATTTCTGACAAAGAACAGACCTATGTTGCAATGACTTTGTAGATGTGTATGTTTTCCAACAGAAATTTTGTGTAGTAACAGAAAAATACTTTCTCATTCTTCTTGTTTTCAATATAAAAACCTACCAAGCCTGAGCATTACTTTGATCTGCCTGACACAAATCAGACCAAAAATCCAGAAGCACGTTCAGTACCTAGGTCAGGGTGTACACTGAGATACAGCATCTGCTGCCATAATCCCACAGCTTTCCCGTGGAAAGCATTTCACCTGAAATGAACAGACAATCACTGGGAGAATAAATGCAAAGCACAGGTCTCTTCATCCATGCTAACGTCCTAGCCACTAAGCTAGAGATTACTTATCCATTCTTCATGGAAAGCACACACTTTCTGCTTATCTTTGAGAAGGGTCTGAAAACAGGAGATCCATTTCAGGATGCCTCCTAGTCTGCTGGCTTGAGCACATAGGATTGGCAATTGTGGCCCATGCTGCAGTGGGAACTGAATGGGGGCTCCTACGGAAAGTAGGTCTGCTGTTAGCTACAGATTAAGAAGAGAACATGTCACCAACACTTTTTTTTTCCTCTGAAAAAATAATTAACATGCTCAAAGTAAAATGTTTCAACTGCAGAATAAATGCTAAGTAACATCTACAGTTATGTTCTAATATTTGCATTTTCTGCTTAGCCACAAGGGGGAAGCCCATGGTGGAAAAATGAAACATCAGAGGTTGCACAAGTTTTGACAGAAAATTTTGTACAATTAATCACAGAAATATTAAACGGCTTGGGTTGGAAGGGACCTCGAAGATCATCAAGTTCCAACCCCTGCCACAGGGAGGCCCACCAACCTCCAGATCTGGTACAGGACCAGGCTGCCCAGGGCCCAATCCAACCTGGTCATGAAATGCTCACATACTAGCATGTTACCTGAGGAGTTGGATTTCTTCTGATACTTCTGTTTCCGTTCTGTGCAGCTCTCACACAAAAGCTTGTTGTTCCCCATTAACAGCTCTACAGAGGTAAATTGGTAAAGGCAGGACTGGACAGAACACTCCTTGGAGCTAGTTATATAGCTCTGGGAAAGCGTCTGAAAAGCGTTTTGAGGGTTTGAGGACAATGAGGACTTGTCTACTGAGAACATGGAATTATTTGATAAACCTGGATCACCAAAGCTTGACTTTTCATCTTCGTTTATGGTATCACAGAAACTGAGTTTGGATATGGCACTGGAAATCTTCTCGTCATTACTGTCACTTGGTTTGGCGTGTGGCATTTTAACACTGACGTGGTTGACATGCAAAGCAGATGTGTTGCTGCATGAGCTAAAAGCTGTTTGCTTAGAAGCACTTTCACTTTCAGAGGCTTCACTGTCTGCATCAAAGCTGCTTTCAGAACGGCTGGCTTCCTTCTCACTGCCCTCTGTCTGACTCCCATTCATGGCAGATTCCACAGTTGTGTCCTTGGAGTACAGCACACTAGAGCTATCTTCCAGCTCTGGCTTTTTGGATCTTTCCTGAATGATAACAGGGCTTCTTTCTTCTTCATTAGAGGAAGATTTTCTGGCAAGCCTTCTCTCCTGGTTCAACTGATTCTGTAAATTATGGCATTTTAGTAGAATACAGGAGAAGCAGAAAACATACCTGTGACCTAAAACAACTTTTAAGAGATGACAAAGCAAATGAAATCTAGTATTTTATCTTCTCTATCTTTCACATGCTTAAGCTACTTGATCTCCTTAAGATCCGTTTAAACTAATATAGGATTAGAAACCTCCATACCAGTCAACTATGACCACTATACTTACTGTGAAATCAATACCTCCTACAATCACAGTGACAGCTGTGGATGGCACATGTGAAGCAGTATTCCTTTAATCTAACTTAAGCTTCTAAAAGGTTCTCATGTTTAAGCTGGCCTTCCACTAGAGGCCTTAGCTGATGAGCTATAGGTATATAGGTATAGATATAGCTATAGGAGAGAATTCATTTCACCTTGCAGACACTTGTCTTAGAATTAAATAATCTATAGCAATGTGTTTCTTTATTTGTGTATTTTACTTCGTCTGAAGCTGATTTTTTTTTTTTGTACTGCAAGAAGAAAAAGCTTTGCTGTCAAAAAAGTACTACTATAGATTTAAAAGTACTTTAAGCTGCCATAATATTAAGTTATTCACAATTCTTTCTTTCTTTTGGCTTGTTTCCTAAAGAAATGACCATTTTTCCTTCCATTGCCTTCCACACAGACAGAACAAACAACAGAAAGTAAATTTCATGGTCTGCTTCCATAACAGGGAGGCTAAGTGGACAGAAATACCTTCTGCACACTTGGTCATGGGCCTAAGTAGCAGTAAGGATATAATTATAGGCATGACTTTATGTTTAGAATTTCCTACTATCTTTAGAATCCATTTTCAATCCCCAGCTGAGGGCAGGGACATCACCACCATCAGGTTGCCCAGGGCCCCATCCCAGCCAGCTTTGAATGCCTCCAGGAATGGGGCACCAACAGCTTCTCTGGGCAGCCTGTGTCAGCACCTCACCACCTTCTGAGTGAAAAAATGTCTTCCTTATATCCAATGTAAATTGACTCAGTTTAAAGCTGTTGCCAGGTATATTCCCATTTAGTAGGGAGGAGTTCTGGACTGTCTTTATTACCTATATAAAATCTTGAAAGTAAATCCTGAAATTCCAGATCCCACTCTGAGTCACAGGTGCCAACATATTGGGCACCACAGTTAAGTGTCTAACTTGAAGCCTTTTCAAATCTTTATCTTAAGACTATTCCTTAAATATATTCACAAGGAATCTTCAACAGTTACTTAAGTTCATCCCTAAAGCTTAAAACTAAGTCCAAATGAAGTCAACATAAAAGGCAAATAATATTTGTAAATAATTTCCCAAGTAGGGCTTAAAGTCACACTGAACACTACTTCATAATTCAAGTCCTTAAACTTAAAAACAAGTAGCAAGGTTTAGCAAAAAAGAGTAAAATCCAAATGAAGAAGTCATTAAACCCCCAAACACGACTGTCTGCTAGGACTACTTGTCTCAGCTGTGTTTACGTTCTTTATAGAGAAGAGGGAGAGAAACTTGTCAGAAATTACTGATAGCACTCAGGGGGATTACACCAACTCGTAACTTTTAAAATCGTGAAGCTCCTTGCCTCAGGAAGAAAACATAACAACCAATGTTCAGATACTCTGTTACCCTGCACAAACACCCACTGGGCACTTGGATTTTCACAAGCAAGCTTAAAGACCAATTAACAAAAGTCACAGAATATCAATAAACTCTAATTGAATTCAACACTGCTTGTTTTAGATTAGACATTTTAATACTTTATTACAATAAAATTCATTCAAAAGATGAGTAAAGTCATGACAAATGCAAGTCCAAAAACATGGGGGAACAGAATCACTAGTTAGACAGCCATCTCACTGATCACTTCATCAATTCTTACTGAAAGCAGAGCTGTTTCCTCCTTTATATCTTATTGTCTAGTCGAGTTTGTTGAATCCAAACCGTATTTTATTTTCTTAATTTTGGATGCCATCCCAGAATCACGTTTTTATGCAACAGCGTTAACTTTATTATTCATTCTATTTTGGAATTTTCCACGTCTCCTCTAGTATAGAATCTATTTGTCCATGATCTTATATGGACTATAAGGCTTACCAAAAAATTAAAAAAATTAAAAAAAAAAAAACATTAATAAACACTGAAAGCCCTCCCCACTTTCATTAACAATGAAAGTACACAGTACAGATTAATTTTGATCTGTAAAACAAACAGATAGTTCTGCTGAGCTAGTCTATTTGCAGAACCTTTTTGCTGCCATCAGGAAGGACTGTACTGAGAGGCTGAGGTGAACCCCTTGTGTTACTGAAGGCCAAATGCTCCATGGAAATCCCATTCTCAGCCTCCAAGAATCTCTGGAGTTGGTGCTATTTTTGTTGTGCCCGTTGGCAGTCAATCCCTCCGATGGCTCTAGTACAGACCTGCCTGCCCTCTAGCTAGTGTTACAATTCATGGGGCTGCAGCCAGAAACAAATCAGGAGGACAATGAAAGGAAAGCTGGACAGAAAATCTAAACCAACACCAACTGAAATTAACGTGCAGATCGTTTTTTTTCTTGCAAACACAATCCTGCAATTGAAAATCTAATGGTTCTCAATGACTGTACTGTCTCACATTTCTAACAGTTATCTAAATATTTTTCAACTAATCCATGTAGTCGACATACATCAGTAGCTGACATGTAGGTAAACAAACAGGTGTCAAATATTCCTTCTCCTGTTGCCCTAGAAACTTCAGAACAAACTCAAAATGGCTGGCTAGTCAGAGTATTTAAGTTCTTACCTTATCTTTTGTTGAAGCATGTTTCTTGACAATTCTGGGCTGATTATTCAGTGTACTGATGGAAGAACAGGTATACTGTCCGAGATCTGTTTCATGCACACTTTTACTTTTATTTGTTCTTCCCAAAGGCACAGGTTTTGCAACCTAAGAAATTAGACAGGAATTTAAGAACGGATATACGCCTATTTTTCATTCCTTTACGGCAGAGAAGTGATTAATGTAGGTGGGATTGTTTTCTGTACATTAGAAAACAGTAACCCACGTTGATATGAACCAAACTGGTGTCTGGAAACAAGCACATTTTATGAAGGACCAAATATTACATTAAATACCCTTTCTTAAATGCATGTGAACATGCAAAGGGATGGGGAAGAACCACTCTCAATCCATCATCTTACTCCCAAATAAAAATTCCAAGTCCCACACAAAGTATATGTCCTAAAATGACAAAACACCAGAGCAAATATTTTCAAAGTTTATCCATTTTCACCCCAACTCACATATCCTGTGCATCACAACTTTGCGCCTCAGCTCCCTAGTTGCAAACCAGTAAGCTAGAATCTATCTTTTGGGACCTTTCTAAAGAATTTTATAATCAATTTATATGCTGAAAGTACTATTAAACTAATCTCAGATCTATATATACTGTAAATAACACTGTAATTCATCTTAGGATTGGTCTAAGCAAAAAATGTTTTTTTCCCTATAAACATGTATATAAAAATCACATAATGAGCAGACAGTACACACACGTTTAGAGACAGACGTGCATTTCTAGATTTGAAATCAAAACTGTACATATGCATACAGAAACATCTTCATAAAGCAATCCAGTGAAAACAACAGTTATTATGTATTCTGTATCTTACCCTCTCCTCTATTATAGGAAGTGAAAGATCAATGAAAGGTTCTTTTACTGTTGAAATCTTGAAGAAAAAGAGAAAAAGTGTATTGAGTGCAAAGAGCTATGCACAGGTTCAGCACATACCTTTTTTTTTTTTCAAACCAAATTATTACCCGAAACTACACAACAAGCTGATCAGTTACAAGCTGTATCAAACTACAATGAAGAACTTCCCACAAGCTTTTTTCCTATCTTTTAGAATTTTTATTTTCTTTTTAAGACTGCATGGAATTCCAGCACACAGACACAAAGGCAAGGCCATTCCTGTAGGCACAAGCCACACCTAGAAGCACTGTTGTGCTCAGATTCCCTGAGCTCCAAACAGATTTTCAACTCATGTGGGTCTTCTAGATGGATCACAATTTTTTGGACAGCAGAAACAGCAAATTCAGTAGAATTCTGAAGAAAAACTAACTTTTATGCATTTCTTGAACCTGGACATTTCTGTGAGGCACTGATCTTGTATGTTGTTCAGAAGCAAGAACTGGTTAATGGCAGTTAGGTGGCAAGTTGCAACCTGGCATTCACAGGGAAGATCATGTCAGGCTTATTGATTGCAGCCAAAAGTTTTATTAGAAATGTTCGTATTGCAACATACACTAAGAATTATTAAAATAAAGCCAATTAATGGGAAAAAGCAGTGCTTTTATTTTCAGCAAAATACCTGACTGTCTGTTCTGCAGTATTATTTTTCGTTCTATAAACCACATAAATTCTAAGCTGAAACTGGAAATATGACTTTGACTACAACATCCAGACCAAGTATGTTTCTTAATCTCTCTCCCTTGCCATTCTTACATTACTTCCAAAACTAATTTATCTTACCTCATGAAAAACTGAAAAGCAAAGCCTTTAAAAAGAACATCCCAGTGTGCACATAATTACTGAACACAGTCATACCTCCAGTTACTGTCACTGTCCTTCTCTGATGTCTATGACCCTATCTTCCATCTGTGACATAAGAACCAAAGGCTTCTCTTAACAAAAAGCTTATATTTATCTGTTGTGTGAGGGACTCAGCGTGGTTTAAATTCCAGCAAAACAATAAAAGAGGTTAGAACTGTCTTAACTGTGTTGACTTGCTGGCTGTTCAGCAACATTCAAAGTAGGGTTCCTCTAGAGACTGACTTTTCAGGAGCAAGCACTAGTCAGAAATATATTTGCCAATGCAAGCAAAGGAAAGCTACTGCTAAGCTTGTCCTCATACAGCTACCGCTAGCCAAGCCCTCAGTACTGTGCAGGCAGAACATAAGAACCCAACAAAAATAAATGGTACACACAAAACACAGACGATGCCTATTTGGTACACAGCTGAAGTTCTTCATTGATACTAGAAGCACATTGAAGTTTAATCTGCACATCACACACAGGGAAGTTTACCTGGCACTGCAGAACTGTGCTCAAGTATTCAGATTGACTGATTTACTTAATCTCTATAATATTAAATATAATGCTTTAAACCAAACCAAACACAAATGTAATATTAAGTTTTAAAAAGTCATGCAAGTAAGATTTTTCTTTTCCAAAGTTAAAGAAAATCATAAGGATAATGGAAAGCATTTATGATGAAATGTCAGTAATATTAATTATGAAAGGAATATGCTGTTCATTAGAGATATTACGTTAATTCTAAAAAACACTTAAAGAAAAGAAAGTAATTTTAGCATTTCCCCACTCACACTAATTCAAAGCAAGTACTTCCCAATTTTTCAGTATATCCCAGAAGACTAGGCAGGAGGCTTTATATTTTAAGATAGGTAAGCATTTTAGGAATATCAAATAAAAATTGTTGTGTAACACAGATAATTACAGAATTTGGAACCTCCAGCCTTAAATTAGATGCAAAATGAAGCCCACTCTTTGAAACCACTTTGAATTCAAATGATCCCTCTTCTTAGGTTTGCAGAGGATAATGCTTTAAGGAAGCGTAAGTAAGTTATTATTATAAATGAGAAACTGTCAATAGTCTTGCTTTTACAGACAAACAAGCAAGTATAAAATTGGCAATACAATTTTATACTTTCGAGACAATGTAATCAAACCAGTATGTGATCTATTCCACATCAAACCAAATTCCAAAATACCTACATTTTCACATTCCTCACACATGACAGTGCTAGTCAATTCACCAACAAAGATCCTATCTATGAAGTTCATCTTCACACCCTCTCTTCCATATGCTGAAAAAACATTGCCTTTTTTTAAATGTGAAAAATAACAGATCCAATGCCACACTATAAGTACAACAAAATTCTAAGATTTATTTTGAAAGCACAATTATTAAACATATTCAAAAGTTTTTAAACAACACAGAAACTAAGCCATCATATACTGTATTTCAGTATTTAAAAACATCTATTATTCAGTTATACAATTCTCTTCATATTCGCTTTCCCCACCTGCTATAACAAAATAATCATACAATATCTCTCAGGAAGAAGCCTTTAAATATAATTTCAGTTTTAATATATAGTATATATACAGTATTGTATTGCTTTGGTATAGATACTACAACAGAAGACAGGCTGTCAATTTTTCTAAACAGCCTTCAAAACTATAAAACTAAAAAAAAAAAAAGCAATATAAAACAGAAAAAAAAAAGAAAAAAGAAGGTGGTCAGTTCTGTCTCAACTGCTGCAGATTTGGGAAGGCCAACATTCAAAAGAGCTTCATCATTATTTAAACTTTAATTAAGCAAAAATTATTACACTTTTTGAATATACACAGAAGAAAAATAATTTAAAACTTGTTAAAAAAAAACAAACATTCTTTTGAAACAGCTTCCCATTTTGGTTTTGTAATCATATTTCAAGCGCTCACAGAATGAGCCACCTGATAGAAACAACTTTTATTTATGTTAAGTGGCTTCTCTGAGCAATACAGTAACTGTGGCTATGTAACAAACAAATAGCAGGCTATTTAAGAAAGCAAAATAGATTTCTATATACCATTACAGAAGGCATTACTAGCACAGTGGAAACTTTTATTCTGGCTATAGTCTGTACATAAGAAGCTCTCTATACTTCAGGTTTGCGCTAGGTGGCACTAGAATAATACATAATAAAACATTTTAACACTACAGTACTTTGAGACTCATGCTCGCTATAGTTAGTTTTGAAGAAAACGATATTTTAAAACTTCTACATTTTAAAAGTGATTCAATAAAGTGTTTCATACCTTTGACTTTTCTTCTAGTTTCTTCATCTGCTGTCTTAGTTGTTGGATTATTAAATGCTTTTAAGATACCAGTTTGTATACGCTGTAATTTAAAGGATAGCAATAGAATAATAAAAAAAAAAATCAGCAAGTACTTACAGTGTAAACATTCTAAACACAATTAATATATGAAGCATAACTTACTACTGTTATTCATTAACACTGTCAAAGCTACACAAGCTTATTAGCTTCAGCATGTAACCATTTCAAAATTCACTCCCCACAAAAAGGAGCAGCTGTAGAGGCTATCAACAAACAATAAAATAAAGTGAACAAATGCTTTTTATTTCTTCCACAGTTAGGGAGAAAAAAAATCCTCCATACTACCAGAAAAACGATCTATTACTGATTGACTGGGATACAAAATACTTTAAGGCATCTAAGGGCAGCTAAAAGCCTTTCAATTGCCAGACCTCTGCGACTCTATTCAGCCATTTATTATTTATGTTTATTTTCTAACACTGTACATTTCAAAGATATGTCAGAAAATCTTTAAAGATACACAAAACTTTCTATGAATCCATATCAAATTCAGGAATTTTTTTTGCTGTTTATTATTTAACACTATTTAAAAAAAATCCCAGAAAGTTACATTTTTTAAAGAAGAATCAAAAAGGAATATATCCTTACTTGTGAGCAGTGTTTGCAGCTTGAAATAGTGAAGTCTTCCCCTACATTTCTCAATTTGTAACCGGGATAAAGCAATATTTTTATGAATCATTTGGATGTGTGTGCTGCTAGCACCTGCTCATATAAAATGTGTTTCTGCCCATCCTGTGATGAGCTGTGAAGAAGGAAGGAGAGGACTGTGCTGACTCCACCACCAGAGAACACTGCAGCATGCCTGACCCCGGTTTTCCTCTCCTGGCAAAAGTACTTGCTTCCCAATCCAGAAACTCCACTAACAGCCTCCCATGTCAGGGTGCAAATGACATTTACAGTGAAACATGGTATCAAAGTCACAACTAGACAGCAAAGCACCCTTCTAGGAACAAATGGTGATACCAACCGTTCCACGAGTAACACAAAACCTGTGCACCAGCAGAAAAAAGCTAACAAATAACTTGTGTTTGCAGACAGCAAAGTGCACTTTCAAGCCATTGATTACAGCGTGACGATGGCAGGCAGCCCCAGAGGTCTGGTTTCCAGTTCAGGCACCCATCAGGGTAAGTCATACTTCTACCTTATGAGTATGTGACCTGGCTTGTGAATTAACTCCCGCTGCCCCAAGCTCAGCTTTGTTCATCTTAAAGCCAACAATATACTAAAAGGGCTAATCAATAGATAATTCACAAAGTTGAACACCACAAATGGGTCTAGGGCCATAAGCGACCCTTTTGTTGGGATTAGTGCGTTGAACCATTTATTTAGGTCAAAGAAAAACACAGTCTTTGAATGGGCAGGGTGCTGCCGACAATGGCAGCAGACATTAATCAATTAGCAGCAGGGTTCAGCTACTTCGGGCCCTGGTGTGAAACAATCTCCAACCCACACTGTTGGGTACGCTGGTCAGGATGTAATTTTTATTGTTGTATCAACAGCCTTTTATCTTAAAAACCCACTTGTGTACACACAGACACTAATGGGGATAGCAAAAAGTTCAACGCTGGTCTGAGAAGGCTATTTTGTGAAGCAGGAAAACAGATAAAAGGCAAAAGTGGAACGTGACTTGTGGGAGCTATGTAAGCTGTTATAACTCATGCCATGCTCTGTACTATACACATCTCTCCTCAGAGCTCTGGCAGTCAACGCAAGACTCCCAGCAGGGACACCGCCCAGCCTGCAGCACTCAGCCAGGCCTCTGGCAGGTGGAGCACACAGCACCTCTTGCCACACTGGGAGCGGGGCTGCCACCTATGCACGCCTCTGCTGGAGGACAGCGTTACAAGCAGTGCCCAGGAGAACAGGCAGTTGCTGGACACGCTTCTGGCTCTGGTGGCAGGCAGCATGCTGTGAGCCTTCCCCAGCAGTGCGCTGGGCAGCGGGCAGCTGGCAGCTGCAGAGTTCCCAGGGCTGACAATGCCGCTCCCTACTGGCACAGAGCAGAATGTGCCCTGACCCGCTCTGTCACACAATCTAAAGGCTCCAAATACAAGACGAAAAAAAAAAAAGACAGAGCTTTCACTAGTCATGACCCGTGGTGAGCAGCCCGAGGTGACGGAGTCAGTGTTTGCTGTAACGCACCACTGAAGGCAAACAGGGGTGTAATTGCAGAAAGGGTGGGACCAGCCCTTATGTGCCCAGTGCTGAGGGTGGCAGACGTACTCTGCTGCCTAAAACATCATTTAAATTCGCAACGTCGTCTCACTCTTTTATGGTAGCTTCAATAGCTGTCCAGCTCTAACAGATAACTCAACAGACAACTGAAAACACAGGTTATTGTAATGATGGCACATTCACTGATGGGCCAAGAGACTGATGGCAGGGGAAAGAGTGGTGACTAGAGAAGCAGCTTAGTGGCTGCAATGGTCTTGCTTCTGGCAAATCCACAATTGTGAAGCAAATATACTTTCCATCTTTTATTACATGAAAATCAACAGATGGCAACAAGAGTTTCCCTCTACTGTAAAAGCACAGCTACTGCTCTTACTGAATAGGAAAAGCAGCAGCAGTCACCTGCTTCTGTGGTGTGCCCATACCGACACGCCACCCTGTAACCGCGACAATGTCAAGGGTCAGGTCTTTCTCCCTGTAGTTCAGTTCTGCTTATTATTAAGTACACTGATGTCAGGGTTCATTCAGTGTTACTCTAGTGTCACAAACTGGGCTCTGTTACAGCTTTATATTTTGTTTCCAGAAGAATTCAGCTTAGGATCATTACGTTCCCTGTGTTATCAAATGAGACGGAAGAGAAGCACGCTGGTCAGTACAATGTTTAAGGACCTTCTTTTGACTAGACTCAGAAAAGGTTATTTACCACAATATCATCTGAAAGGAAGGTTCCAAGACTAAGTCAGGCAGATGAAATCAGATACAGTCAAAATAGTTCAAGCAAGCAGAAGAACACTATCTTGTATTCAAGAATGCAGGAGGAAGAAACAATGAAGGGAAAGAAACATGAAAAAAGATACAGGGGAAACATTTTTGATTTAACAGAACTAGCTATATACTTAGCATACTCAGATGTAGATTTTAATAGAACACAACAAGTTAGTTATAAAATAACTAGTTCTTAAAATCTTCTTAAGATAAAAGAAACTCTGCAAGATTTTATTTCTGTTCTACTTTTTTCAGTGAAATAGGCTTCTATGGAAATTGTGGGCTGACTTCTTGGAGCTGCTAATTTCTGTCCCAAAGCTTTATCCTCACAGGCATTTTTCCTGAATCCTCAGAAGGGGCTTTTTGTTCTTTTCTTTCTTCATAAATGAAAAACAACTCACACTCACAAAGTTATCATGATCTACCAGCCATACTCTTTCTATTGCTCATCAAAACTTTCATCTCAATCAGCAACTTTAAGACACCAACATGAACATGATTATATCATCTTCCTAAAAAGTCATTATTGTTCTCAAGACGACAAAAATAGACTCACCTTCTCTATGAAGGACATCTTTAAAACATAAAGAACAATGGAAACACAAAGAATACTGAAGAATGACAATGAGTTTACAGTACAGTCAAGTATTTCTTGACTTTTTTAAAAACACAAAGGTGTTACCTTTGTTTCTTCAATCCTCATTGCATCCAGCAAATAGTGCAGAAGCTCTTGGCTGTCCTGCTGCTGGAATCCCTTAAATCGAGGAGCCCTGCAAAAGAAGCAGTAAGGAATTTACAGTTACACTGAGAGACAATATCTACGTTAAGTTCTTGTTGGATGCTGAGGTACAAACAGGTGCAATCCTTACTGGACCTAATGGGACACTCCAGCTATCTCATGCATCTCACACCTCACAGCAGATGGGCAACAAGTCTGTGTACAGCAAAACAGAAGCAGCCTGATAATCTACACTGGAAAAAGATTACTTGAAATCTAGAGAAAGCTACAAGGTTGCACACAGACAAGCAAAATGCACAGGTCAGAATCCAAATAAAAATAAATCTTAACTTCTTAAACAAAAGTATCTATAGCCATCTCTTCAGAACAGCACCACAGCCAACCATTCTATTAATCTGTAGCTTACACTCCCTGCATAAGAGTTAGCTGCTCTTATATCATCAGGTAAGTGTTTCTCTTATATTTGCTTCACATAAGTTTTCACAAGGACCTTTTAACATCATGAACGACACGTCATAGTAATCACACCACAGTCTCATTCAAACTTGTTTTATAGTCTAATAAACTGCAACAGTTAATATTTGAAACTCGCATTAAAATGTACAGCATGACTAGGAGCAAATAAAGCATAGCTTCAGACCTAAAATGGAAAAAGCCTGACACTGACAGGACAATCTCTTCAAAGTTTTTGATTGACACAATAAATTTGAGTCCAGGTACCAAAAATTATCAGGTCTGCTAAAGCAGGCAATAAACCAGTGTACATACCTGATAATTTTCCCCAGGGCTGCTTAAAGGATTGCATACCCAACTGGTTTTGACAGCAAAAAAAAAACAAAACCCAACACTGAGATGACAGAGGTTCAAATTGCACCAGTCTACACTAATTCAAAGGAACCCTTCTTAAGCATCCATCAGAACAACAAAGTGTACCAGGAATTTTGCTCCCACTGCATACTGAATACAAAAGCATCACAAATTTTAGCTCTTTTGCAATTCCTGAATGCACCGAAGAAGTTATATGTACGAACCATGGAAGATCATGAAGAATCTAAATTGTTACTGTCATTTATTAACACTGCTGTATTTCCTACTACCCACAGTTTCCTTTATTAATCTGAATAGCTGGCATTAAAATGAAAATCATGATACAAAGCTCTTTATCTTCCTATTAATCAAGTTTAGAAAATGGGATATGTTACTCTAGTATTTCACAACCCTTGGTAAAACCCCTTAAAGCCCATTCCCATGCTGCACCTGTAAGCATGGATGGCACATGTGCTAGCCCTGAGCCCACCAGAATTGGTTCCTGCAGGGCAGCTCCTTGTGGCCACCCCCCAGCACAGCAGCAAACAGCCTCTCAGGCCGAGCATTTGCAGGGCTCACAGCAGAAGGCTGCAGGGCTCCAACTCTCCAGCTGTCCTGCGCTCTTGTCTGTGGGATTCATGACAGCACTTCTTGCATAACTGCGCTACAGCCCTCCTTCCTACACTGTAGCTGGAAGAGGTGAAGGTTTTTTGTTTTGGAAATTCCCACTAGCTATAATGCATTAGAGCTGCAATCGATGAAGATACTGCTTTTCCATAAATAGTAACACCACTACCTTTTGGATTGACGATACTGACTATCTGAAATGTCCAGCCCACCTTCTAGAATAATACAAGCTTACTACTCAGGCAAGAGAAACAAATCATCTGAAAAAAAGGTGAGCACACTTCAGTATGTTGCATATCTAGAAACTAAAAGTCTTGACAGAAAGGATCTACATGCCCCAGAAAACATACATCTGGTGCTGCCCTTGCTCCCTCAGCCTCCCCTGCCCTTGGAGCAGCTTGTCCTCCTCGATGGTGCCTGGCACCAGCACCGACAGAGGCCAGCCAGCTTGCCAGTCAGCCCAAGGACGCAGAAGGAACACTGGCACTTGCCCGTTATTTACTGTTACACTTCACTATGCTGGACACATGGAAACTGAAGACTACACAGCAAAGGCAATTCCAGTGAAAAAAAGACCACCAGCAGCATCCACATGGCTCTCATAAAGCAAAAGAGAAAAAGCATCTGTTTCAGACTCTACTAACACTTACACCAGTCAACTGCATTGGGGTGATGTTGTGCCTGTTTGTGACACAGGCATTCAGCAGTCTGCATCACCAGCATTCAAAACTGCTGATTCCTTGTGTACTGCTCACAGTATTTAAATACACTGTAAGTACCAGAATTTGCAGGTATCGATTACATAAACATTATACAATACACTTATGAGTATAGGGACAGATACTTCAGATGTTACCTGTACTGAGACAACAATAGTTTCTCACAGCAATTTGCATCTCTAGCTTCTTGCAGTCCCTTGTGAGACTGTGCAAGTATTCCATATAAATAGTCTATTATTTACAGTAACAATAATTTACTGGCCAAACCACACCTGTCTTTCCAAACTAGTTAATCCTCAGATTTTAAATTAAAATCTTGGATTGATTCATCTAAAACAGGATTTGGAAGTGTTTTTTTTTTTTCTGTTTTATTTCCAGTAATGCCACCAAATGGCAGCAGCGTCCCTTGCTGCACAGTAAGAAGACGTGTAGGCTGAGCCATGTGCTAAAAATCTTCCAAAATCTAGCACAGGAGACAACTGGCTGTGCAGAGCTCAAGCAGGAATTTTATCAAACTGGCAGAGGGGACAGAAAAACCAACCACTTACTCGGTTATTCAATTTTATGAAATGCATCTCGAGCCAGTTTTCACGTTCAGCCCCAGATTGCATGCTCTGACTAATGAGTGCACTGAGCTGTAAATATCTATCTGCATTTTCTCAACACACAGTAATCTTTCTTCCCCAGCCGTGCTCTTTAGCTGTCCTACGGTTCCTGCAGATGAGGCTTCTTTCCTACTTACACAATACAGACACTCAGGTTGGCTTTGGAAATTCATGCTTGTGGGTAGAAGAAATTAAAGGCTACCATAGGAAGAAACTGCATCAGACTTGCAACATGCCTACAGTAGTAAAATTTAAATCTGGGCAAGATGTCATGTTAGGAGTGTAGCAGACTGAGGCTCCATGCAGTCCAGTGATAGAAGGGTCCGAGTCCTGAGTCGCACTCTGTAAGCAGGGTGGGAGGTAACTGGAGAAGGAGCTAAGGTGGCTAGGAATCTAAGGTCAGTGCCTAAAATTAAGTGCAATAAATCTGGTCTTGCACATGCAAAACAACACGTTCCTGTTTACAAAAAGCATATCTGCATTTATATCTGCTTTTTGAGACAAGGCTGATAATACTCATAGTTAAAGTGATTTAATGACACGACTTTTGAAGAGGTTTACAGAAAAACTGGACACAGCAAAGCAGGTATATTTTAAAGCTATATATTTTTCACGTGCAGGTCAACCTCAACATTTAATTCCAAATTTTTCAAAAAATCACTAAACTCAAACTTGAAATAGTCCTCCTAAGAAATGAAACACTTTGGATTAATACTATTAAAATGCAGCTTTTTGCTGCTATTCACTTCAAATGTTTTATTAATTGTTAATTAATTTGATTATTAAAGCCAAACATTCCAAAAAGCACTAAATCTCTGTACTGGATCCAATACATTCAACATGGATCCAAAACATTCAATTTACATTACAAAAATTAAATGAGATATTAACTTGCACACATATTAAAAGGAGCATGCACACATTTTAACTTTTCAATTGACTACAACAGCTTTCTTGTTGCTTCTTTCATTAAATAGCCAGAAATCAATGAATCTTTTTTAAAAACCCTTTTGTAGAGATCAATGCAAGTCTGACAAGCCTAGTTATACACATTATTATTATTTCTTTTATTTATGAGAAATGTCTTCTTTTCCTGACACAATGAGAATTAAAAGGCATATTCAGTATATTTCCTCCAACATATCCATATTACTAGCTCCTGTATATAGTGACAGAATAAATTACTGCACTGACACAAACTAGATCTTTGTACTAATAGGATTTTTTTTTTTTTTTTTTGGTCACAGAAGTAGAGCCACAAGACTACAACGCATAGCAAAGGAATAGATAAATATATAGCTACTTGATAAAGAAGCAGTTAAAAACTCTATCACACCTACAGGAAAGCTTTTGTTGGTGTTTTTAATTGTAGGAACACATCACAAAGTTAATCTTACAATGCAAAGTAAAAAAAAAAAAAAAAAGCCACACAAATGCCTTTTATCATTGTTTATAGTTTACAGTATAACCTTCCACAGATAAACACCAGATAATACTTCTGGTTTAAAGCAAAGGTATTTTCCTCAGTGGTATTTGAAGGCAAAATAGTCTATCTGTATATTCCATACAGTTTTAGTGTGAAAGGAAAAAAAATGAACCCAACTACAGCTGTTTTCAATGGAGCAGCACTAGTTAATCTTTCATTTTATTAGCACACAGTGCATCCTTAATGGACAAGATTATTTACATCCTCTGTGCTTGTACTAAATCCTCATCCAGCCTCACATAAATCTACATGCTTGGATTTTAATGGGGACAGGATGATGGGAATATAAGTGACACTTTAAATGTCAGAGAAAGTGATTGTGAAGAAGCTATGTAAGATATGAGTCCTTCATTTTGACTGAAAAATGATGTCATTATTAGTACTGATATATAGCTAATTGGTCATTAGTGTCTGTTGAATTCTACATAACATATGTAATCCTAAATATTCAATGCTCCATAGAATAACATTTCATGCTAGTAAATTTGTTTTCAGGAGGAAGCCACAAAATAAAAACAAAACAACAAGAGGTGTAAGGGAGGGAATTTCATATGACATAATGCATTTACTGGAAAATTCCTACATTTACAAACTAGTATTTGGGAGGAAAAAGGAATTAATCCATGTTGATACATAGAAATGTGACAACTAAAAGATGTGCACTCTTGTCTCCTTGAAAATATGCTTCAAGCAAGATCCTTGGCAAAAGTGGGGGACTTTAAGATGGTTGGTTGAGTTGACCGCTCACAGATGTGCTGACATATGGAAGCCAGTGCCAATGCGATACAACCTGTTGTACAGTGTCAGCAGTATAATGACAGAACAGGTTGAACTCCTGCTAATGGCCATAAGTGCTGAAGGACAACTGTGACATCCACATACATGCTACTTATCTATCCTCTCACTATGCATCTGGAGACAAGTTATAATTGCTTATCACTTACCAAAATATTTTTCATGATGACCTAACTTCCTATAATGTTTTTAATAACAAAAACTACACCATAACATACAGAGCTAAGGAAAAATAAAGTCTTCTAAATATTTATACTTTCAATTCCTATCTTCTATTTGCTAAGGGAAATTAAGTTATTACCTCAGATCTGACACAGAGTTGCCAACATTCTGCTACCATGAGGCACTGCACAGGAAAAAAACACAGGCTTGGCACATGTAACCCAGATAAAAAACAAGAGACATGCCTGTCTTATCTTGATGGCATGAACAGACAGGATTTAGCTCTCATTCTGATGTACTGCATGACTTAATTCATCTTTTTCTGCCTTACATTTCCCTCAAAGGAAATGCAGTATCATTCCCTTACTACAGTGTACCAAGAACTCTAATATATGAGCAAAATGCACTTCTTACAGCTACCTTTGAATAGAGGGAATAGCTGACATGCCAGAACAGATCCATTTCCCACTTGACCACCAGAGAGAAAATACAGTTCCTCTTACCAAGTAATGGAAATTTCTTTTCCTTTTCTGTAGAAATTTCTTCTTGTCTACCAGCTGGTAGCCAAGTAAATGCCTTTATACACAAGGTCCATGCATAAAGTTATAAGACCTTACAAAAATGTTCTCTTTATATGAACATCCCCTTCTTCTTTCTTCCTTTAATTACTGATACTTTTAATAGCATTCCATGATTGCAAATTGTACAGGTTAGTTATATAGAATGTCAAAAAATAATTTAAAAAACACCTAAAAAACAAAAAAACAAACGAACAAAAAAACCCACAGACTTTTTTCCCCCTCTGGCTGTAAATCTGTTGCCTTTCAGTTTCATGCAGCTCCTTGAACTCTTATGAGGGCAGTTAAATAAGTATTACTAATTTATCTTCTATCATTTATTGTGTTCTCTTGCAGCAACATTTTTTCATTTCCTCTTCTGTCTGACCTGATATTTAAGACCCTCTTCACATGAAGTGTTCCTATCTTTGTCACCTCTCCATAAAGCTCTGGAAGTGCTTTATCTTGCAATGTTCTGTTCTGGTTAACATGGGTGTTCCAGCTGCAGATACACCTCTGGGAGACCTAACAAAATTATTCTTTTCTTTCTTTACTTCATGTACAAACAGTGCTTACTTAGTTCACGAAGACCTCACAAGATACAAACACTTTTGCTGTTCAAAATGCTGCACAGCTCTTTCTCCTGAATGGAAGAAGCAAATTCAAACTAAGGAGCAAAAGCAGATGAACCCTACCAATGCACACAACTTACTTCTGCAATTAGTCTATGCTGCAGTCATAAATCTCATCCATGTTCTCTTGTTCATGTGTTCAGAAATTGTGGAAACCAACAAACTGTACTGAAAGTGTGCAATCTCTCACATTCTGCTGCAGGAGGCGATGCAGACTCCTCTGTCAGAGAGACCCAGAACATGAGGCAGCACTATCAGCAGGGAACACAATGGTACAACTGGCACCCAAAGTCATTCTTCACTACTGGTCAAGAAAACACAAAACTGGTGTTCTGCTGCTACTGCCTTTAAAGGGCAAAGGTCAAATGGGCAAAATTAGTAAGTTGGACATCTTTTTTTAAGAAATATTTTTCTCTACAACAATATTATAAGAAAAGTATCAAAAAGATTTCCAGCTAGTAAGTCTCATTTTCTTCACTTCTTAACTCTGGTACAAAATTGCCTGTTTCTTCTGAGCAGAAATGCTCAGAAGTGACAAATGTCAAATACTCCAAACATCTTTAGGTTTCTCTTCAAAACTAATCAATAGTCCTGAATGCCTATGATCTCAGCTCTGTCAGCTCCATACAAACCTCTACCATGAGTTCTATCTTCTGCGCGTGAGAAGGAATGATTAATACTCATTAGGAAAAACAAGTAACTAAAAACTAAACTTCTGTGGATTTAGTCATCACCAATAAAATCTCTGTTAAGAAAATATTTTCCCCAGTGTTAATGCAGCAATATAGTACCATAAACAACTATTTTATTTGAAGCAGCTTTTCTAACATTACGTAACTCCTTCTTAGACAATTTATATACTGCAGGATTTACTTACTGCACAAATCTATGCTTTCATCCACCAACACAAGTACCTACTGATAACAAATAAGGGAAATAAAATTTATGTCCTCTTAATACATAAATGTTGCATTAGTCACTAAGTCTCCAGATAAGTCAGAAGTCTGCAATCCTAATATTCAGAATAGTGGAAAACAAACAGAAGGGCCCTGTAGCTATGTTCGCAATCTGTCCTAGCAAAACATCTGACAGCTGCAACACTAACAGAATTAACAGTGGAAGAATTAGTACCAGACGCTAAACAGTTGCTATAGAAAGACTCATCCATTTCTTTTCTTCTTCCCCTCTTCTTCAACCTGGCTACCCCACCACTTGACAAAATTAACACTCAGTATCATTTTTTTCCCCTTTGTTATTTAAAAAAAAATGCACCATAAATACCCTTTCATACACAAGATGATGAACTTCACTCTGCAATCTCCCTAGACTCTTAAAGACACAGCTTGCAGCTGAAAGGACTATGTCCCCACTTCTCTTCTTTTGAGCAGAAAATATACATCCACTTGCAGCATGTTCCCACTTATGGGCGGTGGGATTCCACTCACTGTCATTACAGAGCTGTCAACTGAACAAGGCAGCATCTGCTCCCTTTCTTTACAAGCTCCCTGTTCATACCTAGCCTCACTTCTAAGTGCCTTCACCTGTTCCTTTATGCTCTTCCTTCCTTCCCTGCTCCTTTGCTCTTTTCCCGCTGAGCACATCTCAAATGATTTGAGTAAGGATGTCCACCTCAAGTGCTGGCATTCAAACTCATCCTGGAACAGCTGAAGCAGACAAATTCCTGAAATCCTACAAGGACAAGTCCTCCCCCCCCCCAAAAAAATATAAAAAAAGCTACTCGGGATATCAAATTCAGAAGTTCTACAGGAATTGAACTGCAAATGAGGGCAAGTGTCAGGTGTTAAACTATACAGCTTCTGTATCTCTTCTATCCCTCTTCTATATCTGAAGGGGAGATACAGAAAAGAAGTGGACAGATTATTTAGTAAGTTGTGACAGAACAAGGGGAAATGTTTCCAAGCTTAAAGAGAGTAGATTTAAGTTAGATATAAGGAAAAAGTATTTTACAGTGGGGGCGGTGAGGCACTGGCACAGGTTGCCCAGAGATGTGGTTGATGATTCACCCCTTGAGACTTTCAATGCGAAGCTGGCTCAGGCCCTGAGCAACCTGGTCTAGCTGCGGCGTTCCTGTTCATTGCAGGGGAGTTGGACGACATGGCCTTCAAAAGTCCCTTTCAACTCTAAGGATTCTATGACTCTATCTCACGTCAGTTGATAATATGTCATTACTCTGCTAGGAGTGTAAAAAAAAATCCCAAACCCATCAGAACAGATTTATTCAATATGTATAAATATAGATATGTTTAGAAAAGCTTGAAATACACTTTTCTTCTCCAAGCTTCCAGGCACAATAGTGCTTTACCTGAAATATCTAGATAACTAGATAAATTAGTGTGTTTATATATAATTTATATATAAATACAAATGTCCAAATTGTGCTACTATGGAAAAGCAGTCATTTTTGAAGGACCAGTCTTCTGCAACACATAATAAAAATGTTATTGGGAAATCACTGTCTTACTCAAAAGTCTAAACTCTGCACAATCACTCAGTGTGTCTCCCTGTTTTGTATGCTGTAAGTAACTTCTCAAACTGATGTCATGGTAAAGACAAATACAGGACTGGAAAAAGAATTCTTCGGTCACTGACTCCAACCCCTATTATCACAGAGAAATGCATCTTAGACTCTCTTTAATGTAACTCTTACTGAGGAAAGGTCATATTCTGCATAGTGAAACTGTGACAGTGAGAAATCTGATGGGGAAAGAAGTTAAAAAACTGAAACCAAGCTGCAATTGGACTCAGAAATCTTTTATGTGCAATATATAAAACTAAAACAACAGTATTAGATGTCCTTCGCTTGTGCTCTTCTCCCCTGGCATTCCTCTGAAATTTCAATATATTTTTTCAGCGCAGTTATTCTCTTTTCACATTCATCCTCTCGTTTCTTTAGCAGAGATGCTGTTTGAGCTTTTACCTTCCTGGAAGCTTTTAGCTCTAAGATGCAAAATGTAACCCTTGCTCCTATTTTAAGGATGTACAGATATAGATCATTCTAACTGAAAATGGAAAGTTGCTGGAAATACAATAGACAAAATTTTAATAAGTCTCAGTTGAAATGACACACACGAACTTTTTATCTAGATCGGCAGAGTGCAAATGATGGTATTTTTTAGAGGGAAAGTTAAAATGAGGTAAAAAATCTCTTGTTACTGAAGTCTTCAAATTATTTCACCTAGTAGTCACTGGGTTAGTCATATAAGAACTTTAAGTGGTCAGAGGAAAGAAAATTCAGAGTCCAACCTAAATTCTAGACGAAAAGGAATCACAGAATCATAGAATGGCCTGGGTTGAAAAGGACCACAATGATCATCTAGTTTCAACTCCCCTGCTATATACAGGGTTGCCAACCACTACACCAGGCTGTATTCCCCCAGCCCTTAGTTTTGTATGACAAATGGGTTACATTTAAATAACAACAGAAGTAATGTTTCTAATGAGAATTGTCAAGGATTCTGTCAGAAGCAGAAAGTGAGGGACAATCCATTCACACACAGTTGGTTTTCTAACATGCATCACAGGGGATCCACGTGAGAATGCTCCCCTCACCAGACCTTCATAACTTTTGGGGCTAATAGACAAATTCAAGCAAAACTGATGACAATTATAAATATTTCTTTACAGTTTCTGAAAGTGAGAGTCTAGTTTGTAATACAAGGGAAACTATAAATAATGTGTCCCTTTAGCAAGTTGAACCTTTCTAAACAGCAGAGAATCCACACAGGAGGACAATGCTGCTGCTCCCACAGTGCTTGTTAAATAAAAAGAGTTTGTGCTAATGCAGGTCTTTAAAATTGCTTTGTTAACACAATGTCTTAGCAGGATTCAGAAAGCACCTTGAGGAGAATGCTGCAGCAATGCAGGCTTCCTCTTAGCTGTCCTCCCACCATTTTGCTATCCTATCTCTTTCACTTCAGCTTTGCTTAGGAGTGGAAAGCCGAACTTCAAGAAATGAAAAAAGACTTCATAAAAATGGCATGACAGAACGCTGCATGCATCTTGTTTTAGTTATAGACAGTAAATGTATTCATTTTGCAAAGACTCCCACTTCTGCTACTAACAATGCAAACTGCTGAATTTGCTGAAATTTTCCCTTACTTCTTTCTTGCTCACCATCAACAACAAAAGAATCAAGAGATCAAAACCTTCTATCCTAACCGTGCAGGCACTTACAGTCCCTGCGCACTTAACTTTGTGCTAACAGGATGTGGCCTTCATTACTGTTACATGAGTCAGGAACGGACTCATTTCAGATAGGTTTGTTCTGCAAGGCTAATGAAAGTAAGAAGTAGGGATAAAAATATGAGATGGCAGAAGCTGACACATAGATATCTAAACAGCAAGTCTGCTGCTCGCATAAAAAACACTGAACTTTTACCACACAGTTAGTGTATGCTCATCTTAAAGATCAAAATATAATCAAATAAAAAGAAAAAATAGCTATCTATAATTTAATAATGCTTCATCACCTGATGACTACACAAATATAAACACAGAGGGCAAACACAAAACAACTGTGATTTCAAAAGCACAATGTCATCTGAAGTGCACTGTATTGTTACAACTCTGTAATCAGTCTTCTGACTTGGGCTTCAAAACATGTTTAATATTGTCCTTTCACTTCTACTCTGAGTATTTACAGAGAAAAAGCTACTACTCCTATTTAATAATTTCCCTTTCACTTCTTTACCAAGTTCTGTACTCATAATTACTTTTTTGAGTCATCCTTAAAACACGAGAGCAAAGAATCTTAACTTCCTTGTATGTTTTTCTTTCAAGCAGATGATGCTAAATAGAGAACACTACTATTTGATTCAAAGTCACTATAAGGACATTTTACATACACTTCCTTTTACAACTCAAAAGAACCAAAAATAAGTCAAGTACAACAGAAAAAAAATGTACAATGTTAAGGAGGATAAATTAAGTGTATTACGTGATTTCTGTTTCTGAATTAAATGGTCTCCACTCCAGCCTAAAAGCTAATGCTTCTTTATCACATATTTTAAACCCATGTTTGCACACCTATGTTTAAGTTGTTTTTACAGCTTATTTTGCTTGTAAAGTCAATATTAAAATATTTGCAAAAGCTTTTAAATGGGCCCTCCACCGGTGTTTTAAAAAGCAAGACTTTTTGCATCATAATTGAAGATACCTACAAAGCACCACTGTAAGCATTTTCCACACCAAGAAACAGGGGCTTCTTTAGGGCTTCTAAGCTCTTTGCAATCCAGTGTCATAAGCCATTTCAGTACTGCTTTATCTCTGTACAAGATGCCAGAGACAGACATCATAGCAGAGGTTTCCCATTTAAAAGTTGGCTTTTTTTTTTTTTTTCAAAGCATCTGAACTTCTCACAGTATTAGCACAACTTCAATCTAATTTACAGCCTTCAACAAAACCTGAAAGATAATGGTATTAGTTTTGGTTTTAGCAAGTCCTCTTCTGCTTTTTTAAAACCCAGTGAAAGCCCACTGCATGTCAGCAGTTAAGGGCTGAGACATACATTTCATGAAAACTAATTACAACCTGGAGTGCAACAAGGAATCCGGCAACTTTAAAACATAAAGATGATATTCTCTGGACCACTCAGTAAAAAGCTAAGAGCGTACTAGAAAGCACATGAGAACAGACATGGTACACTTAGAAATACATTGTAGTAAATTAGTAAATTTAGGGGAAAAAAAAACAAACAAACAGATATTGACAAGATACTGGCAATACATACTTCTGACAAAGCTGGCTGAACAGTACTTTGGGAGAAAGAGGACCTCTTCCAGCCTCTCTCATGCTGTGTAGGAACAAGAACATCGCTGAAGTCAAGGGTCCTGGGCTGGAGAGGTTTACCACCAAAGGATCCTTCAAAGTAAAAGTAAAATATGCATCAGATTTCAAAATGAGTGACACGCAAGTCTTATTTTAGTTTAATACATTTATCACAAAGAACAAAGTAATGCTTATTCTCAGACAGTTTTACTCTTTTTAAAAAAGCTTGATATCACCTGAAGACTTAAACAGTGAAAGAGCAAACTTATTAACTGAACCGTAGTAGTAATAATACCAAGAAATTCTCAGTGAACAAACTGGCTGTTAACCAGTAATTTTTTTAAACAGGCATGTCCATTATTCCCAGAGTTAAGTGAAATACAGGAGTGCTTACAGACAGAGTAATGAGTTCTTAAACAGTGAGGTCTTTTTGCCACGCTATGGTTCATCAAAGTTATCCATAAGGGAACTTTCTCCCATGTTTTCTCTGAAACTAATTAGTAACAAATATAATGAAATCTTATTTATTTGATCTGTTTTTCAGAATATAAATACCAAGTGGAAGTTTGCCTCGTATACCCCTTGGTTTATCTGTTTTACTCTTCTTCCCATGTGCACTGAGCTGAGAGCTGCATACTGAAATTTTCACAAATGGAGCAGCTACAGAAACCCACCCTGCTCCCCCAGGAACTGAGCACCAGAAAGGCTCAGGCTGCAGTTCACAAGCAGAGGCTGACAGCAGACCAGTGTAGATCAGCCATTTTTGAGGCAACCTACAGGACACGGCATCATCTCCACGTTAAGACTCACACCTCCCAGCAGGTCCCAGGGCTGCAGGGAACTGACCAGCAACCACGTCTTAGAGCAAAAGATGCTTCCGAGTTGCTTTGGGGCTACTTGTGTTCAAAAAGCTGCAGGCCATCGGCACTCCTTCACATGCCCCTAGGTTCATCCTTGGTCCCAGTGTCTACTGGTCTCCTGATCCTCACAAAAACAGATCACAATTTCCAGACAAACAACTAGAGAGGGTGCCTCTTCTAAAAACAAAACTGAACAAAAACTAAGCTCTGCGGATACACACAAACATAAAGTAATCGCATCACGTTACATGCACTATCAAAACTCGAGAAATACCCTTTACCAAGCACAAAGCTAGCAGTTTCTCCATTAGAATCAGTTAGGCTACTAGAGTCCTCTGATCCTCTGCTGACATACACAGACCACAAGATACATTCTGTGCTCCAAAGAGCTTACTTACTTTGTAAGCATTGTCATTAAAGAGAAAATAAATCTTTCAACCTTACGGCTGTGTAAGGTTCACATCACACATAAGCCAACATACCACTGCTTTTCTAAGCCTCCAGGCACAAACAAGCTCCAGACTTCAGTTGCGGCTGGGGAATAACTTGGTGAAACATGTTGCTGTTCAGAACTGCCATTAGCAGTAACAAAGATAACAGTGCAATGAATTTCACACTGCTCTTGCCTGGAGAAGCTATGAGAACCACTGAGAACAATATACGGAAATCTTTGTAATTTCAGCAGTGTCTGAAAGATTCCCACCTCTCAATCCTTACCACCACCAGAAAGCTCCCAGCAACCAGCAGAAAGAAAGAAAGAAAGAAATTAAAAAGAAAAATTGATAACTCTGCAAACTGCCTTCTGTAACTACCAGAGGGAAAGGGACACTATCCTTACTCCACCTGCCAACAATATATTATGAAAATGAGCATCTCTAAGAAACAACAAGGAACAACAGCATGTTGATCACAATGACAACAGTTTCCTTCCCATATGCCTCTGAGGACAAGACATTTGGTCTTTACTAGAATTTTGTTACTCTCAGTTTAACACTCCATCTTGGAAGCATGCATTACATTCTACAACCCCCATCAACATATTGCTGAGGCAGACCAGAATGAAATATTTCATCAACACTTTACAGAGCCAGAAATACTCTATCCTGTATTATACATACATATTGGAGAAACAAAATGGGAAACAAACATTAGCCATTCTTTCTTAGGTCAAGCATTATTTGCTATTTCAGTGTTAGAAAATATGAAAGGAAGTGACTATTCTCCTTTCACGGCAGACAATTGGTTTTGTAACAGGTGTGATTCACAGACATCATAAACTGGCTGAACTGCTAAAAGGCAGCCATACCACACTGACAATGCCCAATCTCAATCCTAGAGACCATCATGGACTGGCCTGAAGGTAAAAAGTTTGGAACATCACCAGGAGAAGAAATATCACGAGCTAAAGAGGCCCCCCCACTGCCAGGCAGTAAGAGATATAGAATCATCTATAATTCAAAGACAAAAAGAAACAAGAGAGTAAGAGTTCATCTTTAACAGAGACGTGATTTCCTTGCACCAGCTTCTTCCCACATTTGCCCAAATATTTCTCACTGCACACTTACCAACTGGGAGTCTGAAGTATGACAGATTTTTAACTTTGTTCCTTTTTCCTTCATCTCATACATCAGTTCATTTAGTATGTGAGTCTGTGCCAAATTCTGAAAGAAAAAATAAATCCCAGAACACACACCCATTTTTACTACATAGCTCTCTTCAGGTATAAATTCTATATTCAGGGTTATACAAAACCTGACGTATTTAATAACGTGCAACTGAGGCTTAAGTGAGTAGAAAAAGCAGATATCACCCTTACAAGAGCTATCACTAATCTCAGACTGTTTCCAAAATTGTATCTAATTCTATTCCTACAATCTCCAAGTATTTTCCTATTAATAACATTGTTATTGTTGAACAACATTTTTGTTAGTTTGTTTATTTTGCTTTTGCTTCTTTGATGGCCACGACAGTACTAACAAAAAGCATTTGTTTCTGTTAAAATCTGCAGCCTTCCTCACAGCGTCACAGCTTTTTTTTTTTCCTTTATTACGGTTAACGTTTGCTGCAAGTTACTTAGGTTTCCTCAGTGCCCTGTGTCTGCTCAGAGAATAATCTGTAGTAATTATACACTTAAAATTTTACTTATTATAGCCACCATCATAAATGTTAAGTGAAGTGTGCCAGCTCAGAACACCTTTGAAGCAATTTAATTTCATTTGCTTACTCCTGACCGCAGATATGTATTTCTCTGTCCAACCAGCAGGCATTAAGATGTTCCAATATAAAAGCTAGTAAAGCTGCTGCTATTTTTAGGATGTTGGATTTGTTATACATCCAAATCAATAAAAGTTTACTCAGATAGTTCATTCTGGTCAGGGAAAAAAAACACTATAATCAATAAAAATAAGCATGAGGTACCATTTTTCACACCCATCAGTACGTTAAATACCATGCATTACTCATGACTGCCTGATGCTGAACTACAAATAAAACCATATGCTGAAGTACAACCCACACACATATGCAGCGTGTAACACACGACATTTTCATTTGTCTCAATACTTTGAAAACTGCTACTGATCCAGGAACTCTTTTTTTTTTTTTTTTTAAATAAAAGGAAATATTACTTAGATAGAAAAGAGCAGAAAGAATTTGTAAAGGGCCTCCTGAAAGCAGAAAGTGGTAACCTTCAAAACCTTCCACAAAGCCTACAGTTTATAAAAATTAACATTTCTGAAGTCTATGAAGAAAAAACTGTATGAGCATTCCATCTTACCTGCATGACAGCATTAAAAAAGCACGTATTTCCTAAATTATTTATTCCTTTAACTGGAACTGATGTACCACTACCAGAACTTTTCCCTTTCAGAATTTCACTTGTTTCACTGCTTTCATCGCGGAGTCGTATGATTTTTGATGAACCTGTAATTAAACTACAGATTAGCATTACTTGATAATTGGAAAGTTAAAACAACTCAGTCCTTCTTTGGATTATGTTCATTATTTTTGACATAAGCTGAAAGACATCCCAATGGCACTCAAAGCCACTTTATAAAGTCTTTAAAAAACATGAGATATCAACAGTTAAAAACCTGGAGAAAAAAAATCCCACAACTACATATATCCAATGAGTGCCTTTCACAATAATTAGAACATCTCCTAAGACTTTAGCTTCTTCATTATGTAAAAAATAAAGAAGTAAAATAGGTTCTCTTAGTTTATTAACAACAAGAAGTTTAACGCATGTTCTTTAGGTGCTTTGGAAACACCACACAAGGGCTGTTTTTTGGGTGCATTTATGGAGAGGTAACCAAAAGTTACCACCTGAATACTGCACATTTTTACCAATTTTTATGCTTTCCTTAAATTGCCTGGTACAACTTGGCCAAGGCAGTTCCATTTGAGTTGATATCAGTTTTCTCAAATGCTACGTTTGCTCCCCCACCCACCTCCCTTTGTAACAGCCTAAGGAGTTGCTAGTACAACCCAAATGGATACAACGTTATTTTAATTTCAAACCACAAGAATCTGATACAGCTGCGATGGAATATGCTACCAGCATAACATCCGTGCGTTTTCCTATTTCTCTTATTATTTAAATAGATTGGGGCAGCAAAGTTAGACAGTCATTAACTTGTAGCCTAGAGGTAATGGAAAGACTTGAGATAACAATATTTAGCCCGGAATTCTACTAGCAACTTTCATATTGTCATGGTTGCAGGACTAAATATGAACATTACTGACATCTGCAGTGTCTTAAATATTGATTAACAATGCATGTCAATGTAAACGAGTTATGGACTTAATAGATGCCAAGAACTGTGATGCTGCAATCTATGCCTTGACATATGAATTCATGTATTTGTTCTAATGAGTTTCACATCGAAATCTCATTAAAGTGTTCTTGGGAAATAACTAACCAGCCTATTTACGGTAATGAAATGCTCATGCCAAAAGGTTCTTTAATGTAGGTTCTGAATAGTTTCTTGCTTACAAGATTAAAAAATATAATTAAATAAAAAACAAGTCATTAAAATGTTTTATCTGCAACAAGCATCTGATGCAGTCTGCCTGCACCCTGCAGCGCCATCAAGGCATAATTATTTCTCTGAATTGCATCCGAGTTTGACAAAATGCAGCAAGGGGTGCTTTGCTGTTTAAAGATATTTTTAAATGTTCCTAGTAACACTGCTTACACAGCTTTAAAATATTCTTCATTTCACAAGAGAAAGGCAAAGAAAGAGACTAAATTGTCCTTGGAAAAACAACGTGTTTTTTAATGCAGTAAACAACGAATGGCTTGAGAGCTGCTCACACCCCAAAACAGTCACTGTTTCATGGGCTATGTGCAGTAACATTTTTTAATTCACATTATAAGGGGTTATTCTATAGTGTCTGATGCTCCTTCATCCACAAAGAGCTCCAAAAGCATCTTAGCAGGAGAAAGGGAGCCCCAAGTATATGCAGCTTGAAGGCACTACTCACTCTCAGAAATTTGATGATATTTATTGGAAAAGTGTGCACACAGAGAAGTGTGCTGGAGAGAAGAGATGGTTAAAAAGAAAAAAAAAAGCCAAAATTGTGTAAATAATTTGTGTATTAGTATACCACAGTTGTTGCATTTATCCATCGGCATTCAAAAACATCTGGGACAGCATCTTAAAGTAAACAATGTTCACAAGGCCATCTGGACAAAACTGCAGGCAAAAATTAAAGCATAAGCATATGGAAAAGCAGATTTTTCTCTTCCCTGTAGCAGTACAGGATGACAAATGTCAAACCTAGATCTGTCCACGCTTCACTGTGCTACGCTTTGCAGCACCACCTGGCTCTCCTTGCACAGCCACCAAATATGGACAGCACTGCCACAGCGGACCATATCTGCAGGGCAAACTCGATAAAAGCATTTCACTTCATGGTTAAATGGAAACTTCACACAAGTAGCAAGGCTCCATTTGCTGAATCTCACATATGAATTATTTAAGGGGGAAAAACAAAGCAACAGCATTCAGTTCTGGGATAAGGGCTGAGAGAAAATGCAATTGCAAAGCACAGTGCATGAGAACCAGCCATATGATGTCACAAAGCTGGATAATTAGCACAGGGCTGAGAAGGAGCAATAAATTAAGAAAAGGCCTGTATGTTGTTACAGAAATCAAGGCACCTCCTTTCATTAAGAAGGTTTTAATTATCATCTCTTGATTTTTCAGTACATTTTACAAGCTAATTCCACACAGTATTTCGCTAGCTTTTTGTATCTGTGAAAAAAATCAGTGCTTTGCCATTACAATCACTATCTGCCATCTAGCTCACTCCATACAGACATTTTTAGGGACATAAAAAGAGCCAGAGGAAAGACAGCGGTTTTTAATTGAACTCTGTTCAGTGTCCCTGGTTTGAGGATAGATGACAGACAGGCCTAAAGCTGAATGTTTAGTTGACATGTGATGAGTTGGCCAGTCTTAATAGAAGATGCTGGTGATGCCTGTGATAGCTAGTACTTCCACAGCTTGGGGCTGGAGGGTCCTTCTGCAATATTAACCCACGGCTACAAGCCTGTTATTAATCAAAAGACCAATACATAATTTTTTAAAGTGAATTTGCACTGAACTGTTTCAGATTCCTCCTGACCTAATCTTGCAATTCTGTAATGTTTTCACAGAAGTGCTCCGAGATATGAAAAGTGACTTTTTAAGCCAGTATAGATAAAAGAATTTTAAGATAAGGACTCTACCAAAAAAATCTATTGCTGTACACAAGGACCTACAACTCCTCGCTGAATTTCCTTCTGTGAAAGGAAGAACTACCATCCACCCAGCCATGGGAAGCAGTAACTGTTAAAGAGGAACTCCTGACAGCCTTGCCAAAAGCAAGGTGGGTGAAAAGTACACATGTAATGGAATTCATCACCTCATTTTTGTATGCAATTCACTATTACATCTTTTAGAGTTGACACAGGTCCCCTCAGTCTCTCTGCCTTTCTCAGACAGGGTGGGCATTGGCCCCAAGCAGCCATCAGGGGCTGCCCATTTCCTACACCACAGCAGGCCATTGTGCCACTGTTTTCTTCAGCTTTTCTAGCTCCCTCTGCTCATCTACATCTCACCTTGTAAGCTCTGAGAGAAGGAAACATTGCAATTGCACGGCACTGGCCTTACAGGTATGTGACAGACCTCAAGCCCTAACCTGATGCATAGAACAATTCAGCTCATGAATGACAAATGATCAACCCAGGTGCAAAAGCAACATAGTGCTGGCACAATCACTTGCAAAAGATGTTCAGAAAACTTATCAGTGGTCCAATATCTGTTCTCCAGCACTACAAACATTTGCAGCCTTTGTGGACTTTTATATCTCTCTTGCTGAAAGTGAAATGTGCCTAGGGGTGCAGATGGTATGCAAGCAAAAATGTAAATGACATCCAATTTTTCTTTCAGCTGGGGGAGTAAGCATTTTTGCTCATCTTTTCAATATGACTGTTGCTGCGCTGTTTTTTTTTTGTTGTTGTTTTTAATTAAAAATGAGGGTTCCAGGAATATGCACTTTTATTCCAAGGTCAAGCCTTTTTCACTGAATAGAACTGCAGTACTTCAGTTGAAGGTCTTCATAGGAAAAGCAAGGTTAATAGATTTCCTTTCTTTTACCAAGTTCTCCTCATGCATGTTTTACAAAATGCTACCAAATTGTCTGGCACTCCTTTTTCATTTAAAAATTTTGTTTTTTTTCCAACACTGTACAACAATGAGAATCCAACCCTTAGAAAAACAGAACTGTACTAAACATAAGTGGTCACTAGATTCGTGTTCTAAAGGATTGATTCCTCATGTGGGGTTGCTGTCCTACCAACTTTATTTCTATGATTCTGCCAGGTTGTTATGAACTAAAAAAACTCATAGAGTGAATAGAGCACATAGAGTGAAAGAGTAACCTACTCAGCCTTCAGTGCTGATGCTCCATGCCCAGGTGGCTGGTGCTACACCTCACAAGCAAGCAAGAACACAGACAGGAAAGAGAAAAACCTATGGCTAAAAATGGCAAATGTCTAAATATTTGTATATTATAACAAGTTAAGTAAATGTGAAAAACTCAGGACAGACAAAAGAAATGTCTTTTTGCTGAGGTGTACTTCGAATTTGGATAGTCAACATATTCTGCATTATTTTGCTAGTTACATTTAGATTTTTCACACCATTTGTTTTTCAGGCATGTTAACACCCAGTACTCATACTGTAAAGTTATAGATTTTTAATTTTTCCATCAGTTACATATCCACTAAAGCAAATATCAAGTTTTCAACTTTCATCTGTTGGCAAAAGCTGGGCAGCTGAATTTACCAGCAAAATCTTACTCCTCTGCTTTATCTTCCAAATAACAAAATTAACTACAGAATTTTAGAACAGATATTCTTCCTTTCCATTCTATTGCCACACAAACAAATTTAATTAACTGCTTTATAAAGAAATTCAGTATGCAATCCTATGTCTTCTCCAATGTCTAGTTTGGCTTTTATAAAGGAAAATATGCATTTTTAAAACCTCAGAACAATTTATTTTCTCCAGCAAATGAGCAGGCACCCAGCTAGCAATCTCTCAGCATGGTTTCTGTGTACTACATGTGCATTATGTCCATGTGAAGCTCACAAGTGTGCCACACTGACAATACTGCACCTGCCTTTCTGTGAAAATCATCATGGCCTGCTAACCTTTTCCACAAAACAAATTTCTGGGTGGTACACCCTAGAAAGCAATCTTGCTTTATTCTTCCATCTTGTGCCCAACATGACCTCTTAACCAAACAAACTCCTCTACAGAGAGGGAAAGAAAAAAAAAAAAAAAAAGGGAAAAAAAAAATAGCAGGCATGGCTGGGTACAACAAACCATAGGATCAGATGCGAAAATCACACAGCTGCAAGCATTCTTTTGGGAACCCAGCACTGGGATTTATCTCAATCGCTTAATGTAATTACAAAAGTCAGTCATGTAGTAGTAATGTAATTTGCACATTTTTACAGCTGAAGTGAAGTCGAATCTTTATGAGAGGCTGAGTGAAAAGCAGGGATCCTGCTGCCACACTATTCCACCACATTAGTACCAAATGACAAGCATTTTGCTTTTGTTTATTTTCCAGGCTGCATTAATTAAGAAATCTATATAACCCTCCCTTACACACTGAAGCTGATTATTTTATCTTTAAATGACTCCCGTGCTCTCAAGAATTAAAAAAAAAAAGAAAAAACCCTAACAACCTTCATCTGTTACTTATATCTATGCTCATACTGCGTTTCTGTAGAATTTTCTACACAATGCTACTTGAATTGTAATGAAGCACCACGCCAACCAGTCGTTAGCATATAAAGAAATCCAGATAAAAGATGCATTTTTATTACAGTGCAACACTGGGGTATGAAAAGCAAGTAAATTTGTTCAATTAGGCTTTTTTTAATTGAAGGCAGAAACAGAAAAGCAATCGGATAAAGCATAAGATTAATTTTAAAGAAATGAAAAAAGTTGTGAGAAACAAGCACTGTGAAACTGACAATATTTCCTGGTTTAAAATCAGTAGTTTAATATTGACTAATATACAAAATATATACATATATACACTTTTTTTTTTAATCTAAACCAAAAAGAATTTAAAGGACAACTACACTGAAAATATCACCGTAACATGAAATGAAATGCTAAACCTAAAACAAAATAAAAGGTAAGTCATGAATGGAAGAGCTAATTTTCACTGCTGTCTGCTGTGTCCCTTGTTTTTCTGAACAGCACAAATTATGCTTTGATTTCTGATTCTACTAAAATACATATGCATGATTCTGTGATTTTGTGAAGGTATTCTAGCTTTTAAAAAAAATAACTCTTAAGCTACGATTCTCTAGTGCAACCATCTAGTGCTTCAAAGTAACTATGTGACATAAAAGAATGCTGTTGAATTTATGGAAGTAAAACTAGAAAATCAGATCTGTTAGGAAATTCCTGCCCACACGCCTATTACTTCTTCATCCATGCATCATTCCTAGCATCTTCCAGGGGTAGCTGGGACCAAAACAACCAACTATGTGAGTCAAAGAGCTTCTTCCTCTTTTAATTGCCGCCTGAGGAAGCCCAACAAAGTACCTTTGGGCCAATACTGCCAGAGCTCAAACTGAACAGCTTGGCACAGCAGCTTCCTGACTGAAGGCTGCAAACGCCCCAGCTCAGAGCACGTATTTTCCTGCTTCTGCATCAGCTTACTGCGGGTGAGCCTGTCTGGAACAGCACAGGCAATGCAACTGCCCTCCAGCAGCCATCCCACACATGGAGGAGCGGTCTTTTGATGCAGAAGTGAGCCTGCAATGCAGTACACCAGGGAAGTGACCCAGGCCAGAACAAAGCCAGCAGAAATCTTGACCCTCTCAGCTTTCTACACTAACTCCCTGTGCCATTTTAGGCTTGGACCAGGGAAGGAGACTGGAAAAGGAGGAGTGAGAACAAGTAGTGGGGCCTTGCTTCTGAGGCAGCACTGACACAAAAACCTCACAGAGGTGGTGTGAGGCAGCGGGAATGCAGACTCATTAGGCTGTCAATGATGTAAAACTGCACTACATCGCTCACTGCCTTGTGCTCACAGTAAAAGCCAGCCTGACCTCACCAGTCATACTGATTACTAGAGCTACATAGCAGTCACTGCCACAGCACCTTGTGTTTCAAGGTATTACAGCCAGCAGGGAGGACTCTGTACAATCCTGTCATGACATATGTAACCAAAGATTGAAGCTACACAATGGCTAGATCTTAATTTCAATCCCTGATTCAAGAAACTGGAAAAAAAAATTGGTTTAAGTCAAACAGAAAAAAAATTGAAAAAAATCTATTCCTTTAACAGATTCCTTTAAATCTATTTCCTTTAAATCTATTCCTTCCAGTTGTATCTAGCAGATATTTAACAGAAATACATGTTTCTACAAAACAGAGTATCAAAATGAAACACAAATACATATAGACAGCAAATACATTCTGCCCTGCTCTAATACAATCCCCTGATTGTTAAGACAACCCTACTTCTTCTGAACTAGTTTGGAATTGTGCTTGCTTAATTTAAGACATTTCACAGAAAAGTAATTTTCTAAGCCCCCAACTCTGAAAGCTTTAGACGTTTTCAAATTTCACAAATTAATATTCCAAAACACAAAGCACAAAGAATCCTATCACTTCTGAAAGTCTTACCCAGAAGTTCTAAGCCAGAATGAAATTGTTTCCATTAAATTAACTGAAACAAGCACTCCATTTTAATCTTCAAGGGAGCTGAAACACCAGTTTATGTCCACATGAAAGCTTGAAACTGTAGCTATGAATGAAAGTGAAATCAAACACTGCATTTTCATTATTCCAGGCAAAATGATGCAAAAAGGAGCAATTCATAAATTACAAATAAATTACTCAGTGTAGAACTTGTGACCAGATAAAATATAAAATATGAATTTCTGAGTGACACCTAGACTTTTTTCCCCCTCAAGAATTACCTATCACCTATTAGAACTAGTAGGATTTGTGCACATGCAGCTAGAAGAATATAGTCCAATTCAGTAAGGCACTCTTTTCCAATCCTACTTCCCACCAGTTGACTGGGGAGGGGGGATATGGTGTGGTGTATGTGTATAATCTGGAATCTGATGTCTCTCATAAGTCAAAATCCAGAAATGCTCCAGTGTGTATTACAATAGGGATGAAAAATAGGGATTCTCAAGAGCAGACAGTTGAGGGCCACACATACAAAAAGTTCTATCTACAATTATATATACTGATAAATATAGGAAGCTCCTAAAGTAAGAAAATAATTTAACATAATTTTCTATTAACAGAAAAAAGCATTACATCACAATCCAATTATATCAAAAAACAGAAAGCATTACACTCAACAACAGAGTACTATAAGATCTCCTTACACGAATTTAATTAACTACAGAAAACAAATCAGAATCAGAAAAAAATTTCAGATGTTACACATCCACACTATAAAAATTCAATTCATTAATTCCTCCAGATAGTTTTTGTGCATTAATTCATATGGCATTTTACTTAAGGTATAATATTTTCTCTACAACAAACTGGTACTTCTTCATTAAAGATAAAGCTTGGGAAAACCATCTTACAGGGCCCAAAATACTCGAAAAAATTAATTGCGCTGAATAAAAGAAATTCAATTGTTTATAAAAACCACTACGATAAGCCTAACTTGCCCAAATAGTCGTGCAGTTAAAAATTGCATTATACTCCCATACTCATACATACTTTTTGAATTAAATGTTTACTATGACTCAGAATTTGAAATATTCATTTCTAGAGACAGTACATTACAGATGTTCCAGATACAGTTATTTGTGTATACTTACTTGGTTCAGCTCTGGAACCATGTTTCTGAAGAAAGTCAACTATCTGAGCCAAAGCCTTCTTGTTGCAATGTGTTGACAGCTCTTCATCACATTCATAACACCTAAACAAGAGAGGAAATGCACTGGAATTCAGGATATCTGTATTCACTTCCAACTTTTAACTGATCTTTAAAAACATCTTACACAAATTACTTAAGCTCTAGGTCTCATATCTTCGTGCTAAAAAGAAAAGTAAAATTAAATCCTCTCATCCCATACACACTCTTCTTAAGATCAGCCCTAATTCACTTCAGTATTAACAGATTTAATTAATGTCAGTTAAAAGCCCTGCAAGCATCCAGATAGAAACAAGCAGGAAAAGCAAATTCCTAAAATCAATCAACTCTCTACACAACACAATGGACTCTCAAACTACCATGCTGTAATCTTCTTCACTGGCAATAAAGTACATTGCCCACTGCAAAAATCACATCTCAGCCCATAACTCAGTGGACATTTTGTCTACTTAAAAACAACTGACATACAAGAAAAAGGTGGATGGTGTGGCTGAATATCGTTTGACAGAAACAAACTCATGTTTGGACTAAGATAAAAAGAAGCTCTCATTGGACAGGCAGGAAGGAAGCTTAACGAAACTGCTTTCTATTTTACTTGATTTGTGATCTCTCTACATACCTAAGGACAAACTAATTTTCTGAACAGAAAACCTGCTTCTTTTCTCTTCAGAGATTTACATAAGCAGCTTATTTTATCTTCCAGAAGTATTCTTTATAATGAAAAGACACTGCTCTTAGTTAGGAATAACCCTTATATACAGCATAAATGAACATCTTCCTACTCATTCTTACCATATGATCCATGTACTGAGACTGATAACAATGCAATGAGGTTCTGTGCGTGCTGTTTGAAAGTGCTTTAGAGAATGCTGTCCTTCTGAGTTCTTACTACATCCCTAAAAAAAGAAACATTAATATAGTGAGAACAAAAGAAAAGTGGGAAAAGAGTATATTATTTGCTAAATAAACTAGAAAAACTTTACTTTTCAAAATCTAGCAGAAAGCTGTAATGCATAAAAATATTCACTCTGAACAACTGAGAGGGTTTAACATTCAAAATAATCCAGTATGACTTTTTTGAAAAACAAACAAACAAAAAACTTTCTTTTTTTTAATACAAAAAAACTCATTACAACACAAAAATAGTATCTCATATTTTCTACTTAGGAAAATTATTAAACTTGTTTTGAATTAAGAGAAATAATTCCTATTTTCTGAATGAGTATTGTCAGTATAAAGCCAATTATGCCACTTACAAAGGTTTACCAAAAAAAGAAAGTGAATAACTGTGTAGCTCATTTGGTCCATGGAATATCAAGGTAACCTTCACTGCTCAAGATTGCTCATGCATTCCAAACAACAAATGCAAAAGGCATATAAATTGTTGTGTTGTTATTCTTTTTTTTTTTTTCCCCCCCACTAAAAACTACTCAGAATAAAACACTTATGTACAGCAAATTTAAGAGAAAATGTGCAGTTTTTCAAGTATCTACAGAGGGGAACTTAGAAGAGTAAGGAGGAATACTGAATCTGAATAAGATGTGAATTTTAGAGGCCACTGACTGCATAAACATGAAAAAGCACATTGATTTAACTCCTTTAAAAGATCTCCTTAGCTACAATTTTTCAGAAATAATCTGAGTCCTCCTCAGATCTAGTTAACTGTCTTCCAAAGCCCAGTAACAGCATGCTTCTTTGCAAAATTAAATCTATTCAGATAATCCCTGCAGAAACTGGCACTTGTCCTTACTGTAGAGAAAGATCTGTAGATTGTTTAACAAAATTGTAAAATGTTCTTTCTAGGCAACTATCAGCTGAACTAAGCGTGACATTGCTTGTAAACTCCATTTTTCAGTATCAGCCTTTACTTCAGTCACAGGCCAGAAACCTACACAAGCTCTCGGGGCCAGGACCTTCACTTTTAAACTCCGAGGCCACGATGTGACACTGTAACTGATCCAAACTATTAGCATTAGCAGAAAATTAACAGAAAGCAGCATTCTCACTTCCACCCAGCTCCTTCTTCTTGGGTTCAATCAAATCTAGCAAT
>JAPSGF010000079.1:1468056-1509774 GCA_035772895.1 Perdix hodgsoniae | reverse complement strand
CACTTCCACCCAGCTCCTTCTTCTTGGGTTCAATCAAATCTAGCAATCAAGTGCCTGTAGTATAAACTGATTCAGCAATTAGAAATTCACGTATTCATTCATTTGTATTTGCAGTATCTTCTGCCAGATGAGCCAGCTCAACTGAAGTATTTTGCAACTGTACAGTCCCCGCAGCTAATTTTTCATATGTGGCAAAAGCACGCAGATGAAGTACAGAGAAGAGGTGGAGCTACCACCTGTAGGTGCTGAACTGCACCTAAATAAAGCTACCCCAAAATAATGCCAATAAACAGCAAAGAACGCAAGGCCACATCCCAGTCTATTTAAAAAGCCGAAGCCTGGATTCTCACAACTAAACACTTAAGTAACACTGTTTCACTGAAAGTAATGAGATGCCCTGCCAACAGGATCTGTATCTGTAATGGCCTTTAGAATATCAGGGCCTATCCACCCTTGAGTTCAGAACAGGTGCTTACCTGAGATCCACACTTGAGACAAAGCCATATGTCTGAAGGTGCCACAGGCTCACCATCACTCATCCGCCTTTCCTTCAGACACTCTGAACATATTGACCAAATGCTCTGAGCTACCGCTCTCTTCACATGATGTACATCCACTGCTTGGCTCACATGCTGGCAGGTTAAGCCTAAAGAAAATGACACTTTGAGCAATTGAAAATAACAGTTAGGAAGGATAGCATATGTACATTAAAGGAGCACATAACAATTCAACAACAGTAAAGGTTCCCACACTGCAATTGCATGCAACTATTTTGGCCCAGGTACAGGACTCTCCACGTGTTTTCGCTGAATTCCATGAAGTTTCTGTCAGCTCAATTCTCCAGCAGTCTAAGCCAACCTCAATAGACAACCTATCCTCCATTATATCAACTCCTCTCCCCAGTTAGCTGTCAAGATGTTTACAAAGATGAGTGCAGCCTCACAAGGACATCACGCAGCTCTCAGCAGCTTCATATGCATTCCACCTGATCCCATGGACTCACATATGTCCAAATTTGCTTAACAGCTCTCAACTGTCTTCTATTCCAGATAATACTTCAATCCAGACCCTGCCACTAGGCTCAAGGACCAGAGGAGACTAAGTGCAGACACTGTTACATGCGAAGACAGGCAAGGAAAAGATTGGACTCCTCAGCTTTTTCCCATGTCCCTTGTCCCTAGGTGCTCTGCACCCTCAAGTTGCACATTCACACTCATCTTAGCCTTCATTTTGATGTCACAATACCAAAAGAAGCCCCTCTCAACCATCACTTCCTGCATCAGATTCAACTCTAACCAATGTTGGCTTATCCAATCTCATCCCTACATAATCAGATTGCAGTTCAACCTGCTTCTACTTTCTCTGAGCTTCATCTTTGCCTCCCAGCTCAGCCACACATCCCCCTGCCATGCACCTGATCTTCCGTGCATGGGAAAAGACTGACACTGTGTTCTGAAATCATTGACATGGAAGACCAACCTTTCAGGACAGTCATGCAGTGTAACAATCATGAAGACTTGACTGAAGATGCTCTGTTATGAATTCAAACAATAAAAGTACTTCCTGGTACCAATGAGTTGTGGTTTTCATCAGTCAACACGGAAATTGTTAGCCCTCAACCTTAGAGCAAAACATCACTTAATGTATTTACCTGCAATATCATCTGAAGAGTCTTCATCCTGTGGCCTGTTAGGCCTTTTGCTTCTCTTCGTCTTCTCAGGGTTAGCTCTTGATGGATCTTTCACCCGCATCTGTTACTTACTAGGAAGGATAAAAAGGGATTACATACTGTCTAAATATATTGTTAAGTTTAAACTCTATTAGCATGTGAGCAAGTCATGCATTCAAGCCTCAGGAACATAGTTTTAGACTTTGACTAATATCACCCACTTTGAAATAAAAAAAATATAAATATGTCAGGAATGAACTCTAAGGAATGCTGTAAAAGCAGATATATTACAAGATGTTATAAATTGTTTCTGTAGCTAAAGGGGACATGCGCTTCCAAGCAGCAATGTTAAATATCTGAGATATTGAGATTTATTTATTTTTGCCATTTTAAACGACCAGAGTCCCACCCACATCTTATCAGAAAAGCTTCCTTCCTTAACACATCTCTTCCACAACATATTTCCTGTAAGAAAGGCTTCTGTCATCATTTACCTGTGCATGTTCCTGAAAACATTTTGAGCAATTTCAGATGGTTTAATAAAAGACAAATGTCTTCCAATTCTTACAAAACTGTCATCAACTGTAAGTGTGGATCAACTACAATGTGAACTGACCTCCTTGTTAAACATTAGAGAATCCATCACATAAACGAACACTCACAGAAATTAATGAGAGAGTCCTAAGAGACAAAGAACTGAATGATAAATATTTTACACTAAACTTTAAAAACTAATAAATTTATCAGAGATATCAGTGCACTAGCTAGTTAATCAAAATCCAAATCTTAATTAACTGAATCAGCACAGCAGTGCATCACACAGCTTCTGTGGTTTCATTTGCAAGATGTCTTTTAACGACATGCTTCATAAAGACAAATGTATGCTTTGAGATACAAAAGCATATCAATGTGAGACAGTCAAATACTCAAACACAGCAAATCTGTGAGCCGTTCTGCTTGCAAAAGCAATGACATCTTGTTGTAGTACCACATGCAGCTTAATAAAGTCACCTGGTCCACCAATACCAAACATTTTTTAGCTGTGCTACCACACTGACGTGTAATAAACCTCTGCAACACTTTACATTTAGGGACAGCAACAGATACATTCCCATTATAGATCTAGTAGATACATTTGCCACTGTCTAATCAAGTTTTTAAATCTTCTCTGTAGTTCTGCAATGCTGAAAGCTACTGGAACTCACCACTGCTAGCATGCGAGCAGCCCTCACTGGGGTGAAGTAGGCAATGTATGCCTTAGAGCTACTGCCTCAGGTTTCCTACAAACCTGGACAGATACTTCTGCATGTAACACTATTGTTAGGTTCCTGCAGAAACGTCTTACTACCAATTACAGAAGTATTTTGGAAGAATTGGAATTCCATGGAGTAAGAACAACCTCTGTTCTCTGCTTCCTTGCACAGGTAACTTCACATCTCTTCAGCCTGTTAAAACACACTTTTTTTTCTTGATCTTTTTTTTTTTTTTGTAATTGGCCATAATATAAAACAGCAATTAATTTATGCCATCAAGACCTTAAATTATAGATCTCTCAATTTTCTGTACCTAACAATATAAAGCTTCAAATGCTTACACATTCAAGTAAGCAGTGCTACTAAATTCAAGTTGCTGACTTGGTGGATTTGCAATTTGTGCTGACGCAGTAAGAACGATCTGACTATTCCAGCTCTTGACTACTTGAGTAAATTTAAAATCCCTGATGTACATCAACACATGACGTCACAGAAAAGAGAAAGGTGCTTTCAAGCCAAGCAACTTCAAGGGTGCATTTCTACCTTGTCATCATCTAATGTTCAAACAAGCCTCATATGAAACTGTACACCACCACTTGTTGCAGTGTGGCTTAACCAAGCACAAGGTTCATCGTGACGTTCATCAGACAGGCTGATACAGCTGCTGTCAGAAAACTGATGATTTTACACTACATTACGTAAAGAGCCAATAATGAAGACAACAAGATGTTTTCCCTAAAGGAACACAACTGTGCTTAGGTTATCAACATTGATGTAATTATCTACTGCTTCATTTGAGCATGAGAATTTCTTGTAACTGTTTGGACGGATTGTATAAGACTGCCCAAACCACAGATTTCACCCAACTGATGGTCATGCTCACAACGGTCCATTTCAAGTCCCCAGATATCTTCATGAAAGAGTAGTTATGCACCTGACTAGCTGAAATGCAAGCACATCTCTCCCACCTCTGAACCCCTGTGGCCAACAGGCCAGAGGACACCACATGCAACAGACAGGAGCAGCTCGCTGCTGGAACCCACTCTCAGAAGGCCTTTGGGCCATGTGGGGAAGGAAGAGCATCAAACCTGGAATAATTGGAAAGGAGGCACTTCTGACAAAATATAATCAACATGGTATCAGAAACAAATGCTGACATAAAATCCAAGCACTGACAATGCACATTTTGGCAATCCACCAACCAACCTGGAGACTCTTCTGCCTTCGTTGAGTAAGAGCAGGCAGAACAAAAGGTAACAAGGATGAGCAGATGAGTCAGCTTTCACAAACACACACACAGAGGCGTTCATCAGGCAATGTTTACTGACTCTGGAGCTCTTGGAAAAGCCACAGAATATCAGGACTTGGCCACACAGGCCTTGTGCCTGATTTCTGAATAGCACAGAAATGAGATGAAGGACTAAGAAAAGGGAGGCATTCCACAAGCATCTGAGATGCAAGTAGCACGGTACATACACAGCACTGCCCGACCTCTTCCTACACATTTGGGAACTAAAAGCATTATAAGAAAAAAATCTAATGTAACAATTTCAATCACAACCAACAATGTAGGACCAAAGTGATTATGCAAGGAATTTGATTATTGTATTTAGCTGAAAGACAGAGGAGTTGTAAAGTTCTTCAGAAATTATTCCTCAGAAATGTCTTTGTGTATGTGAAACAAAAGATTGATAATTAATACGAATGAAAAGCCTGAACAAAAATAGAACCCCTCAAAAAAAAAACCACCATACAATATAGCTAAGAAGAAAGCAAGAAACTCTCTACATTTCTTCTGATCATACGCACAATCCATTCAAGACAAGTAGGCAGAGGGGAAGTAAACACAAAATGAACCAGAAACACTGAGGATTAAAATCTTGGCAATATCCACACAATTTGGCTCTTTCCAACACAGCCTCCTGAAATATAATTCAGTTTCATGGAAAAATAAAAAATAAATAGAGAGCCAAATCTCTTCCATTTAAATAATCCTTCCATACAAATCCAAGAACTAGTTCTTGCCAAACTTGCTCAGACACTTTGAGCTCAGCATACAAGAGTTTGAAGTGCAACCATCTCTGCTTGCTATTCTTGGTTTACTTTTTACTTTTAAAATGACTCTAACGGCAGTCTGCCTACAAAAAGCTGATAAAGATAAAAAACATCTCTCTCTAACTGCTAATTTCTACCTTTATAGAAAGATCAAAACACTTCAAAAGCAGCAGAACAATCTGCCTGCCTAATTTTAAAAGCTTCAGATTTGATGAAGCGCCAACAAGCAACAGAAGGTAACAGTGCTAAATTTGTTGACTTAAACTCAGGTACGCCTAGATTATTTTTAATGTAAGGTATGTCTGAAATAGTGTATATTTAGCATAGCCCTTTCAATGAAGTACATATTTAGAAACTTCAAAGAGTTGGACATAATTCCTAAAATAAATATTATTTTTTAAACGTTATGTTTTACTGAAACTCAGTAGAGCTAGGACCAATAGAAGGTATCGGGCTAGTGTTTCACTTCTCTTTTGGGAAAAAATAAACAAACAAGTCACTCCTCTCCACAAGATCTCTATGTAACAGAGGTGGAGATACCAACTTCATTGCTGATATTCCTCAAAACTTATTCCCATCTTATCTTGCACACTGTACTTAGCAGTTGAGTACCTCCTCCCACACACAACTCCTACAACTCACTGCATTGGCAGTGTGCTTTCTTATGCTGTACCTTCACTACGGCATTTGTAAGAAACCTGAAGCACACCAGCAAGTCAGCTGACACTGCCAGCTCCCGTACCAATGTTCCATTCCATCTGTCAAGATCTAGGTTTTTTCCCTTCTTACAATTAGTGTACCAGCTCTTCCAGGCAAGTGCTGTATTTGTGTTCTTATCTGCATAATGCCTATCACCACGCTCCTCCTATTTCATGATTACCTGGGAGAATAACACTTGCATTACTGGAATGTAAACAGTAAGATAAAAACGACTTAATATCCATCAGCTTATCTAAGCACACTTATAAAATAGAACCAAGAGTCTCCAGATGGTTTCCAGGTACTATTCTGGATATGGAAAAACTCTCCCAGAAGAACTGGCCATTAACTGTGAAACCACTACAGTGAATTACCCAAACAGTGAGCACCTGAATTCAAATGAGCTGGGACCTCAATTCACCTCAGGTATCCTAAATGCCAACTGCTTCACCATTTGTGTTCAAACTTACCGATTACAACTATATCACTTCATGTTGCTAGCACCAAAAAAAAAAAAAAAAAAAAAAAAAAAGCATTGTATCAGGCTGGCAAGGAACTAAATATAGCATTCCAAAAATCAGCAGAGGGCTAAAGGGCTTTCATGGCACAGCTGCCAACAGCAGCCTATCACCAAAGCACGGGGCCACTGATCAGATTAAGGCAAAAGGTCAAGATGCTCTGTAGCACATTTGCAATGGCACTTTACAAGCTTCCTTCTAACTGTAAAATGACTGACTCGGCCAGGACAGTAATGCCAGATTCCCTGCGAGCACATTTGCGATGTGTTTTGATGCAAGCTGCAAGTTGATCTATTTTGGATGTCTGTTCAGAGCATTACCTGTGGCATTTTGGCTCACTCACTGCTAGATCAAATGTCACCCAATCGCAGCGAGAACCGCATCCATCACGGTCAGCAACTGGGCAGTGCCATCAATCAGCCGCCCGGACATTGTGCATTCTGACAGCCACCAAAACCTTCACAGCAAACAAGCCCTAGCTGCCTGATGGAGCAGTAATAGGACCAGAACTGCTGACTGGTAGTGGCAGCAACACTTCTTCCCTTGGAAAACGTCGTTTGAAATTCTCAAAGTGTCATCTCCCAGATTCCTAGCCCAAAGGAACATCACACATCCTAAACCATCACTGGAGCTCAAACGCCAGTCCTGACACCAGATTGGAGTCCTCACAGAGTGAGACACAGATGTACTTTTTGCACATCAGATGGACAGGGCCTTCTGACCACTGGATACAACTTCCCAAGCGAGAGTGAAAATCCCATGGCGTTTCTTATTTTTACTAATCTTTTTTATTCATCTGTCCATGCCAAACAATCTGTCAATGTTCATGTCTGCCTCCTACACAATCCTCCACGTATGCACCACTGAAACCTAACTGCCACCAAGAAAAAAAAAAAAAAAAAGGGAAAAAAAAAGGGAAAAAAAAAAACCTGCTTTAAATGATGGAGAGAAATGAGATGTGCCCTGGAACAGAAAGAGCCCAAAACTGGGTTTATGACTCAAGTAAATAAAAGGATTGAGTGGGTAAAAGGAACAGTTCTTTGATGACATATTTTTGCTAGCATTTTATACCAAAAGCTTTGCTAGTGTCTGACAGAAAAAAACAAATCAGGGATTCCTGCCAATATCCAGCCTCATAATGAATACACCAAGAGGGAAAAGCATCTGGGGCTGACACGCTCAGGGCCTAACAGGGATTTTCCTACAGATCCATGAATATCCTTGGGAAAGAAAAATACATAAGTATCATAGCAAGAGACATAGCTTCTAAGTCATTATGCTGGCCTGCCAGAGACAACTTCCCCTGTGAAGCAACAGCGTGCAGGCAGCGCTGACAGCCCCAGCAGCCACGTGGCGTGAGCAGCAACGTGAGCAGTGTCGTCATCACACTTGAGGAATAACAGCCAAAACAGCCAGAGAACCAGCAGGGAGTTCATGGCATCCTGGCAGGGCTGCGAGACAAAAACTGCAAAAAGTGGTTCAAGATGTCATAAAGAAAAAATGAAGGGCAATACCAATAAAGGGTGAACTGTGATGAAATGTCTGTGGGATCTTTGAAAAATTAAAAAATAATTTTTTTTGAAGTCACATAATAGAAAGGAATTGTGGCTGTAGCACACTGCCTGAGAGGGCAGACTGAAGCCCACATTGCAAGCTGAGAGGCCTTGGTATCAGATCAGAGCCATTCAGCCTCCCCACCTAAAAGGCTGAGCTGGAGCAGGTCCCAGGAAGATAAAGACCACGCAAAGTTTTCCATCTACCTTGGAAGTTGTGGGAGTGAGCTAATTGATGTGGTAGAACAGACAGCATAAAGGACTATGAAAAACTAGTCTGAGCTCTTTGAAAATCAAAGTCTTGCCGCACAGAGCAAAGCATTTCATTCTACTTCCCTCCTACATACAAATTGCCCCAGTTTGTTTTGCTAACACACCTAAAGTAGAACGACTTGTCCTTGATGTACCACAGCAGAACTGTGAGATGCCAGCTGCATTTCTGAGAATCAGGTGGAAACAAAACTACGGGATGCAAGTTCTTCAATATTTCATGAAGAAATCTGACAAAATATTTACACCCGTAGTAAGCTGCAGAGCAGTTTTACAAGGCGTGCTCTGCCACCAGTCTGGTGTATGTGCGTGCCACTACCGCCCTTCCTATTAAAATGCTAGAAAACTGGGGGGGTGGAATGTTTGAGTCTTCATGTACTAAAGGTCTGTCTAACAGAATTCACTGTACCTAAAGACAACGTGCCACAGTACACCTGAAGTGAATGCTGTCACCTCCTACTTTGCATACGTTTATTCTCGTGTTCCTGTGCTTAATATGCAGCCACATGCACATCCTATTAGTGGCAACACTCCCACAGCAAGAACAGGGTGAGGTCCCGGAGTAAAGCCTACAGACAACGAAGGACTGAAGTTCTGCGAACATCCACGCATCAAAAAAACAAACAAACAAGTCGAAATACGAACCCAAATACGCCCTGCAGAGCCGCTGCTACGAGCCTGCAGCCCCACAACCCGACGAACGAAGAGCTCGGGCCGCCTGCCGCCCGCCCGGCAGCACCCACCTCTGCCCAGGCGGCGCGGCCCGGCCCGGGGCGGCGCGCACCGACGCCCCCCCGCCACCCCCGGGCCGGCACACGCCGCGCACGGCCCGCCTGCCGGCATCGCGATACGGGACCGCAGCGCTATGTCACAGCCGCGCTCGCGGAGCGCGCCCGCTCGCCCGCCTAATGCGAAGCGACCGCAGCTTATGCTTAAGCCCAACCAACGGCGCGGCGGCTGGTTCCCTCTCCCCGCGCAGGCATTTCGCCACGGAGCTCGCCGCAGGTCGGCCGCCCGGCCGGCCAGATGCTGCTGTTTTCACCTCGCTGCGCGCTCAGCGCGTTCGGGCCGCTGACGGCTGGACACCGCGAGCCCACAACAGCCGCCTTCCGCCGCTGCGTGAGAGCGGCGCCGGGCAGCGTCGCCCGGAACGCTCCCGGGGTTCCCGACGCCCCGTCTCCCCGGGCCGCGATTTCCCCTCCCCCAGGCCGCGGTCTCGGCGCCGGCCGCCGCCATGGCGGAGCGGAGCGGATCGGTCCCGGTCCGCACCCGCGCCGCCCGCTCTGCGGGAACAGCCGCTGGCGGGCACGGCCCTCCCGAGCTCGGCCGGCGGCCTCCCCGCCACCCCGCGGCCCGCACTCACCGAGCGGCGGGCACGCAGGCACGGCGGCGGCAGGAAGCGGCGGAGGAAGCTGGGCCGCAGCCAGGGCCCCGCCGCTCCGCTCCGCCCGGCGCGGCCCGCCCCCGGACCCGGCCCGGCCGCCTCCTGCGCCAGAGGGGCCGGGCCCGGCGCCGGGTGCGCGGGGCAGGAGCCGGCCTGGGGCGGGCAGCGTGCGGGAAACGTGGCTTTAGAGGCGCCGGGGGAAGGGGCGTGCTGTGGGGCTCTTCAGAAACAGAGACCTGTTTGTTGCACGCAGGCTTAGGGGATGGTTAGAGAAGCACAGGCTGAACTGTGTGTGCAGTGAGGTGGGGCTTTGTGCCCGTCCCAGGAAAAACACGGGTAAGTTACAGCTGTGCGGCAGGGAGACTTGTCATAGATATCTTGTAGTGAGGGAAAATGAAAGGCCAAGGGTGAGGAAGGATGAAACGTGAATAGCACCAGCCGTCAGAGCCAGAGAGAAAAGTAAAGAGAAAGCAGAGAGGGAAAGCCAAGAGCACACAGTAAAGCGTGATTATGGTGCTATGGAGTTTGGGAAGGTAGGTAAGCTTGGTGGGTGCGTGCTGATGGCAGTACCATGAAGGTGAGAAGACAATAAACACACTGCTTTTGAAGAAAAGATGGAAAAGTTATTGGAAATGGTGATTCGTGCAGTACCACAGCACGGAGCATTGGCTGGGCTACTGCTAATCCTCTCTCCTGTCCCTCCAGTAACCTGTGCCTGCCCTGAGCCACTCTGATTTCAACCCCTGCAAAGGCCAACTTCTGGGTTGTTCCAGCTTCTGCACACAGGGCAGTGTGTTCTGTGCGTGTGTGTGTGTGAGATCCTGGGTCACACTAAAGCCATACAAACTAATTTATACAAATACAACCCGACGCACATTTGTGTTTCGTGCGCAAACCATTCTGCCGCACCACCTCTCGTACCTACGGTCCTAACTGCAACGCACAGAGAGAAACCTGGGTGGCTGTTTCAGGAGTACACACGTGAAACACGACTCGAAGGAGGAAGCGTTCCATCCCTCTGTATTCTGTTAAAAGCGGAGAGCGCGTAAAGCTTTAACTCACATATAGCTATACTGCTCCAAAGAGACATTTGCGAGTGCCCGTCACCGGGCCATATGGGAGGCGGCAGAAGGGCGGCTGGGGAACCAGCTCTTGTGCCAGCTCAGATCTGTCACGCTCTCCGGCTCTGAGGAACACTTTGTTCTCGTTTGGAAAAAGAAAGCTCTCGTTAGCGAACACTGTAGCCCTCAAAGCACGGTCTTTTAGGAAGGGGGGTGATCAGCGCGCCTGCCTCTGAGGACGGGCACCACCGCTACGTACAAAGACACGTGGAAGGAGAGGGGGTCCCTCATCCCTTCACTCCAAAGCGGGGGCGGCCGGCGGGAAGGGCCCTAGGCAGCGGGCAGGGCAGGGCAGGGCGCGCCGGCGTGACCGCCGCCATCTTCGGGCGGATGGCGGCCTGCGGCTGGTGCCGGTGCCGGGCGGCGCTGGCCCTGCGGGCGGCGGGCGGCAGCCACTGGGGGCGGCGGCGGGCGGCACCCGGTGAGGCAGGGCGCGGGGCCCGGACCGGGGCGGCGGGGGCGGCTGGCCGGGCCCGGGGTCACCCGAGGCGCGGAGCTTGAGGGAGCGCTTCACGCTTCGTTGCTGCCGGTAGCCGGGGGGAGCTCGGCGTGGGCTCACGGGCTGTGCTGGTTTTACAGAGCCCAGGGCGGTCCACGTTGCCTCCCCCAGCCTCTGCTCCGAGAGGGAGAGCAGCGTGTCCTACCAGGAGCTCAAGGACCTGAAGAAAGCCAACGTCCTCCACATCGATGTTCGAGAGAGGTGGGAGATTGAGAGAGATGGGAAAATCCCGGCGTCCATCAACATACCATGTAAGATACTCGCACCGCTGCCTGGAAGTGTTTGTTGGTGTCGTTTGGCTGGTGAGCGAGGCTATGGACGCATGAAAACAGAACCCCGGGGCTTGGAGGAGACCTGGAGATCATCTAGTTTCATTCCCACTAAAGCAGGTTCCCTACAGTAGGTGGTACAGGAAGGAGTTCAGGTGGGTCTTGAATTTCTCCAGAGAAACAGACTCCGCAACCACTCTGGGCAGCCTGTGCCAGTGCTGTCACCCTCACAGTTATGGAATTTTTCATCATGTTTGTATGGAACTTCCTGTGTTCCGGTTTGTGCCAATTGTGCTGGGCACCACTGAAAAGATCTTGGGCCTATTCACTTGACTCCTGCCCTTAAGATATTTGTAAGTGTTGATACGATTGCCTCTCAGCCTTCTCCAGGCTGAACAGTTCCAGGTCTCTCAGCCTTTCCTCATAAGGGAGGTGCTCCAGGCCTGTATTTATCTTGTGCCCCCCCACTGGATTCTGTCTAGAAAATCCCCGTCTTTCTTGAGCAGTGGAGCCCAGATCTTCCCAGAGGAATTTGAAACATTAAAGTGTAGGTCTACTGGTGGATAGAGAATAAGTGAGACTTTCTGTACTGTTTTATTTTTGTATTTCCCAGTGAATGAATTAGTGGAAGCTCTGCAGATGAATCCAGCAGACTTTAAGGAGCAGTACAATCAGAAGATGCCTGCCAAGTCAGACCATGTGGTTTTTTCCTGCTTTGCAGGAACAAGAAGTAGACAAGCACTGAGTTTTGCTGTATCCCTGGGTTTCAGCAGGTAAGCATGAAATCATGCATAAGGATGAAGTTACTACGATCTCTCCCTGTAAGTTCAGTAGAACTCTCAACTTCCAATGGATGTGAGTAATAATTTTGACATGGAACATGAAGGAAGAGATTAATCTCATAGGTAAAGAACTGGTGAACAGTACCTTTTCATATCCCCACTGAACCCTGAAAGATGGTATTTGGTGTTACAGCAAAGTGAGATGTCCTGTAAAACAACCCCCAGCAACTCTGCTTTTATGCTGAAGGTGGTTCCATGCACTGCAGGACCACTTTGGTGTTAGAAGGACTTTCTACTTTTTACTTATTCCTTGCTGAGATGGCACTTTTACAGCATCATAAACACTAATCTTCACATGCAGGATAACTGGAAAGGTAGAATAGTTTTTATTTTGGTAGAAGTAAAATCTTAGATAGTTTATGAAACCATATCCTTTGTGAAACTGCTGTTCCACCTGTACAGTTCACCACTGATAAAATATGACTTTGCTTTCAGTAAAGCAGTGTGTAGTTTACAAAGTAGTGAAGGGACTAGTGAAAAAGGCAATAAGGTTGACAGAGTGAAAGGATAGCATTTGACTGGTTGTTGTTAGGGTCTCAACAGAAGGCATCTCACTGACTTGAAGGCTGTAGAAATTTCAAAAATTGGTTGTTTGCCCATGTTTTTACTGAGCAGCAATTCAAGAATTGGAGTATCCCTGCCAGTTATAGTCAAAAGTATGGAACTATGCTCTCGTTTTATAAACCTGCTGTTTAAATAAGTGCAAAATAACCTTTATCACCTGTTTTTCATACTGCCTAACTGAAGGAATCTATATTGTTTTGCATGGTGTTTCTTTTTTAATCACGATTGTTTTTTCCCACAATTATGTCAGATCTGTATTGCAAGAGACAAAAGACCTGTGTGCTTTTATTTCATGACATCTGAAGTATTAGGCATAATATCACATAATGTCCCACTACAGTGAGTTCATTGGCAAGCTATTTAATTGATCCATCTGTTGCTACTTTCTTGATGTTTGATCTCCAGCCTTGCATTATTTGGAAGAAATGGCTTACAGAATATACTGTTTAGATGCAGGCAGTGTTTGACTTCCCTTCTGCCTGGTTCATTGCATAACGTACAAGTGTATTTAAGATCATTTCTTTGTGCTTTTTTCTGTGACTTTTCTTCCCTGTCTTTTCCTGCATACCTTGATAAAGGAGAGTCCTTTATGATATGTATCTTCTGCATACTTTCAGAGTTCAGCACTATGCTGGTGGCCTTGAGGACTGGGCAAAACATGAATCTCCAGAGAAAAAATGAAGACTGCATCCTCCAGCTCCTGCCCCACCTTCAGGATGCTTTGTAGATTTTAGCATTCAAACTACCCACATTCAACTTTCAGAATACAAACCTTTCCCCTTTCCTCATGTAAATAGGCATTTCATTAGCCATGCATACTAACTGCTTTGTTTAAATTAGGGACTATGAGATGAACAGAAGATGTTAAATTTGTTCAGCCTTTAATTTGCAGTACATTATTTGCTGGAAGAAAGTGACAAGAATTTTAATGTTTTTGGCTACTAGGATTTTTGCATGATTTATTTTACGACTTTAAATAAATGGTGAAAGTATGCATAAAAGTATCCTTCCCAAACAGCTTTGTTGAGTAGCTTGTTTAGAATAACAGCAGTTTAATGGAATTGGTGTAAGTATCCTAAGCACAGGTGTATTATTCTTCATGTATAGCTATATTTTTAAGTTTTTGCCACGTTATCAAGAGCATACAATGGGAAACTGACTTGCTGTTCAAAATGTGTGATTCCTTATTTTAGAAGTATGTCCATTTATATACACAGGTCTGCTTCTGAGCATAAAATGCAATACCACTCAGTCAACTTGTTCTTTTCCCTTAGCAGCTCAGTATCAAGTGAGAGCTTTTCTATATTTACTTGAAGCTGTTATTATGGAGATGTAATGATCTTAGGCTGGAAAATGTGAAGCGTCTAAGGAAGCTACCTAACTCCCTGCTTTCTTCTCTGTATATTAATTTGTATATCTGAAACGTTTAAAAAAAAAAATCACATCCCCACCTATAAAGTTGCATAGTCATAATTCTAAAGGATTGGGTTTTTTTGTTTGTCTGTTTTAATGCTGTTAGCAGCTCAGGGGAACTAGCAAAGCTGAATTACTCGGGCCTATAGAAAACTACAAAAGCCCATGACTCTGGGGGGGTCTGGAAAAAGGGAGCAAGATTTCTGGTTCTGCTCTGAGAATTAGCAACAGACTGTCACACCTCTGTGGCAGGTATGTGTCTAAATGGGGGTAAATTACATTTGTTCACGTAGCATCATCTGTTTACAAATTTCTGCTGTATGTATGTGAATAGCTTGCTGAAGCAGTTGGTAATATAGAGTTACACAGGGATTCATTAATGCACATTCATACACATGTAATGTTTGAATGTAGTTCTGTACCAGAACTCCACCTATGCTAAAAGTCTCCTTCCATTACCTAAACTCTAACTCAGCTTTCCCAAAGCACCATTTTGCCACCTGCACTGTTTATCCTGTTTCCCTAGAAGGAAGTTTGTTGAGGACAAATTTGGGTGTCTTCCATCCACCAAGCATTTCATGTGTCTGTTATGAGGGGATCAGTTCCAGTTGGTACCTTTGAATAATTCTGAGAACTTTTGACTCTTCATATACTATTGGACAATCCAATATATGGTGAAACCTTCACATTTTGTTTGGGGACCAAACCAATCATAACAAGAGATCCTATATTCTCTGGGTTTAGAAAACTAAGTTCTATTAAGAAATTGAATTTTGGAAGAAAGAGGCTGAAAGAAACACAAACCTGTTAGTAAGTGCAGAATTGTTACCAATTGGGAAAAAAAAAACAAACACATTCTTTGGCACAGACCAGTTGGCATTTTAGCAGCTGCACAGTGGAGCCCTTCAGTACATTGTTACTTCACTAAGTGACAGGAAGGGACAGAGCACAAAGGGCAGAAGCATTTTGCTCCTGAAGAAAGCCTTTCCCAGAATCCAGCCTCATTGGATGATGATGAGAAACTGAGTGGGAGGTTTGTGGAATTAATTAATGCAGCGCATTAAGAAATCTTAACATAAGTTTTCTGATGCTTAGTAGTAGATTTTATTTCAACTCTTGAACACCTTTTAAAGGCAATTTAAAACAATGAAAACATAAAACTAAGATACTGAAACAGATTTATCAACCTTTTTCTCTGTAGTCTAACAGCTTCCAAGCTGTCTAAACAGCTTTTTTTAATTCTCATCGCTGAATTCAGATCCTTTGACTTCACTCAATTGCCTTTCACTGCTTACACTGGAATCAGAGATGGTAATAACATTGTCACCTTGACAGTAATTACTTCAGATGCCTCTAGTTACCATCAAGAAGTGCCCTACATGATCTAAATCTCAGAGCGAAAATATTGATAATAAAGGTGTGAAGAAAAGTTTGCAAAGGCTCTTTAACAGTAAGAAAACTTTTCACCACTCTGTCCACCATTCTTAATTGTATAAAATTCCCAATTAAATAAATAAAAGCCTGAGGAATACGTGATAGATGTGAAAAGACCAATGTTTAACTGAACAGCTCATATTTACAAACTCCATACAGCAGTCAATTTGCGTTTAGTTTTACTTGCCAAGTGCCCATTACAAATAGTACATTATAGGCTTCCAGCACCAAAGACCAAATATCCAAACCCACTTCATCAATTAAGTGTCTATAAAGGTACAGTTGAATGGCAACAGCAGTAGCAAAGGCCACAATGTGTTTTTTCTACCTTAAAGTGATTTGGATTTTACTAACCTGATCTTTTACAAAAATGACTAGAACAGCACTAAATACAAGTAGCCTAGCTGGATGCATACAAATACACCTCTGCTTCAGTGAATAAGGTGCAAATTGCAGAGGGATATTGTCTACAAAAACTGAGTCTTTTTTTTTTTTTTAAATGGGTCAATTTTTTGAGTCAAGACAGCACAAAAGCTTTTGTAGAATCCGCATTTTAAACTAGTGAGATGTGGTGTTTGAGGAAAGGAGAAGCTGGACAACAGTGGTACTTCACTTTATTTTATTGTTCGATTTTTATACTTGGGCAAATCAGCATTCTTATTCAAAATGAAGTTGTACAGAAATTATTTAGAAATGAAGTTATCGAATAATCATTACATTTGATTTAGGCCAATTCCTGACTTCAGTGGGATATCTGCCTGAGTAAGGAACACAGGATATGGCCTTCTATTTGAAGGAATCTCATTTTCTCCAGCACGCAGTCAACCAAGGAATCCCATTCTAAAGAGTTGCTCCTAAGATCACAATTAAAATTAGCCAGTATGAAGCTCACCAAAAGCTTGATCCTCTTAAATAGCCTCTTTAACGAGTCACACAAATTCACACTAACAGTGAAGGCAGACTAACAGTGTATATCTTTTGTACAAAAGAAAAAAATAAAAAAATACCAATCATAGCCAGATTTGTATTTGTTTGTGAAATACACCAATTGTACTACACAGTACATACAAAAAAATCATTGTTGGTGTTTGTTTTTTTAATTCCAAATGCTTGAAATGCTTAGGAAAACTGCAGAATCACTATACATATTGCACTTTTCTGGTAAGTTGGGCTTCAAGGCAAAAACATCCAAGTACATCTACTGAGTAAAACAAGCATTTTTCTAACCCCCAAAAATGAACTGAATTTCTTCCCTGCAGTTTTCATTAAAACTCTAACACCATTCTTTGCAGATTCTTCTGTGCTTTGCTCCTGAAGGACCGTTTCACTTGTTAGAAAAACCAGATGTTAGGAAAAAAAAAAAAAAAATCACCAAAACCCTAGGTAATTAATAGGTTTAGCGTACAGTGCACTATCCTCCTTCAGTCACAAACAAAATGAAGACAACACAGGTCATTAATATAGTTACACTTAGGCTTCAAGAACACTCTTTAAAAAAAAAAAAATCGCTTTTAATGGCAAGCCGCAATTTTCTCAAAGCAAACCAAACCAGTAATGAACTATTTGTTTTGGGTGGATAGTGTTACCCTTTTGCAGCTTGGTTTAACATTTGATTCCTTACACTGAGAAATCTTAGTACATTTGCTCCAGCGTCAGAGAAAATGATGCAGTTTTAAAGAAAAAAACTTCCAAAATGCTTGACACAAACAAGCTATTTACTCTTCAAGTTCTTTGTCAAAGATGTTATTACAAAACTCTGTCCATTTCATGAACACAGGAAAGATCCCAGGATGTCTTGAGTCAAAGTGGTCCGTAAAGAAATTCTTTGGAATGTCTTATGATTGGCTATAACTAGAGTTCTGGCTACCGTTTGGACCCTGTTCTCCTTCACTGTGTGGAAGAAAAACAGACACGTCTCAAAACAACAGCACCATCCTGCATTTCTGTCTTTTGCAAATGAAAAACATTTGTGTATTTGAACAGTAATTTCAAAATATACCAATGCAGCTCCATCCTGAATTTACTCCTGAAATCAACATTTCGAAGTTCCCGTAACAGAAGCTTGTGCATAGGAATTTGCACATGCAGATTCCAAATACTGGTATTTAATCACAGTAATTAAACATGACATCAAACAGGCACTGTTCTAAAGAGTCAGGCTCTGTCATTAGGCCTAACATTGCTCTATTTAAACTGTATTGATCAGATTCTAATTACATTAACGCTTTCCATGAAAGAATAAATATTCTCCTCCTGAACAATCAGACTGCGTACTTACAACAGGAAAGCCTGCAGTGCATTATCATACACTATACCTCAAACGTATCATCATACATAAGATAGTATTTTATTTTTTCCATATGAAAAGTGCATAAGTAATGGAGGTACAGTACCTATTTGGAGGTGGTTTTGGTTTAGGCATTTTGCTAAGAATAGTAGCCATCTCTTTCCTCTCATCAAAGTTCTTCCACTGCTCGTACAGCTTCAGAATAACCCTGATTATTTCTAAAATCTGATTTGAAAGAAAGTAGACTTTAGGTCAATCACAATAGTGATATTTGTATTGATATAAACACTTGCAGTATACAGTTAATTAACCATTCCTGAAATTAAGAAGCACAGTTTTCACATTAGAAACAGAGCTGCCTCCCATATTATCCCGTCTGGCAATCAACCATTTCTGCAAGGAGTTTTTTTGGCTTAACTGTTGAACTGAAGCCTGAACAAAACCGTTCTTTCTCCCACTCCATTTCCCTCCCACTGTATCAACCATTTCTCCTCCTGAAGTTGAATGGCTGCTTATACTTCATACTACAGGGAAAACAAGAACATCTGGCGACATGTCTGTAGCTAAACAATCAAGGATTACAAATGAAGTAACTGATTATTGTCTGTGTTCTATACCAACCAGGGGCACAGCGTCAAAAACAAACGAAATCAACACTGCTCTGAATTCTTTACTTCCAAAAAAAAAAAAAAAGAAAAAAAAAATAATCAAGAAATCAAGAGCTAAGAAGTGTCTAAGTACTTTATAATAAGAATAGCTGAATTTTCAAATTCAATTTCCAGAAGTATAAATATTCCCTCTACCAGTTTGGAGGCTATATCAATTTCCTGTTAATTTTCCAGTTCAGTATTTTACATAGAAGGTGGATAAACAAAGAATAACCTCAGTTGAAAGGGACCCACAAGGATCAAGTCCAACTCCAGCTTCATACAGGACCACCCAAAAAAAAAAAAAATTCAAACTATGTTTGCTTCATTATTTGTTTCACCCCTTACTAAATTAATGAAATAGACTTCTTTCCAGTTTACGGATTTTGATCAAATGCTAGAACAATATATATCCTTGAAACAGAAGTTACATTTGGCTAGGAGGTTCATGGTATTAAACATTAATAATAATAATATAAAAATAATAAAATTCAAGCTTAGATTGTAATCACTATTATGAGGACAGGGGCATTTAAACATTCAAACATTTACAACATCAAGCTTATGATAACCTTACATGTCAAACACAGGCTGTTCCTCCTGTGCTACCAATCTATTACCACTCTGCTTTTGCATGCCTGACAGTGTAGTTCACAGAGATTTGACTCATCATAGCATTCACACTGTGCTTAAATACAAGGCAAACTCTGGAATATAAATCCAAAGCTGGGATATCACCAGTGCGATGAAGGGCAATAACTAAGGGCACAGAGAGCAATCATAAACCTTCTCCGTAATTTGTCATGCCATCTTGAACACTCAGGATCAAAAATATAGAGTGACACAGTGCGATAAGGGGAATGAGAATGAGCATATATTGAGTATTACTTTCTTGCATGAGCAAAACTTAGGTTACAGATGTATGCATTCAGGAAGTCGACTAAAGACTTAAAAGGAAATAGTTAAGCTGAAGATTATTGGTATGAGAACAACTGCACTTTGAAATTTAGTAAGTTCATGAAGTGGACAATTTGACATGCCACTTGCAGGGTCAGGGAACATATCTGAATGATCTTGGAATTCCCGTGCTTAACACTGAAAAAAGTCATGGTCCCTGTCATCCTGAAAGTGTTAATGTTTTATACATACAATGAAAGGAAGAAAAGGACAAAACATAGGCACAATGCTGAAAGGCAAATCAGAAAATTATGTGCATTAAAATTTAAAAATTGTAATATAGTTCAATCTTGAATGATAAATATTGGGAATTCTTTTTCTTCTTAAAAAAAAGAAGATATTGGTTTTCTATTTCAGTCTGTAAAAAGGCAACAGCAGCAATGCTCTGCCCTTATGCAGAGGTTCAGTCTTGTCTTCCAGTGCAGGGTGATACCCAAATGATCTGACATTTCTTCTCTCCTACTTAATTTCAATAGTCCATAAGGTGATTGCTGAATGAAGTCTAAATCAGTATCTCACACGTGCTAAACAGGTTTTAACCATGGCTAACATTTCAGTCCATAGCAAAGAGCAGGAGGTAAAAAGAGAGTACCTTTTCCATATCAACAGATAGCTCAGCAAACCACTGTCTTGCATCCTTCTGCTGGACAACACAGGCCACATGTAGGCAAGCTGCAAATATCAGGTGACAGAGACACTCAATGATTCACTCTTCATACATTTAGAAACACTATTTTTGGTTAGTCAGTTGAATTTCTATAGAGTTGAGTTGTTCACTTCCTCTGCAAACAATCTCAGACAGTATTGAACAGATAAATCTGATTTTTCTTCAAGACTTTCTAAGTTGCATGGTTATACTGTCAGTGCTGTATGAAATACAAACTGGAGAAGCTTATGAGAGCATTTTAAGGAATGCCTGTTGATGAGACAAAGTACAGAAGGCATCTTTCTAAAGGTGACAGAGACATTACTTTTGTTACTTACCTAGAGCTATCATGAAAGGAGGGTACAGCAGACAAAGATCAGTTCTATATGTGTCATTCACTATCCTCCTGTGTGAAACAAAAAGAGCAGAATACCTCTTTTAGACTACATGATTCATAAACTGCTTCCAGTTTATGAATATTTTATCAGTTACCCAAATGGTAGGAACAGTGAGTCTGCAAGGCAAAAATAGAGAAACTGAGATCTCTTCCTCAGTAAAAGTCTATTAAAGACATCCATTGTTTTCTTTGTAGTCACAGCAGAAGTCTGTTTGAAAACACTATATTATAACATCATCAACGTAATCCTTCAGTGTGTTCACCACCATCATAAAATATTTATCCCTGTTTCATAAATAAGCAAGTTAAAGCAAAAATAGAGGTAGTATTTATATTGTCTGTATTTGAGAAACAAAATGTTTAAGGAGTTCAGTTTAACCAATCTAAGAAACAAAAGTACATACTGGTTTAACCAAAAGCTGACGTTAACAGAAAAACAGCTATGCCTATACGAAGTCACCATCTAGCACTGTAAAAAACAAACTGTGCTACTGGAGCTGTTCTAAAAATAAAAACTAGAGCATTCCAAAATAAAAACCATTACAGTGTTAAAAACAATAATTTAAGCCAGTGACATATATGTGCATAGGTTAACTTGTATACCCCTTGTATTATTTAGCCTGCTTAGCCATCTCTGAGGCATAACTGTTAAACACTTGCTTTCTTGCTGAAAGGGAGCACTAAAATCAACCGCTGTCTTCATTACCAAGCTAGAGGTAGCAGCATGTCTTCTTGGCCCATATCTTGCACATATTGGAGCAAAGGTCTATAAGGATGATACACTATCAAACAGCAGTCCTAGGGAAAAATATCAGGATAAAACTTAAATTACAATGCAGAATGTGTTGTCAGTTCAGGTTAAAAATATTTGATTTACAAATCAATTACCGTACTTTTAAAACAGCAATATGACACCTAACCCTACCATAATGAGGGCACTGTTCTCTCTAGAATACCATTATACAGCACGGATGCCAGTCTGCCAATGTCTTTTCCCCAGGAGACACAGAAAGCCACATCTGCAGCACAGTGAAACCTCATTTGCTTACAAACCCGTAATTCCCACTTGGAAATACAAAACACTGCCAGAAAGCAGTCTGTCGCTAAATACCATACATGGAAAGCATGCCAAAATAATTGACACTAGTTTGGAAAGCGGAAAAAAATTTTCCAGGTCTTTGAATTCCTCCTTTCCGGGCCCATGTTGGTGTATGCAAGAAGGAATAACCCTCACTGAAAGCAGCCAACTGTATGCACGTTACAGGAAAAAGCTGCATTCAAATCCAACTGTGGAAACTTGGTGCTACTTTAGCTGAGCCCCCTAAGTCTGGGCTGTATCCTTTCAGTTTTTCCATAAAACAGAGCAATGGGACAGTAACCCTTATTAAAAGCAGGTATAGTTCCTTTCCTTTAAAGTGCCTGCAAGAAAACGTAATGTTGTACTCCTTTCACACACTGCTCTAATAGGTATAGCACCACCTCAGAAAGCACAGGGATCTACATTCAGTTTCTTGCTCACAGCATTCAAACCCGCATCTGACTTGCTAGCAGGTTACTCTGGTTACCAAGTTATAGACCAGTCTGAGTGGCAACTGCCCACACCTTCTGCTGAAGCTAGACTCCTGCATAACTCCATTTTTTATTTTTCCAAGCAAGAGGGCACAGTAGGAACATAACTCTATGCTCTTGACTTGCCATTCATCTAGGCAAATACTGACACCAACACCCTGGTCTCTGTTCCAAGACTTCATAATATACAATTACCTCTCTTATATAGAAAGCAGTTCTGGAAATAGAATTTATGTATTACTCTTCTCAAAAGTGAGCAATACATACTCCTGTCCCCACTACTACAATCTGCATTATTTCTGCTGAGCAATTACATTTTCATCAGAATGCTATAAATGTTAGACTTGCGTGAGCACCATTCTAAAAAGAAAAGGAAGGGAAAAAAAGATGACAGCATAATGCACATTCCACAGTAAAAAATTAAAAATGTTTTAAATAAAGAGTAAACCAAGGTGTCAGTGAAAACAAATAAACTCACCTACCATTAATTCTAAGAGATAGAATTCACATTCTAGTATCTGCAAAGAAGTAAAATCACAATTAAACAGCAGCATGTTTCGGACAGCAGAAAGAACTAACTGGCATCTAGGTTAACATCATGAATGCAAAGGAATTCTCAGCACCTGTAGCTTCACATGAAATGCATTCAGGAGTGTTGGATATATAGAAGCAAATAAAATGAAGTTACGATTATGCGTTGTCATTATAATGGAACCCCAGTCATAATAACAATCCATTTGAAGGTTTCATATCAGGTTTACTGTGAATAACTATAGTTGTCTGACTTGTTTTAACACCTGACAGCAGAAATGTGTTCAGTTTATAAATACTTTTATCAAATGCTTTTTTAGCATTTGTCACAATTAATCTAAAGAATAATTAGAAGTATTTCCTTCCAAAACACTATGGCATAAATCAACACTTGTTTCAAGAAAAACTGTACAGAATTCATTAGTACTGAGACTGAAAGCACCTCAAAAGCCACTAGTAAATCTAGATTTTGAATAACAGATAAAAAGTTACTTTTCAAAAACCATTACAATTTACAGGCAAAAAACAGAACAGCTTCCTTTAAGCCAGCTGTTCCTGTAAATAAGCTTGGAAGCAGCTCAGGTGCAAGGACTATCTTCCCTGGAGCAATGTACTTGTAAACAAGAGTATTTTGGGGTGGCAAGACCAAATCTCTTATCCTCACACTGTATAACATTGGTATTTTAAACACTCGGTCACTTTATGGCATCCCTTTCAGCAAATTCAAGAAAGGAAGTTATACAGAATTTATTACAATATCTTTCTTGATAATCTATTCAAAATTAATTACAAGCAACTCCATGTATTAGTGTGAAAATATTTCCTTCTCAGAATTTAAAAGGACAGGAGTTCCTCCTAAGAATAAGGAGGAATTCTAAGTTCCTCCTCTTTTAATTCATTGTGATCAAGTTATAGTTTGTACAGCATACTTACATGGTTCATCCTATAAGGAAACTCCTTCGGGAAGGCATATGAAAACCTAGTTTTCACTACAGTAAAGACAAAACATGTTAAAAATTATGCACTTTAACTTCTTTCCCATTCTATTAACCCACCTGCATAGAGCCCTTCAAATCCACCTGGAAACACAACTGCTTGCAATATAAAAACATGGTTTTGAAAGAGAAAAATTGAATCATAAGATTTAAGGTTCTAAAAGGGCAAGAGAAATAGATCTCAAACCCATGTTTTCACAGGTACTCAGCCAGACATTTGTGTAATGTTTTGGGCACTTCCTGCAAGTTACCATTTGCACAGGGCTGCATGCCCACCAATGTCACTGCAATTTAAAGATCAATTTAGGATCTCACCTCCAAGACTAAATTCAAATGGAATTTTCCTTTGCAATTTTTTTGATTCTTCAACAAGCAAGATTGTAAACCATGTGACAGTGTCTTAGTTGGGGTGGGACAAGGAAGGAGAATGGGAACCCAGCTGAGAGAGATCTTGTAAACGCCTAGTAGAAAGATGTTCATAGGCAAAAAACAGGCTAAAATCAAAAAGCCAAGTAAACACTCTGCAGATAAATGCCTTAGGCACTGGACTATCACTTTTCAAGTGCCTCTTTCACCCTGAGTTTTCCCCACACAAAAGCAGCTATTTAGGCACATGACACAATTCAAGCTCTTGCCTGCAAGACAATGCCCAAATAACATCTATATCCTCGGTGTTCTAGCATATGATGATCCTCAATTTAGATCAATTAGATACTTCAGTAACCTCATGCATTTTACAGAAATAGGTATTCAGTGCACTATTAAGAATCATGTTAAGTGGCAAAGGCAAAGTAAAATCAGATTACCATGCAAGGAAAATTAAGTACTCTTGAAGATGTAGATTTGAGATTTCAACAAGTGAAACTTAAAAAAGATTTTAAGTCCCTGTCCTTTACAGAAATCAAGTAACATTCAGCATCCCAGAAATGGACAATACTGCTTATGTTAATGACAGACAGTGAACTATGAATTGATGCTACTTCCAAGGTATTCATATGCCACTCACTTTGGAAGATAAAATCAGTCCTCTGTAAGGATAAGTTCAACATGTGGATCTGTGGTGGGCTTTACTAGAAAAGTTGCTGTAGATCAGCAAGACTAGTCCATTATTTCAAGATAACAGAAGAATGAATAAAACACACATCTCAAGAAGCAAGTTAAAGACATAAATAGTGAAAAGTAAACTACTTTGTTTTCATTTTTTTTTTTTTCCATACAGCAAGCTGGAGATACAACATATGAAAGTGTTCTTTCAGTCAACTGTATAAACAGAGGGGAAAGCTTTTGAAGAGCTTGCAAGAAACCTGAGATACCTTCCTTACAAAGGAAGCATATGCTACTAGTTCCAATGTTTCTACCTAACAAAAAGCAAATCAACCTCAACTATGCTGTTTTCCCTTTTGCTAGCTTCCTTTGACTATCCTCATCTTTTTACTCCTTTTCTGTTAAAAATAAAAAAGGATGTGTACTGATGAAGCAGCTGTAGTACAGGAAGAGTAGGTAGAATAAAAGCACAAAAATTCAAGGAAAAAGCCTGTTGCTTTTTTGTCCCCACTTCCAAGAAATGCCAAGTGCCCATCAGGACACACAGGAATCCTACGTCTGAAGGAAGAATCATGAGGATAAACTTCTACAGGACTCCAAGCCTTGGAATTTTCAGAAACAACACAGGTCAGTAGTAGAGGACTGAGTAAAATCAACTAAAACCCATCTAAGTTTCTCATTCATGCATCAAAATAGCCACACAGATCTGTGCTTGGAGATGCTTCTACTGTAAAAATAGCAACACTTTGCTCAACCTAGTACTGGTCTTGGTCAGGCTGGCACTGAAGACGTATTTCAGTTTCTGGTGGTGGAATTGTCATACAGCCAGCCCCATGGATTGATATAGTTACTGCATGTGGAGGCTACAGATGCAGCCGGTCACCTGTCCCTCAGCAGCTAAGAGCTATTTTGAAAGCACTGACCTACATTTTGAAGAGCATAATGAGGAATTGCCTTTTGAGAGCAGCTGGACCTTCTGGGTCAAATTACAGCATTTAGTTAAGGAAGCCATTGCTTTAAGACCTTGGTGGTTGACATGAAATTTACAGGAAGTGGGAAATATAAGGTAAGCAGGAAAGAGAGAAAATAAAGTAACTATAGTGTGAATTTGTTGCATCTTTATTTGTGAACAATATGTAAGTTGTAAAATACATTTAGAAATAAATATTGTGAGAAATTTAATTTTATGATGGGGGAAAAAAAAGGATTAAAAAGCTTAGGAGGCATGAAGCCTACCAAAGCTTCTACAAACAGGTACTTCCATAGAAACATACCTGATAGAATAAACAGAGACCTAAGTTTCCAGTTCTATCTTTGAGTAGCTCAAAAGCCTATTCACTACTCTAGACTTATTTATAAGCCTTGGTATTTAATTTTTATTTATGCTTCTTACAAGCTCTAATCACAATCAACAAGGATGAAGGATAGAGCCTTCTGTTTCCATATTTAAAAACAGAAGTTATTTATGCTAAATGGATTTAAGCGGCTTCAAGCAGCCAATGTGTAACCACCCCTGATTTAATAAAAATAGCTATCATAAAAAAAAGTCCAACTTCCCTACAGATACACCTGTATAGGTGTCTCTGTAGGGAGTCATTATGGTATAATGAAAATCACTAATACTTACACACAGAAGTAGCAGCAGAAATCAACCTTGTATTTGAAACAACACCAAACTCCTGAAGAAAAAGAGGGTTAAATGAGGTGAACCACCAGAAATACAGCTTATCAACACTATTATCAAACTAAAACAGCCTCTTAGTAAAATGGGCTTCTTTATACAGTATTTCATTTTTTCCCCACCCCCTTTTTTTTTTTAATTAAACAGAGTAAATTATGTAATCTAGGTTAAAAAGTTTTTTCCATTTATTACTTTGTTGTTTGAGTTTTGAAGAATAGTAAACGTATATGAAAGGTACTACAGCCACAATACCTGAAGATTAGTTTGCTAACAACCTACACATAAAACAGTCAAAAGAGCTTCAATAAGGTGTGCTGGTTTTATCCTAATTGGACAGAAAACCACTTTTATAAAGGTGTCATTAACTAACTTTTCTAATTATGTTTCCATGAAGCCTTCGGTTCTCCACTGAGGCAGACAGCAAGTCAAAAATTTCTACTTCAAACTTCCTTTTGGAGATGCACATACCAGAATCATTACTGCTACATCTGCCTTCTGAAGATGCAGAAGCCTTAGCATCAGGAAGGCTGCAATGCCTTCTAATACTTGCTGTAACACAGAGCGTAAGTGGACAGATTTTCCTGACATGAGTAGACTTCATCAAGGGCTTAATCAACAAGCTGATAAAAAAATACTCTCTCCAATGTTCTGTGTCTTTCTCCTTTCCTTTCTCTCTTTCAAATACTGGAAGGTATCAGAGCTTTTGTACAGATAACAGTACCACAAAAACATCAGTTCAGTAGGACTGCTTCTAGGTATTTGGGTTGCTCCTGTAAAATTCATAAGTGCTAATATAGCACAGATTTGCCAATATGATTTTTTTTCCCCCATTATACAGACCCTCCTCAAACTGCTGAAAAGCTTCTCCCATTTCTTAGAAAACTAGGAACAGGGCCTAGCTGATGCTAACTCTTAGCCACCTTCAAAAGTGGACCTTCCCCTCCATTGGTGGAAGACTCAAGCCTTCTCACCGCTATCCCTAGTGGACCAATTCCTTCTCAAACACAGCACGTGAACTACAACATGCTTTTAATTCAAGTAATGAAAGTGTGGTAAACTCTGAAGATCCCTCACTATAAGAAAAGGAAAAGATAATTAGGAAAAAAAAAAATCAAATTCCTTTTAAAATTTGAGTAAGCATAAGAAGGAAAAGCACACGAGAAAGGAGACTCAAGCAAAAACTGCACAATTTAAGATAAACTGTACGTAAATACGTAAGCACTGACAGCAAAACACACATTTAAAGTAATCTTTCCAATTTCCAGAAGCTCTTCAGGGTTAGTAACTCAGACAAAAATGTGAAAGATCAAATATTAAATAAAGTGTTTGAAGGCCTTCTGTCTCCTTTTCTTAAATTGCAATAGAAATCCATACAAAAAAATACCCAGAAGGTTTAACCCCCACAGCATGAAGAATGACAAAAAATTCTGCAAGTCCTGAACGTTTTTTCACTCTCATACATCACATAATTTCACATTAAAAAATTGTAATACTTCATACCTCTACTTTGGATGCCAAAAACACACACGTAGGAGCCATTAATACTGGATCTATACTTTTTAGGGAATATCTGAAATGTTACAACAAAATTATAATATGTTGTTTCACACACGTAGAACGATTAATCTATTAAGAGCACCACACTTCCTTTTGAAAACTTAAGTTAACTTTTACTAGCATAAAAGCTTTACACCATCCAGAAAACAAAAGTGGCACTGTTTTTTTTAATACAAAATTTAAAAGGGCTACCAAAATGTGCCTGACACGTTTTATTCCTGTACCATCATAATAAACAGTCCTACCTGGCATAGAATCTCTTGAAGTAGACTGTAGCAGTGGCAATAACTTGTTGTCTTAATTTAAGATGTTCACCTAAAGCCTGGATAACTTAAAAGAAAAAAAAAGCTTGAGTTGTGTTTTTACAAAAATTTGACACCAAACAGCAAAGAATTTCAAAACACGGCTAGTACTGAGGATTCTAAGGAGCAGCAACACAGCCTTCTCCTTGCGTTCTGATACACTGCTTGGGCGAGACTATATGTTGCTGCAAACCTACAGACCTGCAGGTGAAGAAGTACTACCACATCGTGAAGCTTGTGGACACCTTTAAAAAAGGAAGAGTGACTTGACTTCATCATATGCAAAGTGAGCACGAATTTTAAGTAGATGGCAATGCAAATCCAAGAGGGTAAAACATTGAATATTTCATTCTATAGCAAAAGAAATCCAAATACTTGAAACATAAGTCTGTGGCTTTTCAGGGCAATGCAAAATGGATGTGTTTTTCAAACAACTAAAGCTGCCAACACAAACATGGTCATTAAATTTGGCAGAGGCAGCAGGTGTTAAAGAAATGACATATTTAGTCTAGGGAGAGGGGGTGGGAGACCAGAGGATGCAGTCAGCTGCTCCATCATAGTGGTCCTCTGCCAGTTGGCCAAGAAACAATCCTGGTGTCATCTGTGCAGGTAGCTCTTGTTTGGCCTCCCAGGCAAAGGAAAGGTGCCAAGCAAATTAGATGCATCAAGCTGGGATTAAGAGCTGGGGCTGGATATAGAGAATGACAGAGAGAAACACAGACAAACACAAGGTTGTTACTTGTTATTTTTCCCATATTTTTTCCACAGCCATTACTCTGAGAAAGGCTTGGCTGTGTGAAGACTCTTGTCTTCCTCCCTCACCAGAAATGCCCCCCCCCCCCCCAAAAAAAAAAAAAAAAAAATCACTGAATATACACTTAAGTACAAGTAATATACAAGTATACAAGTGTATATGCAAGGATCTATCCAGAAAGCAACCACTGATGGAAAAAGCAACAATCCCATTATCAATAAACACTACAGTTAGTCTCCCCTTAAGCATACAAAAACTCCTAAAAGTCCTTTTTTTCCCCCACCCATTGTTTCCTACTTGGGAATATTCAGGTACACACTGCACTTTCATTTAATGAGCACTGCAGCAATTTAAAACACGCAAATACCTAGGGCATGGGTGACTAGAAAAAGGACCAACGTAGGAAAAGAACCACCCTCACCAACACTGACTATTGGCAACATAGTTAGGGTTTTTGTTGTTGTTCCTTTTAAAAAACACAAAAATTAATTTGTTACCCACCATAATTACTCAAAGCCACTTAAGTTAAGTCCCTTTCATTGTCATATCACTCTTCTCCTAATAATAAAGAACGTCAAATTGAAGCTAGCTTGCCACTGACAGTAGGACTCACAAGCAACACTGCAGAAAGGAGGTTAAGTCCACTACAGAATGCCTGTACAAATATTAAAATACTTATCAGTGTATCCTGGGAGGTCTTAAAGGATTTTTCACTTTGATTTGACCACAGGGCAACAAAGCTGTCCTACTACTAGGGCATCAGAAAAATCCAAATATTAAGCTGAACAGAATTCTCCAAATATGTTTCTTGTTCCCATGGGATTTTCTGGAGCAGTTAGGCCATCTGCTGTCAGAGAAAAATCAAGTGAGGCTTAGGGAAAAAAATGGACAAAAGCCTAGAGAGATTTAATGAAATGGAAGCTTCTATATGCCAAGAAAAATTCCAGTACTTGTAATAAATTTTTGGAAAAAAAAAAAAAAGAAATTATCAGATTATTTATTCCCTCATGTTTACCAAATAGGTAGTTTCAGGGTTTTTATTTGTTTGGTTTTTAAGTAAAAAATGTTGGTTTCAATTCAAGTCATGAGTAGCCAGTAATGCAAACATTACAGCTTCTGCACCAAACCAGAAAATCATTTAATATGCTTTTCATCCAAAAACTCAATTAAAACTCTGTGATCCAAAGAAAGAAGTCAACATTTATTTCTTATGTTTGAATTGGCTTAGAAGATGATAGTTCTATAGCTCTAATGGCCACACAGTCAGTTACTGATCTACAGCAACTGCTTTCATATGGGGAGGCAGCAGGAAATTATCCCTTCAGGTAATTTTCAGGTTGCTTTGGGAAACAACCATCACCTGAAGCAGAATCAACACGTCACAGCTAAGACTCACAGCCATATCCAGATAATGCAGAACAAGGGAGAGGCTTAATATATCTAAAATAGGGTCCCCAGTTCAGAGGCAGGTGAAGAAACCCAACACACACTGAGGGCGCAAATATGGCAACTGCTGTACGAGTTCCCATCAGCACAGCATATCCCCAGACTGCCCTTTCGATGAAAGCATCCCTCTTGGCCACAGAAGAGGCGACACTCTAGCATCACCATCTCCTTCAGGGCATGCCATGTTCATACATGCACATGGCAGACAGCAGCAAAGCCTTCTTCCAGCTACCACAGGTCAGGAACCTTCCTTTAGAGAAGGCAAGGAGAGCCAAGAAAAAAAGATTCTGAGAACCACAAATGATTTAACTTATCTATGAGGGCTCCTTCTCCTATTTTATTATGTTGGCCTGTGATATCTAAGGTAGATACTAGTGATAGGATACCTGAGATTGAACCTTCCCAACAATATTCTGTTACATGTTGCTGCCACATGACAGATGGCAGCAGAGGGGCACTCTGACACAATGGTGCCTGGCATGGAAGCGTGTATGAAGCAAAGGTATGGAACTGAATTCCTCCATGATGAAAAAACGGCATCCACTGACATTCACTGACGCTTGCTGAACATTTATGGAGAACAAATAGTGGATGTGAGCACAGCATGGCAGTGGCTGGTGCATTTCAGCAGTGACATGTAAGATCTACTGCTTGATCTAGTGGCTAGCAGCCCTGCCCAGAGCAGGGGGTTGGGAACTAGATGATATCTGAAGTCCCTTCCAACCCAAGGCATTCTATGATTCTACGACCAGCCATGTTCCAGATAGCCTTGTACAGCTGTCACATCAAAAGAAAAAAAAAAAAAAAGCATATTTATCAGCACACCCACATGAATTGACAGATTACAAAGAGGGAATGGTGTGCAAAGTTGAATATTGGCTTCAAAGCACTGGAAGCAACGGTGGCAACATTGCAATATCACAAAATTAGCACCAGGTAGGTCCCACAAATGCTCACACAAGAGCAGAAAGAGCACCATATGCAAGTTTTTTAGGACCTACTGAATCAATATGAGGCCAAGGGTACATCCATTTCCTGGACTGCATTATTACTGGTGACAAGATGTAGTATCACCACTACAAGCCACAGTCAATATGGAAGTCCATGGAATGGTGACTCTAACAATCAAAAAGATCAACATGATGAAAAGGCATTACAAAGAAAAAGTGCTCACCTATCTCTGAAGACCTAGTCTTGCAAGGGAAACTCCACAAGGAAGGGATCTCCAACCAGAGATCCTTCCACAGTGCCAGTCAGCCCTTAAATGAGGTCTAAGAGAGGTGCAGCCAGGCTCCACCCCTTCTGGTCACACAGCTGAACTGCCTTCACCTGTGCCCCCAGGGCTGACCAGTCCTTTCCCCAGGTGCTCAATCAGTGGTTCAGGCCATGACTCAACAGTTCCCATGCAGTGACATATGAATTCCCCATCAAAGTTCAAGATGCAGTGTCAATAGGTAAAGAGATGTGCACTGTCTTTTGGGATAGAAAAGGGGTGATCCTCATGGATTTCCTGGAGCCCGAAGAAACCATCACCTTTGACTGCTATGTTGTGATGCTAACCAAGCTGAAGGCTCAGACTTCCATAGTCAGGACAAAGAAATCATTTTTTTTCTTGCTATATCATAATTCTAGGTCCATACCAGTTTTGTGGAGCACACTGCCAGTCTTGACTGGACTGTCCTACAACAGTCACTATATAGTCTGGATTTCGTAGCTTCTGATTTCCACCTGTTCAAATGGATGAAAGATGGACTGCATGGGCAACATTTTTCCTAGCAACAATGCCATCATAGCAGCTGTAAAACAGTGGGTCATCAGATTTTCTACAAGTGTGACAATCCAGCTTTAGTTGATCATTGGTAAAAATGCATAGCTAATAGTGGTGACTGTTGAAAAACAAGTTTTGTAGCTAAGAATTTGCTCTATCTATAAATAGAGCTATTGTGCTCCTTGTATCTGTCATTGTTTCCGTGGAAATAAATAGGAGGTATCACTTTCAGAGTGACCTATGCAGTTTGTAAGTGTTTACTCAGGAAAATCACTTAAGTGGAACATAAAAAAAGGGCACATTCCATAATTAATGATAGTGAAAATTAATACAAATACAAATATCAGTATCCTATTTATTCTTTTTGTATTAGGAAGCTATGAAACTGTTTTAACCTCAAGGAACATCAGGAATTGATCAAACTGATAAATCACTGTTTGCTTGACTTTCTAATGCTTTATAAGCAATAATGAAAATATATCAACAGAAATCAGATTTGGAGCATACTCATTTAAGTGTCTTTCACAGTTACAATTCAGTATATAGGTAAGTTCTTCCAGTAGCTTTGACAAAGTCATTTAACTTTTCTGTCTGAAGTAAGTCTGACCAGATAGCTGAAAAGATAAGTGTTCTGCACTTCCTATGTACAGCTATGAAAAATGTTCAAACAGCTGTTTGCAAGCAAACTAGTGCTTTGCAATATCCTTCTCTTTAGAAGAACAGGCTGCAGACAACACTGTGCAATTTGAGAGCCACCCACTGCTGGGGAATAAGCCACATGGGCCAAGACACGGGCTACTGTGCAGGTTTCAAAGAGTATAACTGAACACAACAAGATTCTGAGCTTTGCTTTTTAACAGGACTGCATGCATTGGCTAAAATACTTACCACATAACCCCCCCTAGAAGCTCGCAGATCACAGCTTGACTATTACTGTCGATCAACAACCTTTAATATGTCAGCTTCGCAGCTTCTCCTTGCTTCTCTTTGTTTTTGTTTTTTTTTGTTTTTTTTTTTAGAATGTCCTGAAAACCAGAACTGTACTGTGTTTTGCCCTACCACGGGTTAACACATTACATATGCAGCCAGGTTACATGTAATTCCTCCTGAGCTAATACAGTTAACTGAACAACAAATGCTGTAGGCATTCCAACTCTTTGTTAAAACACATTGTGAAAGTATATGCAATGCAGTAAAGAAAACCACATCCTCTAAGCCACTTAAATCTGGACACAGCAGATACTATACTATAATATGGCACAAATAAAAGTAAATCAATTTTACCATTAGTAAAAAATATCTGTAGCTTCCAATATTCTTCTTCAGTCAGAAATTTCAAGTCTTTTTGGCGCTCCTTCAGTAGATCTTGTTTATCCAAAATCCATTGTAAACTGAAGGGAAGGAAAATAACTTCAGTAACTATCAATGCTACACTGCCTCCTGCACCAACAGACTACAGCTGGGAGCTAAGGCCCGGTGACCTTTAGCCAAGCTGTGGGCAACCTCCTCAAGCAAATAATCCCTAGGGGTTTACAAGCCAGGCATCTGCAAAAACACAGCACAGGCTGAGATCAGCCTTTAGCTGCAGAGAATCAAACCGACTGGAGGGAAGTTGCGCGCTGCTGATTACTTGAAAGCTTTACGCTATATTTAGTCCACCCCAGCCATCCATTCAAAGCCCACCCAGAACGCGGTACTCCGACACAGCCCAACACTCAACGTGCCACAGCCGAAGATAAATATATCCCACCCGCCGTCTCCAGCCTCCCCGTGGCTGGCACCGACCACCGCTCCAACCCCGCCCTCGCTGACCGCCCACCCCCACCTCCAGCCGAGGTACCCGCAGCCGCAGGCCGGGCCCGGCTCCGAGCTCCCGCCCGCCCCGCAGGCCCCCAGCGTCCCCGCATCCCCGTGCCGGGCAACTGAACGGCCAAAACGCGGCGCCGCGCGGCTCCCCGCCCGCCCCTCGACCGCGGCACCCACTAGTGCGAGCTCTGCCAGAAGTTCCCGGCCATGAGGAGCCGTGGGAGGCGCCCGGGCCCTGCGCTACCCCGGCCCCGCCGCGCCGCCGCCCCCGCGCCGGCACCAGGAAGGAGGCGGCCCGCTGCCGCCCCGTGCCCGGCTCCGCCGCCGCCGGGCGGCAACACGCGGCGCTGCGGAGCGTTCCCCCGAACGCGGGTTCCGCCCGGCGGGGCGGCGCTGGGAGGCCCCCGACGTGCACGGCGACGCGGGGCCGATGTGGGGAGTGTGTTTGGGCCTGGGCCCGCGCGTGGGTACGGTGGTGGAGGCCGCAGGGGAAGGGAGCGATGATTTCAGAGCCCGGAAGGTGCCTGGGGGGTTATTTCCTGCACCCAGCCAGTGCGCGGGTCTGCGTGGGTATAAGCTCGTCCCGCAAGCCCGAGCGTCAGGGCTGAGAGTGAGTGTGAGGGGGAAGGATGCCTGGACACCAGACAGACAGACAGACAGCAGCCGTGGGAGAGCCTCCCTGGTCCACCAGCAGCCACAGCCCGACCCTGCGCCCACAGAAGCTGGCAGAACATCTGTCAGGGGCCTCAGCAAGGTGGGCGAACTCCTGGCCGGTCCTCTGTGCTGCTAACAGCTGTCAGGACCCATGAGCACATGGAGACTGTCTTTGTGTGGTCTGACAAAAATTATTTGTTCAAGAAATTACGTCTGCATTGGCTGCATGCACACCATAGGGGTTCTCCTCATGCTGTGCACTCTCGTCCATCTCCATCTACCTCTTCAAACACCTCCCCAAGTCTGGCAGCTTGAACAGGCTGTTTGCAGAGCCACAGCTGAGCATCTCTGCACCACCACCTTTCATCAGGAAATGGCTTCATTCAGTGAAATGTAACAGAAACTTTTCACAATGTGCAAAATCATTGAGAATATAATAGATGTGTTTCTGAGTGTCTGGGGGATAGTCCTGTTCGTTCAAATGCAGTGTTTGTCCTTACACTGACCTAGTACTCCTGAAAGCCCAGGCCCACCAGACTGTGCACTGCTGTTTCTGGTTTATAGCTGAGGTGCTGAAGGTGCCTGAGGAGCTACCAAGTGGAGAAAGGCAGTGCATGTGTCACAGCAAGGACAGCGATGTTTCCAAATTCTGGGCTTCACTTGGGAATCAGATACATTTCTAGATATGTCAGAAAGAGTCTGAAACTGAGATATTATTCATATGCAGGAATATGGATGAGGAGTTAGGTAAGGAAGCAGAATTTGCATACAACCCTGGCTATATTTCCCTTACTTCTCCCTTACTGTGTAAGCAGGCACGGTGGAAAGCTGAAGCTTGAGCTCTACCGGCTTTCTGTAGAGGTTCTCAGACTTTGCACCTTTCTCAAAAAAGCCAGGCAGACATTGCAGATCCCGCTGAGGATGTGAAAATGCAAGTGGGAATGTCCTTATTTCACTTGTCCAGCACCACAACTACAAAGAGGGAAACCAGACTGCCAGCACCAGCACGTGCCTTTTGATTGCAGCCACCTACAGCTGTATCATGCCTACCTTTCACAGCAGCCAGGAAACAGCACAGAGAGAAGCCTGCCACTGCTTCACTCAACACACGAAAAGCAACAAAAATAGCAGCAGAACTCATGCTGCTGCTTCTCACATCAAGCAGGCATCTATGTCTCACCATCCTCTACCTGCTTTTTTCTTACTCAGCTCCAATACCTGTGATTTGCCACTTCATGGTGGTGATTTGTGCTCCTGCAATGTTGCAGGAACTAAACAGTAGGGACTGTGCAGAAGACTTACCACAGCTGTTATAAATATCACTGCTATGCTGCACCCCAGGCATAGAGGACAACTTTGCTTGCCTAGCTGCACAGGGGCTGCAGGAACAGGAGTGCTACAGCATTTTGCCAGCCTTTCTACCAATATTCTTTTCTCAGCAGGACAGACTTTGTATTGCCTGACCCCATTTCACAGCACTGCAGCAAACCACATCAGCACTGAGGTATGGAGGAGCAAACCTTCCCTGCCCCACAGACCCACAGAGCAGCCCCATTCAGCCTCCCTCTTGGTGCCCTACAAAGGGACATTCCACCACAATGAAGCATGGCACCCAGCATTCCCAGTGCTGAGAAGTGTTCTTCCCAGGCCTCCAATGTGTCCCTCTCCAAAGATGCAGGGGATACCAAAAGAGCAACATGGGTGCTGTGAGGCCATGTAACATGGTGCAGAGTCTCTTGAGAGCCATGTACTGTTTTCCATCCATGTTTCTTGGAGGAGACGGATGCTGACGCTGCTCTGTGTGCCTGGAGGCCCAGTTGGGAAGTTCATGCCTGGGAAGGGACATTGTGAGGGGCAGACAGGACAATGCTTTGCAGCCTTTCTCTTCTAGGAGATCACATTATTTGCCATGTCCTCTCCATGTGTTTCTGTCAAAACAGGAAAAGGAAGATTTCATGAAACAGACGTGCAGTGCTGCTGCGTGTGCTGATGTCTCCAGCTCAGCCCCTGACCTGGCTGCTGCTCTGAGGGACAGGCAGACATGGGATGAAAGAAAGCACAGCCAAGAACCTGCAGGTAAAATTATACTTTGTCGTATTTGCGAGATGAAATTATCTGTCAGCTCTGGCTGATCTGTTCCCTGCCTTCCCACTGAATAAAGCCCATCACAAACACATTGCATATGCTTACTAGTCCATCACTGGATATAAAAATACACAGAACAGTTGGGTACATTCTTTTTTGACAAAATACATGCTCCTTCCAACCCATTTGTGGTAAATAGCATAAAAACGAGTGAAGGATGATGCACTTCTTTCCATTCTATAGGTCCTCCTCCACACACACACACACACACACAAAAAAGCACGGCATTTCCTTTAGCACTTTGCCTTAGTTGCACACACACAAAAACACTGTCACCAATGCTCTCAGGATTTTCTACATGTTTATGTATTCATCTGATAACCGAAAACAGTCTGTATCTCCTCACAGATCTGACAATAAACATTCATGTCTCCCCTCTTCTGTTTAATACCCCCTCGGGAAATGAATGAGTGGTACTCAGCTTTTCTGACTTTAATCAAGCTTCCACAGAACAAGCCGAGAATGTGAGACATTGCGGGAAAGGAAAGGGAAACTGCAGAAGAAGTGTAAGTGGAATTGAAAACCCCTTCCAGCTTCTGTTATGTCACTTCTCATGGAAGCCTTTGTTACGACTTCACTAAGTTAGGTAACGTGACAGTTGTCTGCTATTTTTCCCAATAATGGTGGTCTTTTAGGCTATGTTTTGTAGTGAAGGAGGTGGACTCGAGGAGTGCTGACTCTGGATGTGACCCCATGTCAAACTGGTAGTAAGTATCCGTGAATAATGTTTATATATATATATTTGTGAAACAAAAATTCAGCTTCTCAGTAACGCACATAGCTGAAGATAAGTGTCCTGTTTTGTTTCATTTCGTTTTTTAAGCGGCAGTTTTAGGGAAGAATGATTTATGTTGGAGACTCCTTTATTTGAAGTACCTTCACATCCAACACACTGACGCAGAGGGGGAAAAAGAGAACCTAGCAAACGCAGCTATTCAGTGTTTCCTGTGGAAGACATTCGGGATAAATTCATCAGATGATGAAAAGATCGCCACACAAGGAAAGAAAAACAAAAACAAGAGACAGTCCTGATTAAAACCCTCAGCTTCGTGGTGAGAGCTCCTTGGCGAAGGCAGCTATTTTGAAGCCACCTGCGTCTAAAATCATTTTAAAAAACGTCCCGCACTCCCGGGCAGCAGCAGCAGCAGCAGCAGCCTGTTATTGCAGGGGGCTTCTATTTCTGGGTCACGAACGCGCGGCGTTTAACTCCACCTCCTCTCACTAAAGCGCGCACAGAGGGAACATATGCGGCGCGGAGCATCGCATCAGCCTTACGTCGGGCTGATGCTCGCCTGGGGACAGCTCCTCGGCCCGGCGGCTCGAGGGGATCGGTGCGGAGCCGCACACGGGAGCCGGGCTCGCGTGGTCCCCGGGCTGCCTTAGGAGCCACAAGCGCGGGCTGCCGGCTGGGCACCCATCTCGCAACCCGTCCCGTCAGGAAGGGCTTTCCCTCCTGGAAAGATCAAGTTCCCGGCGCCAAACGCAGACCCGCCGAATGAGGACTTAGCATTTTGCCTTCCACTGGCCCCAAACGATGCGCTATCCGCCTTCGAGGTCCCATCCGAGGGAAGGGGCGGGACGGAGAGGCCGCAGCCCGCAGCCCGATCCCCTCTCCCCGCCGGCAGCCCGCAGCCGCACCGCGCAACTCTGCGCTCAGATTGGGGGAGGCTTCCCCCGGGGCTGCGTGCCGATCACGTTGATCTTTATAGGAAATGAAGGCCGGGGGGAGCGGTGCTCGCCGCACAGCGGTGCGGAGTGACAGCTTCAGGTGTTCTGTGACGAAAACCCCGATATCGCCCCTCCCGGGAGCGCAGTCCCGGAGACAGAGGGATTTTTGCTCTCCCGGAATTTCAAAAGCGTGCTCGGCCTCTCTGTCAATCCCCGCCCTCTCCCCCCCTTTTTTTTTTCTTTTTTGCACTAGCGGTAAACCTCGGCACAGTGCAAACTGCAGGGAGAGCCGTGGTGGGTGCCAGAGGCTTCCCCCAGTCCGGGCACGGCACGCAGCCGAGAGCGGTATCCGTGCACCCGGGGAGAGCCCCGAAGCTCGGGGGATGCTCGGGACAACGCGGCTGCGGGAAACCCTTCCCCGCAGGCAGTGGAATGTGCGCGCCCGAGGTTGGCTTCAAACCCCTCTGGGTACGCGTTTAAACACAACGGTGACAAATGCCCTTTCTCGGGCAGAAGTAGCTGTGCAGTTTAACACAAGGAGTTACCTTCATTCTGATACTTCGGATGCGGCTTAAATCGAATCCGATTTTTTAGGAGAGTTCATTCTGAGAACGATTTAGAGAGGCCAGTGAATTAGAAAGACCCTCGCTTTCCCTTAAAAAAGAAAAAAAACAAAAAGAGAGAGAGAGAGAGAGAGAGAAAGAGAAAAAAATCCACGATACAAATACTCAAATACAAATAGTATGTTTCCTGCTAGTTTGGGAAGAGACAACCCCTCTGTATATGTGTGGTCCCATTTTTTCCATGCGAGAGAGAAACTCTGAGGTTAATCCATCGCCTTCTCTCAAATTCACTCTTGATTTTTTAGCCCAAAGACGGTGACACCGAGGGAGCCGAGGGCAGCGCTCAGCAGCAGTGGCGCAGAAATACGGAATAATTTTATTTAGATTTTATTTTAATAGCACAAACAATGAAGAGGAAAAACATAAAATAAACCCACAGACTGTAACGAAAAAATATTATTTCCGACAGCTGACACCTATACGTTTCTTTGGTTTCATAATTCTGAAGCTGTCAGAGCTGACACATATTTCGGCTTTGCGATATACAGTGCCGAAATGAAGGGAAGGACTTCATGATGTGTTTTAAAATCAGTCCATGTGAGCGTGAGTTTAAGCTCCACTCCTCTCTATATACTTTCGAATATCTTTACTGGGAAGAAGTCATTTGAAACGGACACCAGGGGAAGACCTTTCAGTCTGTCAGATGCACTAATTAGGAGCTGCATACACCGTGGGGGTAGATGGGTTCTCTTCCCCTGCCTCTCGCCCCCACCACCAATTTCACCACGAGGGGATGTTTATCAGAGTGTAACCAACGCTTTCTGATGGGCACATTTTTGCTTAAGTTCTATATTTTTCCTGCTCGGAGTCTTATCTCGAAATGCAGAAGATGACGAAAGACTTTACAGCATTAGATGCTCTCATTAAGAAGTCTGCTCCCCCTGCAGCCCTTCTCCGCACGGGCAGAGCCCATCTCCTCTCGCATACATCGCTACCAGCCAGCCCTGCCCTGCTCCCTGGTGCCGCTGCACCGACATCTTCCTCCCAGCAGTTTATCCCTCTCTCTTCCTTCCTTGCCGATGATTTCTCTGAGCGCCGCAGAGCTCCTTGGAGCTTCCACTGTAATAATAATAATTCATAATAATAATCACGATAATAATAATAATAATAATATAGCCTATGCTGAAATGGAAGGTCAGCGCCTTCCCAAAGGCCGAAGAACCGTGTGATCGGTTTGGTGCCACCACCGCCTGAACCAAAACGCACGGACCGGGAGCTCGTCTCCACGCTTTGTGCCCCGGGGGATGGTTTCGATGCAGCAGGATGGGATGGAGGGCCGAGGCGGTGCAAGAAAGCCCCGCCGGGGCAGCCGCAGCTCCACACTCCGTGCCCAGCGCGGACGGCGCTGCGTGGCACCACACCGCTGTGCCCAGGGGTGTGACAGGCGGCAGCTGCCACCGGCCCTGTGCCTCCTCGGGACTAAGCGGCCCTTGGGAACAAAGGCCCTGCCGGTGGTCCGGGCTTCTCGTCTGGTTAGGGTTCTCTCCTCGGGGATTAAGGATATATATTTTAATAAGCGATGGCAGAGTTTTTAAGTAGTTAACCCGAGTGATGGTGGATGCAGCTATGCCACGTCCAAGGCACCCACAGCGGGATGCTCATAAACGCTCATTGCTGCGTCTTCTGGAGCTGCAACCGACATGGGGCACTTAGCAGCAGGGTCACTTGTGCGGAGCTGAGGGGGAGTGGGCATAGGCCTCTACATCTCTGAGTTTAGAACTTCAGTGCATGGCGTAGGGTGCTTCCTTTCCCTTTCCCTTTCCCTTTCCCTTTCCCTTTCCCTTTCCCTTTCCCTTCCCTTCCCTTCCCTTCCCTTCCCTTCCCTTCCCTTCCCTTCCCTTTCTTTCACTTTCTTTCCATGCCCTGCCCATTCCCTGCCCATTCCCAGTTCCTCCCCGCAGCCCTCACAAACGCTGCTTTTCCCGGAGCAGTGTCCAGGCGGGTGGAAGTCTGAGCACAATGAAACCTGAGAATTTCTGTCACTCTCTGCATATGGTCCGAAGTGCTTTAATCCCAATTAGGGGCGGCTGACACACGGTCCTATTCATCCCAATCAGCTCTTGAATACATTTGCCTAGAAATGAACTTCACAAATAGACCCTCTCCTAAATGTGCCCAGCAGCAAGGAAAATCGAATTGAGTCAGGGGCTCATTCTGAGGCGATCGAGGGAGAAAAGGTATGAATTTATAAGGTACACCGAAACATTGCAATTCAGCAACAAGTTGACTGACTTTTATTTGCACCATGTCAACCGAAAGAACCGAGAGATGCGCCGGGGGCTGCGGGGGGAGAGCCCGGTTAAAAGGCGGCTTCAGACGGCCACTGAATGCGCCGTGCCGCGATCTGCGCCTCCAATTGAGGCCGGCCGAAAGGAAACAAAAATCTCGGCCCCTACGCAGGAATTTTTAAGTAGCGAAAAATGTGTCTGAATCCGATCTCCGCTGCTGCTCTCCATTAACAATAAGAATACCAAATTGAGATCCTGTCATCTGCCGGGGTTCCCATAGAACCTCAGTCACCATTCAGAAGCTGCTTTAATATCCCACCCGCATCCCGTCTGCACCGCACAGCTGGGCTGGGGCCGAGAGCGGCACGGAGCCGCGTGCGGGAGGAACGGCAGAACGGGGCCAGGGGGAGTGGGGTGGGCAGGGCTTGTGGGGGAGCGGGGAATGGGGGAGGGAGAGGGGATGGGGGAAG
>JAPSGF010000079.1:1357374-1458056 GCA_035772895.1 Perdix hodgsoniae | reverse complement strand
GGTCGCCGCTGGAAGAAGCCTCGGCCTTCCGACCGCTGGAGCGCGGGCTGCCCGGCGCCGCGCTGCCGCCCGGCCGCTACCCGCCGCTGCCCGGCGGCGCGCTGGAGCGGTTCGCTCTGCCGCCCTTCGAGGGGCTGAAGGCGTACGCGGGGGAGTGCGGACTGCCCGTGATGCCGCTCACCGTGTACGGCGGGGAGCTGCTGTACGGCGCCGCGCCCTACTACCCGCTGAAGCTGCACCTGGGCGGGCTGCTCAAGTACCCCGAGGCCGTGCCGTACTTCGGCGGGCCGGCCGCCGGGCTGCACGCCGCAGAGCTGGGCTCGCTGGCCGGCATCGACCGCGAGATCGCCATGCACACGCAGCAGCTCTCCGAGCTGGCGGCCGAGAAGGGGCGCGGACGGCTGGAGGCGCTGCCCGCGGGAGCGGCGGGGGCGGCGGGCGGCAAGGCCAAGGCCGGGCACCTGTGCCTGTACTGCGGCAAGCTGTACTCCCGCAAGTACGGGCTGAAGATCCACATGCGGACTCACACCGGCTACAAGCCGCTCAAGTGCAAGGTGTGCCTGCGGCCCTTCGGGGACCCCAGCAACCTCAACAAGCACATCCGCCTGCACGCCGAGGGCAACACGCCCTACCGCTGCGAGTACTGCGGCAAGGTGCTGGTGCGGCGCCGCGACCTGGAGCGGCACGTCAAATCCCGGCACCCGGGGCAGGGCCTCGGCAAGGCGGCCGAGGAGCGCAGTGACTCTGGCTACGCGCCCGCCGAGCGCGACCAAAAGACTGACAACGAGAGCGACGTGGACGTCTGCTTCACCGACGACCAGAGCGAGCCCGAGAGCGGCGGCAGGACCCGGCAGCAGTAGCGCCGACAGCTCCCGGAGCTCTGGGGCGGGGCCGAGCCCCGACTCCCGGTGCAGCCCCGGTGCGCGGCCCGAGCGCAGCGCACCGCCCCTCGCTGCTGTACCGCCGCGTGGAGGAAATTGTGCCTTTGGGGAACGGCTCTTCTCTGCGTCCTCTCCTCCCGCGGGTGCCGGCGGCGGGAGTCGCGATGCCGGCTCTGCAGTGCCGCTGTGGGCTCCGCCGCTGTGCTCGAGTCCCGACGGAGCGGCACTGCTGCGATTACGGTGGGCAAATACCGACAGCTGTCTGGGGAAAAAACAGCGAAGGCGAAAACTAGGGAGAGAAAAGGCGGCAAAAAGCCCCACTCGCAGCACTGGAGAGGTCCGTGCGTAGCAGGTGCACCATCTGATCGAGTGTCAGTTATTTATAAAGGATAATATTTGAGGAGCAAATGTAAAATAAATATCGAGAAGCATGAATCTAAAGCACGCACTATATAATTTCAAAGGAAATACACACTCTTTGTTTGGTAGAATACAACTGTGCTGTATGTTTGTTTTTTAACGAATGATGTACAGTATTTCGGTTCTGGTTCCGGTTTGTCATGCCAGTATTTTTATTTCTAATTTTTTTTTTTTTTTAATAAAGTTGCAGGCAAAGTACTGCCGGCGCTGTCAGTGAACTCTCTGCGTAACACTTTGAGGGGGCAGCTCGGCTGAACCCCCGAACGCAGCCTCCTTGGGTCGGGCTTACACAATTGGCCATAAATGCTTTCTCCGAATATTTTCGTTCTCTCACCTGGGAAAACGAAAGAGCAAACCTGCTCGATTCGCTCTTCTCTATGCCCACGGCTCGAATATATGTGTATATAATACACATATATATATAATTTGAGCAAAGTCTGTGCGGAGATGCTAAGGGCTCCGTGCCATCAGTTTGCTTTGCTCGTTAGTGATCTGTAAAACTGCAAATCAAAACAAAACAAAACAAAAAAACTTTAGAACCGCTGTTGGTATTCTCGTCTGCCAACTTGTGTCTCCCTTGGTTGGGAATCCGGCAACACGCTCAACTAAAATTGTCGGGAATTCTCCGTTCTGTTTAAATTCCGCTGTCCCCGGGCAGCTGACGAACCTTCGCGACCCATTCGGACATCATGAGCCCGTGAGCTCCTGGCGCCGGGCCCATTTCAGCCCAGGCTGAAGTGATGGCAAACACGAATTGCTCCCAGCGGGTGAGGGAATCCCAGCTGCAGACGGACTCCCCCTCTGCTCGCAGAGAGCTAAACATGCCCAACAGCAATAGGAAGTGAAAACTCACATGCCGGGCTTGGGTTCCATGTAGAGGTTTTAGATAGGAAAACTGTAGGATTTAGGATTTTTAGTTTTATTTTTGGGCTGGGCACCCGCTTACTCGCTATATACCCACCGGGGCGCCGGACCGACGCTCTGCTCCTAGCACTCCGGGCAGCACAGGGTCCCACCACCACCACCGCCCCGGCCGAGCTCCGGATCCCTCTATGGCACCGACGGCGGCACCCGCACTCGGGTGGCCCGGGCTGCGTGTCGATACGTGTCTGCCGTGCCCCCGAGGGAGCACCCCGCCTCGATCACGCGTCACGCTCGCCGTGACGTCACACCGGTGACGTCAGAGCAGCGCAGTGCCCGGCTGCCCACGCTGCTAGCAGGATCCGTCTAGCAAAAAATCGGTGCGGTTCGCGAGCTCGGGAGCGCAGCCGGTAACATCAACCGCAACCGCCCTGCGTGAAAGGGCGAGAAGAGACAAAGGCGGCAGGCGGTGCCTCCGGCCCCTGCGGCCCGGAGCGAGTCCGGGCGGGAGAGGAGATGCAGGTCGGAGGCATCTTCCAATACAGAGAAAAGAATTCCGCACGTTCAAGTGAAAAAGAGAGTTTTTTGAGTGAGAAATAAACGCTATTTTGATCCAAACGTTTTCTTCTTTGTCAAGTCTAGGCGGAAAGAATGATGGTGAGGCTGGAGAAAAATCCTCCTTTAAAATGCCACCGATTGAATATCGCTCATTTGTCTGCTCAAGGGCTGCAGAGATTAATTGCGGGTCTTCCGTGTTTTGTTTTTCAATGGGAGAGCTCAGAGGTTCTCAGAGTACAATCGAACAAAGAACAACGCAATGCTCCGTTTTTTGAGTGAACCGTGGAACATGACGCGCTTGTTGGATGTTGCGAGCAAGGAGAGGTGCACACACCGGGATGGCATTCAGACATAAATAGAAACGAATACAAATGCTTTAGAAAACAACGTTTAAGAGCTCCCTAAAATCATTTAAGATTTGTTGAACTCTTTGACATACGGGTGGCAAAGTATAAGTGACAAAAGAGGTGGATGTAGCCTGTTGTACTGCAGATGAGTTCAGGTGTGGGGCTGGGAGCTGGTGCAGCTCTCAGGGAGGACTCAGTCACTTCTAAGCAAGGCAGCAGCTTGGCACACACAGAAGGATGTGTTTTCAAAGCCTTTTGCGCTAAGCCCGTGTCTAAATTCACCTGCACAGAGGAGATCTGATCAGAAGCTTCTGAGCCTTATGCTGCTGCAGGTATGAAGATGTGAGTGTTTTTAAAGGGTGACCTTCCAAGGATGCAGCTCTGAAGCATCCAAGAAACAAAATATAGGCTCAGAAAAGCCTCTAAGTTGATTTATGTACATAACTACTGCCTGCGTTTCCACAGAACTGTTCTCTGTTTTAACTGGAAGTTGAGTGCTTGGAAATGTGCTTTGAACCAGCTGCTTTGTCTCTAGGTTCTATTTCCAATATTAAATAGTCTTCAAGTTCATACCTGATGGACTGAGCAGAAAGCTGTGGGTTCAGACTGCCTGTGTGACAGGGAGAGGTGGAGAAGGGAGAAAATCTGTGTGTGACTTTATGTCAGGGAATGGAGAAGCTCAGGGATTCTTTGTGATCTTCTTGTTTTCCTCCAATCTGTCAGAAAAGAATGATCTTAAGCTTGGCTGAGAGCAGTTACCTCCCGAATTATCACCTGGAGGTAAAGAGCAGCATGTCAAGGCCAGGTTCAAGCTTGCTGGGGTTATTGGACCATAGCAGATAAAATCTGGGAGCAGCAAAATGCTTTCAGGTATATTCAAAGTCAGTCCAATGAGGAATGATTCCCTACAGCATGTCGGATGCTATAACCTTGTATTTTTCAGGAAACAGGAGGTGGAAGATTCTTAGCAACTGAAAAATACAGTAGAAGAAACAGATTACGAGATCTGAGGCGTGTATTCAGATACGTTTAGCACTGATATTATGGAATGTTATGGAACACTGAGCAAAGTTCACAAGTTCTTTCTGTAGACCTGCACCTGAACATACATGTTATTTTTTATGTTTCATGTTTCACATATACATATATTTATCTTCCTTGTCCTACAACATACTATTCTATTTCCAGGGTGATGTCAGGGCTTGGATCTGTATTGCTTTTTAGAAATTAAGGACTGCTTGCCCCTGATTAGAGCGACTTGGAACCAGGTGATTTGAAGTCCTGTTTTGAAATGGGGAAAATGTGAATTAGAAAAACAATGTCAGTAAATTACGGTTGGTTCCGTGTTCTAAGAAGTAATTAATAGCTTCCCCCCAATCCCTCTTTTCTTCAGTTTGCATCTTTTTAGCTTCACTGCAAACCAATAAACAACTGCAAGGGGAAAGCATTAGGAAGGAAGGGCAGAGGCAGAGTTGAGGAAGAGATGCTGTTCTGCACCCCTCACACGGCCGTGTGAGGTGTAAAACCTGCTGGGGAGGTTCACGTCGAAGCATATCTCTGGTTCTTGTAGCATGAGCAGTGTGCTTTAGCTCTAGTCAAGAAATTGAAGTACAAAAAAATGCATTTCAGCTCTGAGTCCTGCAGATCTCTGTTCTAAACTATGCAGCAAAACAAAACAAAGCAAAACAAGACAAGACAAAACAAACCAAATGAACAAAAAAAGGCAGTGTATTTTTTAGTATATTGATTGAAAAGCCAAAGAGGATGGGTACTTCAGGGTTCTCAGAGGTACTTCATCTGCCAGCTACTGCACAGGGCTAAAGAACCCTTCTAAGGATGCCCATTTGCAGCTAAGCAGCAGCTTAAGATTGTGGCCAAATAGCTCTGCAATGATGGCTGGCCTACGGCCCATCGTTTTTGTTTTTTTTTTTTTCATCAATAGAGATGGCCTTCATTGTAGAAATAAGCAGAACAGACATTTCTGGTGGTGAGAAAGAACAATGGGGACCTGCACAGACCTTCTGCCTGTGCTGAGAGCTGAGGCAGGATCGAGGCTGGGGCTCATGGCTCCCCATGGCCCATGGTGGGAGCTGCTGTGGGGTCACAGCCTATGCAGAAATCTACTTCAGCTCTGCACAGGGCAGAATTCATCACATCAGTGCACTGATGTGCTGTGGGCAGTTTTGCTTTCCTTCCTTTCTGCTTTTAAAACAGAATCTCAACCTGATATCCCTGTGGTTTGTATTGTTGACAGCCAAGTAGCTAAGACTGATGTCTTCTGGACAAAGCAGAATCACTTTTTCAGTGTGCTAGTGTGAGAAACTTAAGAAGATGTAAACAAGTTTGTCACATTAAGTGATTTCAGTATTTCCATAGCAGACTGTTAAAGCCAAATGAGACAGCTTAGCTGCTGGAGAATTTGAGTGAAAGATAAGTGACTGAATAGTAAACTGTAGTGGTAAGTGGGGGAAATAAGGCACTTATGGTTGGTTTTTCAGGGCAGCCTGTACTAATTTTAGAATATTTGTCATGATTGCCCAAGAACTATAGGGTGAGATAAAAACACTTAGAATTTGTCTTTATTTGGGGGCAATAAATCAGAAGAAAATGCATAACTTTTGTTCCTGAATTAAAGGTATTTCAAGTAACATCTCATGCTTTTGTCATGGCTAATTGGAAAAAAAAATAGCCTATTGTCAAGATATGTGTATATAAACAGTGGAAAAATGTGATTAATAAATTAAAAGAAGAAACAAACTCCGTACAACAGGCAAGGAAATTTTTGTCCCAGATAGCAAATAAAAAGTTAATGTTAAATTTGAAGAACTTATGTCTAAAACACAACCTTTATGCGTGGTTATGTGCATCCCTTCCGTGTAAGCTTGTCTGATTCACTACCTGTCAGAGCAGGTATTCCTGCTGCTTGTACTCAGCCCTGTGTTTTGGAAGTAAATGAATTAAGAATCCAAGCGCAGAAAGTAGCAGTGAATGAGGATGTGCATTTAGAAAGGCTCCTGAAATAGTTCATTTGGAATACTTGCTACGTTAAGTCAAGCTAGGAATTTGTAAAAGCAGAAACACGTTACTGATTAAGATGTATTATGTAAGTAAAGGAAAAGGTCCTTCTTATGCTTTTAAAATGTCTTCCCTTTTTATGCGGCAGATGGTGCTAGATTTTGAATATGTGTCAATTTGATTTATTTATAGTTTGAAGAATGCATGGTGAAAGACATGGCATGTACAATGTTCAAATAGACTATGTAGCAAAGTGATCTTTATAAACTCATCTGTTTTGGCACAGTCTTCTGTGGTGTGCCTACTTTGCTTGATGTCTCCTCTGCACTGTTCCAACAGTCAGATTTGCCTCTGTCTGCAGTGCTTCTGAAAGATGCCAAAATTAACGAGGAGCTGAGTGGCACAATTATATTTAGTCCCAAAGCATATCTTCTGTCTAAAGAAAATGGGTAGCGGAGACAGAGGTAATAGGAATTTACACAATTTTCACATATCTTTTGTGATAGACTCCCCATCTTCAGCATGCCTAAAGCATCATGATTTTCCCACTCCAAGTCTGTATGTCAACAGCATTGGATGTAATTTTGGCACGTAGAACAATGCTACTGCAAGAGCAAGCCAGCGTCCAGCTGCCTATAAAACCCTTCTACTCCTCTGGCATGTGACAGGACCCTGTGTACAGTGGGCTCTGGTGTGAATTTGCTGCTCGTACCCTGGCCGTTCCAAGAAAAAGAAGTATCTGAGCATCCATAGGGGGATGCATACTTAGACCAGTGATCAGTCTTCCTCTCAGTAGGTCTATGGGCTCACCAGAGCACTTGCAGTCTTGCATTTAAACTTGCTGGAGGAAGAAAAACTGCAAGTGTGGACATCCATACAAAACAAAGCAGAGGTTGTCACATGGCTTCTAACATTATGCTGCCTTTGTGCCATCCTGCCCACATCCACAGCGAGTTGTTGCTGGAGTTCAGTCAACTCTTGTTGCATCAGCTACATTTCAGCATAACTGAGCCTGCTGGCTGAGTCCTTACTCAAGGAGCTCCATGTCTGACTCCCGAGGGACTGATCACAATGGACATTTGGTGTATAACTTTTCTGGGCCTTTTGAAAATTCCGTATGTGATAATTTGCAAAATAGGCTGATTTGACATTCGATTGTAATAACCCTCCTTAAAGTCCGTTAGCTTATAAGCCTGGAAAGACACTTGGGCTTTTTGGAAAGCACTGACCAAGAGAGATGTGAAGCTCATTTACCTCATCCAAGACCTACAGAGTGAAGGAGGCAGTGTCACTTGAACCTTTCCAGAGGCTCTTTCTGGAATGGGAAAAAACCCTTTTGGAGTCCTTAGTTCCAACATAGAAAAAACCTTGTTTAGATACTGAGGAGAACTAGGATATATTTGCAAAGACATTTCAACTGTCACCTCAGCTGGCACATCCTGTGATCAGTGCTGTTGTCTGGTGATCAGCACATTGGTAAGAATGGGTGTGGAGGAGAAAAGGAACTAAATCAAGGTTTAGTGAAACAGAGACCAGTAGGGTTGTCAGAAGAGTGACTGGCAGAATTCTTTCATCTTACCAAATAATTGACTACTAAAGAAGCCACAGAAACTTTAATCACTGAAGAGCTAATGTCATTATGTTCAGGTGTTGCTGAAATTCCTCAGAAGTGAGATTTCAATCACAACAATGGCATAATTATTTAGTGACTCCACAGATAGGGAAAAAAATACAAAGAACAATCCTTAGGCTTAGATCACCTGAGTCATTCTCTCAGAAAGACAATTAAAGTGCTGTCCAAATTCATATCTTGCTAAGGCTTTCAAATGTCATCCCCCTCAGTGTGAACGCTTATGGAGAAATCCTTCAAATTTTAGTGTTCCCCACACAGTACAATTCAGACTCTTCATTCTTTCCTTCAAGGTCTTGTACAAATTAACTCCCATCTGTCTTTTTTTTTCCATCTTCTAGTCCATTTCTTGTCTGCTTTGCCTGGCTCAAACTGCCCCCTGTTCCTAGTCCCCATTTCTGATTTCTTTTCTGGCTTTCTTCTTCTTCTTTTTTTTTTTTTTTCTTTCACTTTTGCAAGGTGATAATTAAAAAGTCTCTTTGGACCACAAACGTCTCATTTTCTTCAGTGAAAAAGATTAAAGTGTAAAAAGAAATAGATAAAAAAATAATAGTGTTCCTGCTCTGCGTGCTCTCTATGAGCATTACCTGAATACAGAGAATGCACTATGTGTGAGTAACAGCACCCTACCTGGTAACATTTTCAACAGTATATACAGCACACTCATATTGGACAGTGTGGATGTTATAGAAGAGTTACAGCATGTTTTGATTAGAGAGGAATCTCACTGTCAATGTGCTATCGCCACTTTTTTTGGTCATAATTCTGTTTTTCTCAGATGCCTTCAAAATGAGCTTATTGAGGAAAGTGTGAATGTCAGGCACTGTGCACAGTAATGAGCATTTCTGTACTTCAGTGAGTTGTCTTCTGGTCCTTTTGCAGCTCCAAGCTTTGCTTCAGGACCATTCCTCTTTCCATGAAGAGATGCCCATTTTGCTTTGCAGAATTTATTGGAAAAAACCAGTCTGAAGGTCTCAGGGAATATTTTACTCAAAATCATTTTTTTTTTAAGAATTATTTAAGAAGGCAGCTTGACTTTTTCCTGCCAACCTAGGTAATTAGTCCTCAGTCTTACTGGTTCAGGAGGAGAGAGCTGGTTTTTTTTGGTGTCTGTCTCCCTTGAGAGATATCTCTGGACATTGCTGTCTTCCTCTGAGTCTCTTGTCCTCAGCCCAAAGCCTGACTCTGACCTCGGAGAGGCAGATCACCACCTATGAAAAAAGTTAGATAATCGCAGAGTATTAAAAGGGTGTTCAGACAGCCTGCTCTTTTTCCATTATCTCTTTGAGGGCAAATTATGATATTGGACTGTGGCAGAGGTTTTTAGCAAAAAAACCCAAAAACAACAAAACAACCCCACATCTTACTTGTTGACATGTGTCTTGTCTCTTGAAGCAATGCCTCAGGGAAGGACCTTAGCTTCAGGATTCAACTGAACATGCACTCATGAGAGAAGGCCCCTGATTCCCCACCAGCCTTGGCCGTGTCCCTGGGTAAGAGCAAGCGCTCCTGATGCAGAGCCAGGCTCACGGGCTGCCTCCAAGGAAAGAAAGCCCAGGCTTGAGGACACGTGCTGGGGAGATGGCAAAGGACAACATGAGATGTGACAGTGTGCTGCATCCCTGGAGGCTCCTCCTGTGCTGAGATGAGCCGGTCCTACAGAGCAGATGTTCTGTGCACTGTATTATGCTTGTCAATAATCCAAAACACGGGAAAGGAATAGAAAAGGGTGATAACTCATTGAGCTGCCCTGTTTCCTGTGTTCTTCCATACTAGCCCCTGGTTTACAAAGTAATGATGTACCTGCTGTAAAGGCTGTGGAGGGCTGTGAAAGATTCACAGGGTTCAGCAGGGGCCATGGAAATCTCTGAAAAGGACTTGTCAGGTGTGCAGCGAGACCTCTGAGGACAGATGAGACATGTTAAGGACAGTGCAGACATGACTGGGAGTCTACAATCATGCCAAAAGACCTGACAGCATGGATGAAGTGTGACTGGGAGTCCTGGATGCATTCCCAGGAACAACACAAATGGACAACTTCATAATAATATTAAAATTGCCACCAGGATTTAACATCTGGTACATTTGCAGCATGAAAGTAAATGCTCACATTCCTAAAATTCTTACTAATGCTATATTCTTGGGATTTTCAAGAATCACACAGAGTCACAGAATTGTAGGGCCTGGAAGGGACCTCTAGAGATCACCTAGTCTAACCCCAGATTTTATTTTAGTATATCACAAAAAGAAATGATCTCTCTGTGTTCAGCTTAGTCATATTGATGCTGACTTTACCTTTGTGTCAAATACAGTCTTATTTTGTTCACCAGACAATGGATTTTGCAGTGTTTTGCAGGATTGCTTAGCAGTCACATTTCTATTTAGTGTTTCTGATCTTTGCTATAAAGTGATCTGGAATTGAAGTTTCCAGTCCTGAAAAATACGTGTCTTGCTCACTGCTTTGCCCCAGAAGTGAGACCTCCATCTCTTCTCCTCAGCTCTGGACCCAGTCTGTAGCTTCCTGCTGGATTTCTCTCTGCTTTACCACATTTTCAGATATGTTACATCGTCTAAAAGCTCTCTGGGCTGTCGTTCATGGAGAAATATTGTCTAAGAAAAAATTATAATTTATTTTTCTATTCTTTCATTGAGATGTTGCTTGTGGTTGCTTACACTCAGATATCTGACAGTTGCACATGTGGACGAGTACTTGACTAAATGTAATGAATAATATTTATTTCATGGTGAACTGGCCTTTTCTGGAAAAGAACAGCAGTGACAGCAGGAAGTTGTTCCTATTCTTTCAGGATTTTTCTGTGGTCCTTCTACCTCTTATATTAGGTTTACTGCTGGAGGTCAGGAGGCATTTTCTGAACGAATGAGAAACTGAGAGAAATGGAGAGCTTGAAATAATGTGTCAGAGATAATAAGGATAATTTAGATCCTGATGATAGAAAGATAGAAATTGATCCCTTTTCAACACTTAGAAAAAGTTCAGTTTTTAGTATTCAAGAAAAGATTCTTTTCTTGCCACTTGCTTAGTGCTGAACAACCAGCTCTAATAAAGAACTTCCACTATTTGCATCTTCATGATTATTTCAGAAACACTAGCTCATTTGTTCTTAATAATGTTACTGAAAAATACCAGTAATTATATAATGACTGTGGATACCACATTTTAGGTAAATGAGGAGAGAAATAATTTTTTTTTTATTATAACTCTCCAATTTATATGTAATTACCAGCTATAAAAGAACCTTCCTGGTATGCGTAATGACCACCTTTTGTCCTTGCATGAAAAGTCGAGGTGTTTTCATTCAAGGTTTTGTTCTCTTCAGCTTATTCCTGGCTGGTTGGGGAGACAGAGGCAGCTGTTTTCATGACAAGTCACACAGCCCTTCCTCAGACTATTGAAAGTGTTGGTTTGAAAACCAGCTGGGTGTATTCTCAGTCTGTCAAGCCCAGGCCATAGAAACAAGAATTCGCAGCAAGCTAGTTGAAATGTGCCACTGTTAAAAAGAGCAGTTCTTGATGTTGTTTTTAATGTTAATAGAAATGAGCAATTATTAATTACCTGTAACTGCTACAATTTAAGAGTAGTACAATAGAGAGCATGCAGATGACATAAAGCAGCACGTGTTGTTTTTACATTTACTTTGGACTCTACTGGAGATGCTTATATATATGCTATTTATGTGTTTTTATATACACAAAATGTATGGTTTTTTTGGACAGAAGGTAAAAGACTATGGTTGGGTAAGACTGTAGCTCCCTGTTTGATTGTATCTCAGTTATTGCTGGGGGAGAATGATACTTTTGGCTTTTTTATTTTGTTTGCACTGGGAAAATACTGCTATAGGTGGTTGCTGTAAATCCTCCATTCTAAGGTGGAGGATTCTGAGATGGCTGAGCTTGAGCAGGAGGTAGCTAAGCTGATGGGTATCAGTCTTCATAGCCTACAGTAATTTTGTATAACTGTATCACCCATAACATGTGAGAACAGCCAGAAACAGCAATCTCTTTATTATCACTTTTGTGATGGCATGACATATAGGCACAGCGAGTAACTGGTACAAAAAAGACATCTGCATCTATCAGATTGTCATGATCCTAACTGCAGACGAGATCAAACGTCTGCAGAATTTAGTATATTAATTTAGTTTCTACACAGTCACTCTCTGCTCCTGCTCCACGTGGGCCTCTCCCACTATGCCATCCTTCCCCAACTGATCCCACACAGCCTTTCAGTGCGGTTGAGTGCATCCTCCATATAGTGGAGTTGAATGAATGCAAGTTTGCAGATGACCAAGCTGTGCGGTGCAGCTGACAGACTAGAGGGATGAGATGCCACCCAAGGAGGACCTAGACAGGCTTGAGTAGTGGGCCCAGGTGAACCTTGTGAGGTTCAATAAATCCAAGTGCAAAGTCTTGCACATGCAATTGAGGCAATTGAGGCAACCAATACAAGCTGGAGGATGAAAGATTGAGCATGGCCCTGCCAAAAAAGACTGGAGTAATGGTGGATGGGAAGCTGGACATGAGCCACCAACGTGTCCTTGCAGCCCAGAAAGCCAACTGTATCCTGGTCTGCATCAAAAGAAGCATGGCCAGCAGGTCAGGGAGGTGATCCTGCCCCTCTGTTCTGCTCTGGTGAGGCCTCACCTGGAGTACTGTGTCCAGAGGTGGAGTTATAGAATGACAGAATCATAGAATCATAGAAAGGTTTGTACTGGAAGGGACCATTAAGACAATCTAGTTCTAACCCTCCTGATATAGACACCTGTCTCTGGACCAGGTTGCTCCAAGCCCAATCCAGCCTGGCCTTGAGGACTTCCACAAGGAAGGAAGCAAAAGCCACTGTGCATAGGAAAGGCATGGATCTGTTGGAGCAAATTCAGAGGAGGGCCACAAAAGTGATCCAAGGGATGGAACACCTCTTATTAGGACAGGCTGCGAAAGCTGGGGCTGTGCAGCCTGGGGAAGAGAAGGTTCCAGAGATACCTGAAGCAGCCTTTCGATACCTAAAAGGGGACTACAAGAAGGAGCTCCCCGCGGCTGCAGCTCCTCGGCCCCCGCCCCAGCGCGTGCGCTGCGGGGGGACGGCGCGCTCCTCCCGGGCCGCGCGGAGCCGCTGCCGCGTGCCCGGAGCTCCTCCCGCGCCGCCCTCGGCGCCCGCAGGGCCGTTGTCCCCCATCCCGGCTCCCCTCTCCCGGCTGCAGTCGCGCGGCGGTTCGTCCCTTCCTTCCGCCCGCTCTCGCACGGCGCACCCGGCGTCGCTCGCGGCTCGGCTTTGGCGGCGGCGGTCCCTTGGGAGCAGCCGGAGCTGGCTCTGCTCTCACGTGGGCGGCGCGGGGCTCCCTCACTGCTCACTGCCCCTGCAGCCCCCCGCTACCAAACACTGACACAGAAACCCAACACAGGAACAAAAAAGACGTTATCCATATTTCAGCGTTTTCACGGATTTGATTCTGCTTTGGCAGAAATATTCCTAAGGTGGACAGCTGGAAAACAAAAGTCTTTCTACAGTGTTGTTTCTTCCAAGCTGTAAATAACCCGTGTTTTGAATTAAGAACATGAGTGAATAAATATTTTTGAAGCTTAACTTGGCTGTTCTGCTGTTCTCATGAAAATTTCTCAAAATTTGTGCTCTGAAAATTGCCATCCACATTGTATATTTGCTATGGCTTGATAAGTGGAACTGTGTAATGATCAGGGTATTAGTGACACAGAATTAATTCCTAGTGATAATGTACGTTTATCTTGCAAGTAGCAGAAAATTCTCCATCCAAATGAACTACATGTATTATTTTGATAAATATGTAAAGATTATTTGAGGGAAAAATTCTTTCATATGTCTGAACTTGTGACAGCAAAAATGCCACTCAACTTCATTTGGAAGAAACTTCTCAACATTTACATTTACTTTTGATGTTTACAATAAATCTTAACATTTTCTTTATTCCAAAATTCAATATAAATCCAACTGTCTCTAGCCGATTCTTGAAAAGCTCTGGCAATATTTTAGATTTTGAAGCTATCACATTTTAATAGATTCAAACTTAAAGGGTATTTATGCCAACATGAGTTATGTTTCCGACTTGCCTTTGAGAAAAGCTGACAATTGTCTTCACTGAGCACTGCCAGATGTGCTGTGCTTTGCTCTTCTAACTTTGTAGACAAAGTCTTCTATATCTTCAGGGGAAATCATACTTCATTTCGTCTCAGCCTTTTTCACCCACTTTGTACAAAACTGATTCCAGCTCTGGAAGAACAGAGCTTATCCCGTGGAAACATACATCAATTTCTGCATTTTTTTTTTTTTTCTGAAACGCTGGGAAGACTTGCAGCATACTGCAGTATGTGGAGCAAGGTTTTCAGTGCTTCCTGTGACCGTGCTTTGCTTTGAGTACCCTAAGAAATTTGACTGTAGAAATGACGTGGATAAAAATAACAGCAGGAAAATCAGTCAGAATGAATGTGGCACTTCTGACATCTCTATGTCACCTCTATCAAACACTAAGCTATTTGGTGACTCCTTAAGCTCTACTTCTTAAAAACAGAAGTCTTCCAGTTGCTTTCTTCTAGCTTCTCTCCAGCCTCTTTGAGAAAAATTTACCTTAAAGGACTTCTGGGTGTTTACCAAGCACACTTGTGAAACTATTTTTTTTTTCTTTTAAACAAAGAATCTTAATGAGATAAAGCTAACAAAGAAACCAAAAGAAATATATGCATTGTTCATATCTTTTCAGTACCAGGTATTCTTCCGCTTGCACTACAAACTTCATACACTTGGTTCAGAGTTTCAGAGTTTTACAAAACGTACATAAAATGTTGTGAAAGAAGAGGCGATATGCTTGCTGCTATACTTCTTCTCTTGGTGTGTTTTGTATAGAATAAAATTTCATTTCTTAAATGCATCAACATTGCCAGTTTGGGAAGCTATTATTAAGTGGTTCAGTTTGGCTTTCTATAGCTTTGAGAAGACATAAAACCCTCCAGTTTCCTAGTAGGTGCATCATACCATTGCGAAGGATGTTCTGTGTTGTTGATCCTCCAAAGTTTCTCTGCTCTTAACACTGTCAACTCCATATTGCTTCTATTTATATCCTTTGTGTGGTGGTAAAATTATTACTATTCGAGACTTGAGAGATCTGTCTGAGAATTTCATCCTAACTGGAAGAACATTCCCTTCAACTCAAAGCCTTCTGTGGTTGTTCCAACTCCCCACTTCTGAGCTACAGTATCACTCAGTGTCCCACTTCTGTAGGTGTCACCAAGAGCCAGCTCTCCATGTTGCCATGCCACTCACTGATTCCTTGTTAAAAATATGACAGTGAGCAAGCTGCTTAAGGAATCCATCCCTCTCAGGGTACCCGGCCTTTCTAGCATTGAAATGACTGCTCTCTTTTTTTTCAAATTGTGGGAGATATGGAGGTTACAGCACAGGGAGGCTCCAGGTAAACTGCAAGTACAGTTTAGGACGGGTCAAACAGATGCATTATTAACTAGCATCAGGCTGTTGTTATCTTTTCATTGAAAAGGAAGTTATTTTATTTAGGACAAACTTCTTGGCCAGACTTCTCTGATATGAAACATTAATAATTTTACCCCAAAATTGGTTTTCCCTTATAGGGTGCTCTCCCTAAAGATACTGGGAAGGCTGCAGAATGGTTAATGCACAATATGAAGATAATCTGAAAATATTACTATTGTCCGCCTTCTTTTGGTGCTCACAGAACCTTGTCGTACCACCTTCCTCAGAGACTTTGTCAGGATGATGCTGAGTGTGAAAGAATGATCTTTGTCTTGAAGAAACCTGCAGGTGTTGCTGCTTGTGATGACCCTCTTCTGAATGTGGGTAGGACACATGGCAACTTTTTGGTTCATCCTGAATCCTTAAACGTGCAACAGAAGTATTGGTCTATCACCAAACATGAATACCACCAGGAAATAACACCTCCAAGTAGAGTTCAAATAATACCTTCTTTTTATCACATTATTTACCTTAAACAGCAAGTGAATGGTGAATATTACACACAGTAACTCATGATAAAGCCTGCAGGTAAATGACTGTCTCATTTGTAATAAACAGTTCTCTATTTAATATGCTGGAGTTGTTCCAAGGACACCTTTTCATAGGAAAAGCAGATGTAGATGAAGTTTTACACAATTTGGGCTGTCTTTTTTTTTTTTCCATAAAACATTTAATTAGCAGTCAGACACTTGAAATAGCATTAAAACAATTGTTTGATATTAAAGAGCACACACATTCAGCTTGTGAATGCAGTTATACTGAAAAGCTTGAAAATATAAAGAAATTGTAGTGTGTTTAAAAAAGAAATTTTAATTTTCTTCCAAGGTTTTTTCTTATACAAGTTGGAAGCTAAAAAAAAAGTTCAAATAAACTCAAAAAAAAAAAAAAAAGGGGAAAGAAAGGGAAAAGGTTGTTTCTTTAAATGTCGAGAGCTTATTAATGTTTCTCTCACTAATAAGAAAGGGGTGACCTATATTCTTATTACTGTATTGAACTGCTGTGCTCTTACCGGGAAAAGTTTGTTCACATTATGTTCTTAAAATGTGAATATAACAAAATAAATAGCATTTGAAATCAGAAGTTGGTATAAAGGAGAAGGAAACTCAGCTTTACAGCCATTTCTACCATAGATGGGGTGCTTAGGGCCAGAGCCAAAAGTAGATTGCAAAAGCAACTGTTAGATTTTTGGAATTGATCAATTGATTGAAAACTTCTGAATCAATCAGATATGAGTCTTGAAGTCTTGATGCTTTGGTATGAGGTTCAAAGCATTCTTTGAAGGCACTTCTTAGTAGAAGTGTAGCATTATGGATGAAATTGGAACATAGTTAATCCCTAAAAATACAGACTTAATAGTTTTCTACCATCACATAGTCATAATCTCATCAGTCTTTTACCGGAGTGCACTTATATCCAATTGGTCTTTCTAGACATTGTGATCATTATAGAAAATGACAGAATATAAATGATCATATTAAAAAAATGTAACAAACTTAATCCCACAGAATCAAGGTTCTCTTAAAATATGCAAAAAAATTTTGATTAGCAGCTGAATTCTCAGAGACATTGTGAAGGCCTTAGATTTACCCCGAAAAAGTTTTTCATCTCATAAGACTAAAAAGCACCAGTCACCCTAAACGGATACCTCCAGATGAAGAATTTGGGTCTCTAACAGTGAGACCTATACACAATGTAGTAACAGTATCATAAAAAGCACTCTTCCTTAAGTCATATATTCCTACGAATCATATATCATCATATATGGGATATATATTGAAAATCATTTGCCCAAGCACAGCCTGTACTCCAAGAAGATTATAGATTGAAATATATTTTCTCAACCTCTCCTCCATCACCTTTGGCACATCTCCTATTCTCACCAAACTCATCATCAAGAACAAATTTCCTACAACCCAGAAAGTACTGAGTGAACCTGTCATGGCACAACCATTTTAATCCCAAACCAGAATTACATGTGTACACGGTTTATTTCTCCAACTACCATGGTAAATGTGTCTCACCATGTGTGTGCATTACTCATATAACATTCCTATCCAGTATGTCAAATATTATGTCAAATAATTATTTTAATGAAATCAAGCAATCACTAGAAATAGGAATTTGTTAATGTAGAATGCTGAAGAAAGCCCAGTTACTAAGGAGAGACATTTTTCATGAAACAGTAATTGCATATTTGACATTTTAGTCCTACTTTTCAAAGAAGATCTATGCAATACTTTCAAAACATAAATCTAAAAATTAGTATATGTTTTTTTTCTCTTGGATTCCAGACATCATAAACATGATAGAAACCACAGTTGTAGAACAAGGTAATACTGCAGTGTACAGAGTTGGAAAGAATGAAAAAGTTGCAAGTGATGAAGACTATTGGTGTGCATTCTAGAAACACAAATAGCTAAGAATGTTAGAGAATGACTTGTCTAAATTTAACTTAACACTTTTAAGTAGTTAGACAAGTAGACAATGTTAGTTTCTACCCTTGGAGCAGAGTAGTAATGTTAGCAACAAGAGAGAAAATGAGCTTGGTAGCCTCTGAGAGGCAGGATCATGGGCATGGTAGTAGATATTTGCCACTTGCAAAAGACTAGTGTTAGGCAGCTTATGGGTAGAATTAGAATTTTTCTATAAAATCTGACTCGTTTCTGGTAGCTTTTTAAATACAGGAAGAGAAAAGAAACAAGAAAGATTCCCACGTAGCCTATCTAATTGCTGAACCAGGCTTTAGAGCAAGTGTGTAATACAATTTATGCTTGATATAGTTGAGACGAATAGTTCAGATTAAACCTGTAAACAAAGCAGGACATTGAAGTTCAGCAGCGTGTTTTTTAAAAACCTGCTAGTGAACAGTGCTTTCCAATTTCTGCTTTTATAATGTGCATATGTACACTCGTAGATTGGTTATGGCAATGCAAATAAAAAGTGGTGGGAAGCACCAGTACTGAATCACAGTATGGAGGAGAGCACAGCAGAGCCTGTGTGAAACCGCACAGCGTGGGATTTTCAATACAAAGCACTCATGTGGCAAAATAAAGGATTTAGAAGAGAATAGTTCATGCACGTATTAGAGAAATTAGCATCCATAGTACCATTTCACACTCAACCCAGGGGTTTTAGAAAGAGCCAATTATTGCCAACACCTGCTTTGGATAGCAGTTTTGTTTTGGCTGGCCAAGAGGTTGTGCAAATGAGTCAGGAAAAGTATGATTCTCGTTATGAGGCCTACCCCTATGAGATGGTGGTTGCCCACCAGCTGAGGTGAAGGACAAGGTGGAAGAGGCAATGTGGATGCTTGGGAGGGTATCATGTAGTGGAAGGAAAAAGTGGCAGCTTGATCTATTGAGCAGTTTTGTAGTTAGGGCCATGTGTTCCTTTGATTGTGGAGTGCCTCAGATAAGGTTGTGCTGGATAGTTTATGCAGTTTAGTTTAGGACGCTGTCAGAGCACTTATCCATCTGTCTGACCTTTGCTTTTTCCTGCCTTAAGCCCCCTCAAACTGCTGGTTCGTACTCAGGCAGTTTGTTTCTTTCAGTAATGCACACCAGTGTTGTGTAGAAGCCATGCCAGAAACAGTGCCTTCTGGTGGCTTTCTATAAAGTTGGGCTTCTTACCTGATATGACTTTCACATGTGGCCTTATTTTCACTTCACCAGCATCTGAACTCTGAATAAACCACTGTGGATTGTCAAGCCTCCAGCCTGGTGCATGGACAGGAGCTGTCCATTTTTCTGCAAGCAAGTTCCCCTCTTCTTACAACCTCATATAGGAATGCACAGAGTAAAAGCAGCTTAAAAAAAAAAAAAGAAAAAAAAAGAAAAAAAAGAAAAAAAAAGTTTTATTAAGGTTTGCATGTTAAAATCTCCTTCTTTCTTCTAGCACCTAATATGCAGAAGAACGTAACATTAATCAGACTGGCTGATTAATGAAACTGAAGGAAAATGACAAAAACAAGCTAACATATTCAGCTTCTGAAGCACAGACTGACAACAAAGGGCACCATAATCACAACAGAATCTGGCAGTACTTTTTTGGCAATACTGTGCATAGTCGTCATCATCTGGGAACTTGCTGGATATCCAATTGTCTTCTTCATTCATGGGTTCTTAGTCTTTTTTTTCTTTTTTAAGGGTGGCAAGAGTTTTGACCAACCAATTTTTAAAATATATTGAGCTGTATGTATGGAGCTAGGTACAATTCTTAATCTTCAGATACTGTTTATTATATGAGGGCCTGTAAGTAATTCTTACTTTAGTATGTTGGTCCATGACATCAGAAGAGGATGCTCATTGTATGGCAGCAGAGGTGGAACCTTCTCGTCAATATTGTTACATATTGTTGCCATATGACAGATGGCAGCAGAGGGGCAGTCTGATACAATGGTGTCTGGCAGGAAAGTGTGTATGAAGCAATGGAGTGGAACTGAATTCCTCTGTGCAGAGAAAGTTATACCCATTGACATTCATTGACACTTGGTGAATGTTTATGGAGGCCAAACAGTGTATGTGAGCACAGTGAGGTTGTGGGTGGTGTGTTTCAGCAGTGGCAACAGCAGTGTTTCAGTCAGCCATGCACAGCTTTCACACTACAGAATGAAGAGTACCTTGATTAGTTCATCTGTGTGAATTGGTGGATTATGAATATGGAGCTGTGTACAGAACTGAATATCAGATGCAGTACATGGTGGGAACATTGGAATATTGCAAGGTTTGCAGCAGGTGAGTCTGATGAATGTTCACAAAGGAATAGAAAGAACAGGTTTGTCAGGACCCACTGAGTAAAAAAATGGCTGAAGGTGACAGTTTCTTGGATCACATCATTACCAGTGATGAGATGTAGTGTCACCATGAGTTGGAGTCAAAAGAGCAATCCATGGAGTGATGACGTGAATTCTCCATTGAAGAAAAAGTTAAAAATGCAGCCCTCAGTGGGTAAAGTGATGTGCACAGTCTTATGATAGGAAAAGATATTTTGAATTTGGCACCTTCTGACTTCCACCCATTTGGGCTGATGAAAATGAGCAACATTTTCCTAGCATTAATGCCATCACAGTAGCTGTGAAACAGTGGGTCACCTCCACTGGTGCAGATTTTTATAAATGCAGCATACAGGCTCTTGTTTATTGCTGGTGAAAATTCATAGGTAATAGGGGTGATTGTGTTAAATAATAGTGTTTTGTAGCTGTGAATTTGCTCTATCAAATTGTGTTATTGTACTTTTTCTATCTGTTGTAGTTTCCATGGAAACAAATAGGAGGCATTACATTTGGGGCAACCCAAGTAGTTCTTAGTTACACTTGCTTGAGTAGAAATGTTTTAATAAAGAAAATTCAGGTAGTCTCACTCAGGCAACTCTTTTGTTCTGTCAAATTTTTCTGCTGCAAAATTTGACACTGCAAAGGTTTCCACTGAGAAAAATTAAGTGACTGACATAGCCCATCTGCTACTCAGAAGAAAAAAAAATGGGAAAGCAGGCAATGACAACATCCTGATTAAAGGGAAAAAAGTCTTTTGAAATGATGAAGTGTGAGAAATTCACAATGTCTGCATCAGCAAACCAAACAGGATCAGGGTACACAGACAGCTTCTGCATCTTTAGCCTGTGAGTGCTGCCTTGTAGCAATGCCTTGAGAGGGGAAAAGCAGCTTTCTTCTGAGGAACCCACTGTCAATCACCTGGGCAGCCTTGATCAGTCTGAGCAGACTCGTGAGGTTCATCAGCACACTGCGCTACTGCGAGGACACATGGAAGATTGGGAACAATCGAATCTGGGTATGTTCTTCTGCCTGTGAGGGAGGAGGAGGAAACTCACTGGCTGTGGGATGTGGCACACCTTCTACTGCCACAATGTACATTTGTTTGTTATCAAATACATACCAGCTCACTAATTACCTTGAATATTTCCTACCTTCTATAGCTAATTTTTGGATGGATATTGCAATTTTAAAGTTACCGTGCCACTTCATTGTTTAACCCTGCTCTGTTCTACCTGAGGTCAAAAACTCCAAATTGCACAGAAAAGTTGATTTGTCAAATAATTTAGTCACCTCTTCATATAATGATAGAGTAAAATTGGCAGAAGAAACTTGTTATCAGCCTGGGGTACTGGTAAGCAGTAATTATGTGTAATGAGGCTTTTGTCTTGCAGCATTTTGAAGATCATCTTGAACTGCTCCTCACGCTTTAGCAAAGGGACTGCCATGATAAATATTCCTTCAACATTTTCCCCACTCCCTGAAGAGAAATTATAGGTTGTTAGATGGAAGCTCATTTGAAGCCTCAATTTTCTTGAGTATCCTGCTCTTGTGGGGAGTACCAGGTGTGCGGCCTTCAGATTCAAACTCAACTGGCATTCTACAAGTCTTTGATTTTTTTTGTTTTCTGCTGAAGAGGCTGTGGTTGTCTTGACAGCGGGAACAAAGCTTCATCCTTGTACTTTGATATGTAGCAAGGTTAAAATAAAAGGTTAAAATAAAACCAAAACAGGCTTTCAAGAAATGGAGCATCTTTAAGTACAAAGTTCTAGTAGAAGCTCTTTTGCTAACATATATTAAAAACTGTTGATTGTGTTCAGGGCACTTTGTTACACTGTTCACTGTAGCATATGAAGTTATTACTCAAAAATTTGTGCTTCACATGGTGATTTGTGAGATCTCATACATCTCAAACACAAAGTTATGCTGTCATATCCTAGAGAACTTAACAAATTCCTTTTGCTGAAGACACCTCTAAAAGGAATCTTGGAGTGCTGAAGAGACAAAACAAGTTACTGAAAGGGGAAATAAGCATTTTTCATCGTTTTTTGGAAGCTCCCACATCAATTATTTCTATATTGTTGACTATCTTTGCTGGAAGTCAAGTTTTACACGGTTAACATAATGTAACATTGAGGGTAACATTGTAAAACCTGCTTACAGCCCTAGAGTTTTGAGCTTTTTAGCAAAATTGCAACACAACCTGATGTTTTCTCAAATTAAGGCAAATTTGACTGCAGTGAAGTTATATTTGCACTTAAAGCTTTTGGAGAAGACAGAAGTTAGAAGTTGCTCAAGTTCATTTGCCTGTATGAATTCTTGTTGCCACATCCTGTGGCAAATTCATCCAAATTAGGATTTTCTACTTTGCTTGCTATAGTTGTAAATATGACAGAATCACAGTATGGTTGAGTTTGAAAGGCATCTCTGGGCTCATCTGGCCCAACTTCTGCTCCAACAGGAACACCTAGAGCAGAGTGCCCAGGCAGCTTTTGGAGATCTCCAAGGAGACCCCACAGCCCCTGGGAAGCCTGCGCCAGTGCTCCATCACATCACAGAAATGCTGCCTAGTGTTCAGTAGGAATGTCCCATGTTCCAGTTTGTGTCCATTACTCTCTTCCAGGCACTGGGCACTGCTAAAAAGAACTTGGCGCATTTGCATTAACATTTTAATTTGTAAAAGAAAATTTAAAAGTTCATAGATCACATTTCTGGTTCTTCTGTATTAAAAATATTTAACTAATTCCTATTGAGGTTTTGATGGTCACAAGATATTACTGAAAATGAATTGTCTCCTGCTCAAACAAAACATTATTGTCTCTCCAGTCGCTGAAATATGTGGTGCTTCTTGTGAATGATGTTGATTCTTGGAAATGCAGTGCCCATGTACTGCAGGCTTACAGTCTTGCTGAGAAGGAAGAGAGTTAAAATATATTATGTTGTGACAAGTAGATCTGCATGGACCTGCATGCACCTCTGTGTTTGTACGGGAAGGTTTGATGAAAACTGGCAGATTTCTGCTTGTGTGCAAATTGCTCAGGGAAGCTGGTGCTTGACTTTATGAACCTACAGTCCGGAGAAATGGGGAAATAAACACAAGAAGCAACAGTGCTCATTGTTTCTGATGCATCTTCCTTTTAATCCTTACTGAAAGACCTGTCTTATGGCTGAGTTTTAATATCACATTTAAATGGTAAATTAAAAAGAAATCCCTACAATAACACCTTGAGCCTCTGTAGAACAGAATTTCCCTATGCCTGTCTGTGTACAGATGGGTCTCTTCTACCTTGCACTTCTGAAAACGTCAGCCAGATACAGGTCTTCTTTTCATCAGTTTGCCACACGTGCCAAAGTAGAAGGAGAAATGAGAATGAGAACTCTTTAGATCCCTTGCTGATCTTCAATTAAGACAAAATGAGCATGCAAGGAAATATGAACTTTAACTATGTTGTGGTTTAACACAGCAGGTGGCTAATCATCGCATAGCTTTTCACTCACTCCCCACCTTCCTGGTGGGATGGGGGAGAGAATTGGAAAAAGATGTAGAGCACAACGATTAGTTGTGTTGAGATCAAACTATTTACTAAGACAGAGAAAAGGAAAAGGATAATAGTGATGACTACATGCATGTGTATACATATGTGTGAATGTATGTAACAAGTGATGCACAAGCAATTGCTCACCATTCCCAATCGATGCCCAGCTAGACTCCTGAACAGTGGAAGAAAAGAGATGAGCTCCTACTCCCTTCTAAACTCCTGCATGTCTTATGGTATGGAATATTCGTTTAGCCAGTTTAAGTCAGCAGTCCTAATTTTGTTCCCCAAACTTCTTGGGTGCTTTCCTGTGAATGGCATTGGCTCTGTACAGTGCTGAACTGCAACTATAAATGTGGTGTGTTACTGAAATTGCTTTTCTCCTAGAATCAAAACATAGCATTATACCAGATACTCTGAAGAAAATGACTTTGTCCCAGCTGAAACTAAGACAAACCCATTATTAGAAATTAGCATATTGGTTATGCAATAACTGAGAAAAAAAGATTATGTCTTAATGTCTATTTATCAGCTTCTGAAACAAGTATGACTGCTTAGCAGAAACAAGATTATCTTTGCTAAATAGAATTTCAGTTAATAATTGCTGCTTAATTAGAACAGCGTGTTATTTATTTTCATTAAACTCTATCAGCCTCTTGGGAAACAAAGGCTTAAGGATATTCAGCATTTGTATGATCAGTCATCAATTTTTTCCTGAACCGTATTTTTAGACTTAAAATTCATATTATTTCAAGGAGTTTATGTGCTTTCTTTGTAAATGCATATAATTATCTTTAGGAACATTAAGAGAGAATATAAGAAAGAACACGTTACAAGCCTCTTACATGCTCCATGGAGAACTGGGTCACTATACTTTAGCACAGCTTTTTCTTGGAGACAGACTTGTATATTTTCCATATAAGTATCTGAAAAGCCACAATACTAATTTAAGGTATTAGCTAGTTAATTTTAAACTGTTATATAATTAAAATATGAAGATCAAGATCAGCTAAATAAAAATTGATTAGAGATGTGCAATAAAACAATGCACAAATGGTGTAGATAAGAACATGCCAGTGGATACGCTGGTATATAAAGAATATTTTTGTTTCCTCTGAAAAAAGAGGTCTCTGTAACAAAAATCTTATCACCTGGTTCCATGAAAAAAAAACCAAACATACTCTTTCATACTTCCCCATGTCCTGACCATGCTTTTTTACCCAACTATACATGGAAAAAGTGTTTATACTATCATGTGAGCACATTTGCATGGACCTTCTCCCCCATAACTTTTAAACCCATTAAGTGATGGTAGACAAATTTTGCTGGATAGGTATATATCTAAATTCCTGAGTAATCTGTGGAAACAGAGAGTGGAACAGGAGAGAACATTTCTGACTGGGACGAGGCTGAAGAATAATCCTATGTATTTCTGGGCACCAGGGATCCTACTTGAGAAAGGGCTGCTCCCATTGCCTATGGCTGGCAGAGCTTCTGCTGAGCTGCCAGACATGGGGTGCTAATATCTGGGCAACTACCTGCTCTGCTGCATACAGAAATGCTTTTTGTAACATCTCTGAGGTGGGAGGGCAGTTCATAAAGCTCAGAGCATGAGTCCCTGCCATCCATATGTGCTACAAGGGGCACGGTGGGGAAGCCAGCTGTGATCATGCCACTGGCTGTGCTCAATCTTCTAGCTATGCCCACCCCACAGCTGTGCCCACCTGTGGTTGAGCCTGTGCTCTAGGGCAATGTGTGGCTGAAACCAGAAGGCTTTACCTCATGGGCTACCTGTCCCTGGGAGTCTGGGTTGAGGACTATTTTTACCTGTAGCTTTTATGGATTTCCTGTCTAATACTGCAGCTTGGAAGTTGCTATTTGCTCTTTTACTCTGCCTTTTTACTTGGGAATTGCATTACCTTACTGTTGTCCTTTTATAGCGCTCAGACCTTAGCAATTTGACTCCTGCAGTGGTTCTTGTTTGGGTTGGCTGGGCTCCCTTCCTGGGTTGTAAAGTGGCTCTTAAAGCCTCTGACAGTGGCTAGACACCACATAGAGTGAAGCTGCTGCCATAATACAAAACGTGGCAGAGCATAAGCCCATCTCTCCATCTGCTCGCCGGACCTTTCCTCGGGCAAAAGCAGGCCAAGCACAGCTCTTTCTGTAGCTCAGCAGTAGATGGCTCAGCCATTGCTGTTACTCCTACTGCTTGGCACTCAGTTGTGCCACAACTGCAGCACTCCCATGGAAGGTTTCCTTTAATTTCTTCCCATGCAGGATAATAAGCACACATGTGAATAAATGAACAGTTGCCATTTGGCACCGATCTTAAAATTTCCGTCTGTGCTTTCTTGCTAGGCACCAGGACAGGCAGACAGATCTCTCTGCTCCTCTACAACTGCCACTGGAGGCCAACTTGCCTCTGAAAGCTGATTACTTCCAGTACGGCTTTGGGACACTACCAATGGGCCAAATTCTCTTTCATTTCACGAAAGTGATGGCAACTCCTCTGGCTCCAGTGACTTTAGGTAGATGTAAGAGGAAGGATGTTCAGGCTCCTCATCTGTCTGCATGCAAGCATCAGTGTGTACTTCATTTCTCCAGACACACAGGGAAAGACAAAATGAGGGAAAATTCTTTAACTTGATTGCTGTTTGCATTGTACATTAGTGATACAGAATGCAACACAGGTGGCATTTAATAGTGAATATGCCTTCAATTCCCAAGTGGGGGCAAGCAGAACACTCCTGGACAAATCAAGGATGAAGATGTATGTAGGTTGCTATTGAGTGCCCCACTACAGATTAAACACAAGGTACTTCTGGCAGAAAGAGCACAAAGTATTTCTCAAATTGTCCAGATATGTGCAGGGATACAACAGCACTGCTGGGGAGAGTGGGGATAATACCTACTGAGATACCTGTGTTAGAGTTAGCTGCAATAGACTCCCTTCACAATTGACAGAGAGAGAAATAGGCACTCTTAGAATATAGTCCTGAAATCTATTGTCTGTGCTAAGCTGAGACGTAATGTAGAAGTGCCTTCTTATGACTGTGAGTTATACAGTTTGGGTGACTAACTGAGATGTAGGTGTTTAAAGCTGTAGAGGTCTCAGGTTAGGTGACATGAAATTAGGCTAAGGTGCCTAACTGCATCCTCCTGGATATTTTGATTCTCTCCCTCCTATCTCTATGGTTTGGGAGCTAAAGGAGATTTGGCTCCTGTGTGTTGTCAACATTTGTTGTGGACAGTTGTCATGCTGTATGCTCTCTGAGCCTATTTCTCAGATCCCTCTCCCCCTCCCAGGCTCCCAGCTGGAAAGAGGAGTCCTATATGCTGGTATTTATCTGTAAGGAGTTTACCTCGGACTCTCTGAGCAACCACAAGTTATAGACAGTCTCTTGCTTCTACTTTTTTTGCTTCCCTTCCCATGTCATATTGGGGAAAACTAAATGGGGGTGGAAGGAGCTCTGTTCTACAGAATAACACCCTCTCTCCCCCCTCTTCCTGCATTTGATTTCTCAGGATGAGAATTTGAGGAGCCTAACTTTGCTTTTTTGCTGTTAAAAATTACTGTGTTGATTACAAATTGGAGCGTGTAAAAATGAGTGTGCTCACTGTGAACTACAAAATTCCCCTTAAATCATTGAATCTTCCATATCTATATGAAAATCGTAATAGAAAGAGGCTTTGCAGGTCTGCAGCTACTTCCTCTATGAGTGCTGTTGAGTTCTTGAACAAGTTTGCTAATTCCTCAGTGGTATATTCATAAGAAACAGAATAGAAGACTTTTAGCTGAAGCCTATTATATGCTTTTCCATCTGTTTGTGGTGAACCAGAAAGAGCTATGTGTTAGGTCTTGCCTTATGGCAAATCCTGATCTGCAGTTGCTGTTTTCCCACACTTACTTAAGCTTCTCTGCACATCCTCGCACACAAAGCAGATGCCATTGCCACAACAGGGCTGAGAGGCTCCTTCTGAGTGTGAGATGCTTTTATACAGCCAGGTCCTTAGGACTAGCCTCCAGCAAAGCCAGCCAACCAAACAAAAAAGCTGCTCGCGGTTGACATCAGATGATCTGAAACCGGTTTATCGATTGAAAAGGCAAAAAAACCCCAAGCAAACCCTAACAAAACCAACAAAAACCAAAACCTAACAAAACAAAAAGAACCAAAAAACTTAAACAACAACCCCAAAAACCAAACTCCAAACATATGAGATCATCAGTAGTCTGCTGCAGCAGCTCTGATTCAACAGCCTTTTGGAGAAAGGTTTTGGGGAGGGAAAATAAATACATAAAGTGCACAATACTTCTTCTATTTACAAGAGCCTTGTATTGCTGTGAAAAGCAGTGGCACTGAGGAGACCTCACTGCGACTAAATAATATTTTCTTTTTTGAAAGAAGGGATAAAACAAGCAGTAAAGTGTATCTTTTACTACAATGATGGCAATTGTTCTCTCTCCCCAGGGTTGAAATCTTGTCGTATTAAAGTAATTGGGAGTAATGTCAATAGGGCCAGGATTTCACCCCTGTTATTCATCCTGGGCTCTCTCTGGCAATTGGCCCCATCTCAAACTTTCCTCCAGGGAGCCATTGCCTTTGAATTATATCCCAGTTGCCATGCAGTGCTGCAAAATGTTTATTAGAATGAGACAGATTACTCACAAGAAACAATAAAGTCGATTAATATAGTTAAAAGACTAAAATGACCTTGTAATTTCTATTTATTTTTTTTCTATGGAATTTGAAGACTTTCATTAGTGATTCAGTAGTTCTTGAGTATGAGATGATTGAAATTGTTTTCACTTATTATGAAAATATAACCCATGGTTCATTTTGGAAATAACTTTTTTTACCTGTAGAAGATTATAGTACAGTTATTCATAAGTTGTGCCCCTTTACAGTAATACAATAATCTGTCATACCAGATTTTGATATAAATAAAAAGAATAAGATATTTACACATTTTTCTTACACACTGCAATTATGAAGTAAGCTGTGGATCTTTATATTCCTACAAATGTAATATTCACAAATGTATGTGAATTTAAAAAGTGACTGATTTTACTTCCATCTTTTTCACACATATTTTTGGGTTAAATTCTGCTTCCATTATTTCAGAAACTAAACTGGAGTTAACTTATTTTGCATATAAAATACAGAGCTATATGACTACACATCTTTCAGCATTTTATATCTCAAGTAACTCAGTAGTCAATAATAAGCGTTTTTACCAAAACAAGCTTGAGCTACTTTATTCCTTTCTTCATAACCTTTAAGGACTTAATTTTGGCCTCAATGTAATCATCAGCAAAATCCTAATATAAATAGTTCCGTGGTGCAGGAGCATGTATGCATACATCTGTGAAAGTCTTCACTGAAAGGTTTCTGTGGGCCAGCTTTTCATTTTAAATTGGGCTACCCATATTTCTGAATGGATATTGATATAATCGGGCAATGCAATCTTCTTTATTTTTAAAAATCTGCTCCTAGGACTACAAATCCTCTAATTCAAAAATGCACACCCAAATTATCATTTTCTTCATATCTAGACATTCTTGAATATTTGTTTTTCATATTTATCAATTGCTTTACGTTATTGTTAAAGACAACAGAAAATCTTTCAATTTTCTGCTTTAAAATACAGATATAAGAAGGAAACCATGACAAACACCTGCCTTTGTGAATACATTATTAAAAGTCAGGATCTGCAGCCCTGAGATTTTGCTTTGCACCAAAAGCTCTTTGAATACGTAATGAATACTCACAAATGAGAACATATTCAGAAGGTGTGCTATTGAGTTAAGTTCATCAAAGTTAAAGTAGCACCCTTCTTCTGAAAGCTGCAGATGATTACACACTGGTCCAACTTCAATGAGTTCTGATAATCATAATTTCCTGCAAAAGAGTTAGTTAAATTATGCTCTGCCTTGGGTTTCCTTTTCTTACACCATTATGATTATAGAATATTATGTTGTGATCCTGTATAGGAGATTGTACTTTAAAAAACCCCAAGCCAACTGCCATACTTATTAAATAGAAATAAGCTACTTCTGTTTTGTATCAACTGATTTCTTTAGTGCCTACAATGTATCTGTCAAAAGTGACAAAGAGAGAGAGTCTAGCTGCAGCCCACCTTATATATCTATATATCTTATATATCTTATATATCTTATATATCTTGTATACCTTATATAAGGTACATACCTTATATACCTAGGGGAGCTCTGAGGGAGCCCCATTCATCCCCTTTTTCCAGCACATGGCACGTGAACTACTTTGCAGTACAGAGGGGAAAACAGCTTTTGCTTCTTCTAAAGCTGATGGAAACCCAGAATGTCCAGGATTTAATGGAGAAATAGATTGTACCATCTTGGTGTAATTGCATCTGATGTATTGCTTGGCAGTCATTTCATCTCATTTTCAAGGCTCGGGGACTTCTGGTTCTTTTCAGATTTTAACTAATGGAAGAAAATTCTAAAAAAAAAATTCTAAAAAAAAAAGAAAATTTTAACTAATGCAAGAAAAACTCTCAGGCTATGTATGAAGTAATTTTCAATCTTACAGACTGAGAAAAGATTGAGTTCAAGTTTTGAGCTAAAGCTTGATGAGCTAAATGTGTTGAAGACATTTGTTTGTCATAATGAAGGTTCTAACATAGAACACAGCCCTACTCATAGCAGTTGGGAAGCTAAAGACCAGATTTCTCTGAGTGCATTTTGTCTGCAGGCTTTCTGTTACCATCAGAGCAGTTAAAGTCACTTACCTACAATGTTGTTTTTTCTTATGATAATACGGAGCACAGTTCTTTTTTTTTTTTTTTTTTTTTTTTTTTTTTCTTTTAGGAAGCAACCAACCAATTACATTATTTGTTGTGATGAGGGAAAGCAGCCTTCATGTTCCAGCAATGGGCTGAGTTTTAGTGAGTCCTGTGTTGCCAGTAACGACTAATCTTTTCGTATCAGCATGATAGTTTCAGAACACGTTTATAACATGTAATTAAACAACATTTTGTACCAATAGAATTATACTAGCACTATAAAGAGAACAGAGGATAAAGTCAGATGCATAACTAAATCTAAGCAAGTTTCAACTTCTGATCTTGTTCAAGCACTTGATATTTAAACTTAAGGCTTACAAAATCTTCTGTCAAAGCTCTCTGACTAGTTTATGATTCATCTTTCCCCATCTGTTACACTTCACATCTCAGACTCATGTGGCAGGGGAATACAGCAAAATATTTGTTAATTTACAAAATCTGTGCAGTGCTCACCTGAAATTATTGTATGCTGGAAACTAAGAGCAAATACATTAGATGTGTTTGTGTAGTCCAGTCATTGCAATGTGGAGAGAAGAACTGCTTTACTTCTTTCTAGGGGGACAAAATTTAACAATAATCCTGTGTCTGACTTACCGCTGAACCTTCCAGAACTCAGAAACTCACCACAAACCACTGCAGTGAAAATAACATATATTGTAATATTTGTTTTCAAAATTTATATACTGGCTGACCATATGAACATGTTCTCATTGCCTACTCAGGCCTTTGAGCAATTTGCAGCCTTTTGTTAGCAAATAAAGGCTCTCTGAGCCTCCTGCTTGAGCACCGAGTTTACCAGCTGCTATCCACTACTAGACCTCATTAGGGGCCTGCTGTTCTGCTGAGAACCACACCACATGCTACACCCGGCGTTGTCTGCATATTAGCCTGTTGCTGTTCCTTAAATTACCAGGTACAAAAGGTTGCTCTATTTCTCCATAGAGAACTACCACTCTTATCCTCTTTGGAGAGGCTCTATATCATGATCTCTCTAACTAATTATGGTCTGCAGACAAGCCACAGGTTGTTACAGAAGAATCGTCCCCATGGTTGGTATCAGTAGAGATTTCCTTTTTTTTTTTTTCTTGTAAAGGATTAAAACTACTGTTTCTCAGAATCAAGTCTCAGAAAAAACAAAACCCATGTGTTCTTATGTAAATAGTTAAAAAATTCTTCTTAGCATCAACACTCTGCAAGAAGACTTAATGTATTTTAATTCTACTTCAAGTCTTTATGTGAGAAAACATTTTATAAATTAAAAAGAATCAAACACGAGGAAAGATGGAATTACACTCCATGTTTTTAGAAATAAGTCTGTTGTAGTGGCAGTCAAATGCAGGTTCATAAAAGTCTATTTGCAGATGGGACATTTCCAGAAAAAAATGTTGACCAAGATAAGTCATTCAGGAAATACTCTATTTTGCTTATCTGAGTTATAGGTCTGATGGATTTATGGGAACATGCGCATTATTTAGAGTGCCACATGGAAGATAGATTATAATTTAGTGACCTTCTTTGAGTTCTGTGCAGAGCAGACCTCTAGTCCTGCAGCTTTCCAGTGAACTATCACACTTCATGCACTGGACCATGTTTGTAGCAACCAGGGGTATTTTTTCCAGCTTGCTTTTGTTTATGATGCATTACGTCTTATCTGCTACTTAGTGATATTAGATATTTTTTAGTTTCAGACATAAGATGTTGATGTCTGAATAAGTATTACCTGCATTTTTGATGGGGCAGCATATGTTCCAGAGGTACAACATATTGATTTGAAATCTTGTCCAGCAACTGAATATTCAACTTTGAGTCTGGTATTTTGTGCAAATGTATTATACACAGATGCCAGGAAAGAGTTGCTGCTAGCCTGTGATCATGAAAATATTTACATATAGAAAACATCAAACATGTGGCCTCTGCTGCTTTTTAATATGGATCTAGTTCATATGGATGTATGGGTACAGTACTGTATGGACCTGATCTAAAAATATATAGTTTTCTTCCAGTTCAGAATGAGAGAAAGACATTCTTGGATTCTTTTGGGAAAATCCATTTATACGATCCAGTGACAGTTAGTGGCTCTGTTACAAGTCTGACCACCAGCTGAAAACCTAAGAAAATCTAACAATCCTTTCCTCCAGGAGCTTACAGCAATATCATAGAGTATTTCTGTAATACGTGTGAGTATAAAATGCACAACAAATAAATTGGTGAGAAATCACAGTTACAAGGAAATATCTTCATTCTATGTGTTTAGCTGTGTAAATCAGTAACACTTTGTCTCTGTGGTCTTAAAATCTGGTGGTAATAGCGTGGTTTGACATATTGTGTACTTCAAGCAGAAGTCCTCAACCAGTATTCTGTAACTAAGCCTGTAATATCTGCTTGAGCTATGTCTTATTTCTGTAAAAGAAATACAGTTCTAATCTGAGGACTTCAAGGGATGAAATTTAACAACATGTATGGCTGTTTCAGGGCTTGGCATCTTCTGCTGTTAAAAATTTCCTCCCTAATTGTGATTTGAGTTGTAATATTTCACTGTACCTTGATCTGTTCCATGAAGGAACTGCATCCTACCACAAATTCCTTCACTGAGTATTATTTCATTATAGCAAGCAAACCAGTAATGTATATGTGAGTTGTCTAAGTAATATTCACTTTGCAAAGTTTATCATTGGTTATTTTATTATTTCTCCTTATGATTTTAGCTACTTTTAAGAATAAATCCCTGCAGTACATGAAAATAAATATTCTCTCTAGATCATGATTTCCTGTTAACAAATATTTATTATTAGCTTTTTGTCCACTTTGCAGATTAATCCATTTTTTTATGTAATGAAAATGTTATATTGGAATAAGTTAGCTTGTCAGAAAACTCAAAAAACATCTTACATAAAAACACTAGTGTACTTACAGGAGTTGAGACCTACCTTCTCACAAAATCTTATCGATTATCATTACTTATGTTCCTTTTTACACTGATTATCTTCCATACTTGTCTCCTCATGGTTCTGCCTAAAACAGATATTGAAATTATGCTGTATAATTGGTGAGTGTTCTTCTCCTATAAATTCTCCATTTGTGAGTGTAACTTCCTTCCCTTAGACTTTGGAATTTGCCTGGAATTCACTTAACCACACAAACAAATTTTGCTGACTAAAAAATATTTGGTATTTAAAATTCTGATTGGTGAGTTATTTCCTTAACTTGCTTCAACCACTCATAAGGCAATAGCTTTAATGATTATTTTACATTTTTTCACAGTTGCAGGTAGGAGATCAAATATTTCATTTCTTCATGTAATCTATAGAAGCCTTATTTGCACATCATACAGCCACTGTTGTATTAATTGTCGTATTAATTTATATGTAAGCATAAACATTTCATAAGTCATGAAGCCCCAGCCACTTTATAGACTACATAGCAATGGCCAAGGAGGTTTAGACTTTGGCCATATCCCAGTTTTATTGTTTCTTTCCATCATATTCTTTTCCTATTAATATTATTCACCACTTCATGAAAGTAATTTTTGTAGGGCATCATTTGGTAAATTTATCACTAATTGGTCAGTATTTGCTACAAAATAATTGGTCATAATTAAATGTTCTTTGGGGATTTTTAAAAGCTTTACTTGTACTTCGGCCATTCTATATGTACCCTGCCATGGGTAGGGTTGCCAGCCACTGGACCAAGCTGCCCAGAGCCACATTTTCAGGGTGCATTGATGACAACCCCCTGACACAAGCAGTCAGGAGCTGGTGACAGGCGCATTCATTAATTGCTTGGATTGTAAAGTGCTAGTCACTTAAAAATCCAACTCCTGGCTCAGACATAAGGAAGAATTCAGGAGATGTTTGGAGGAAGATCTGACTTGGAAAGAAAGTAGCATGAATTAGTATTCATGGTCACATTTGGCTATTTAAAAAAAAAAAATTAAAAAAGTACAAATGCATAGGGTATTTATTCTGTTTTGTGTATAATGTGTAGAAAATGCTTACATTGCCAGCTTAGGAACACTCATCTCAAAGCTAAATAAATCTAATTTGTATTTCAACAATGTGGGAATGAGCAGGAATAAAAATAAAACAGGAATAAAAATAACGAAGAGCTGCTGATCATTTTAGTTCTATGAAATAACTGAGAATGGGAATATTAGCCACAAACAGGAAAGTGCTCTTTCGCTTTTCTCCTCCTAGTTGGTTTACCTGGGTTAAGTAGAAAATACAACATATTGTCTGGCAAAGCAGCTTTTCCAGAGGTACTCAGTTTTTTAAATTGGTAAATGCTTAGCCACTTCTATGCTGTGTGGGCTCTTAAAGATACTAGTTGCCCTCAAGTTACCACTGCAAAGAATGTTTTGTTTTTCTAGCATTGCATGATTATTCCTCCCTCATGCATCTCCCTTCCCTCTCTAGCTCCTGACTTCACTACTTAAAAAAAATCTTTTCAAACAATGTTAGTATCTGATTGCTGCAGATAAAGAACTTCTGCCTGAGCTGCATTATTAGCTCTCCTTAAGTTGTATCCAGGAGTTGCTGCTGAGTAGGCATGACTCAAACTCCAGAAGAGGAAAGGCTGGCCAGGGCTCTGGGTCATATGGACTTCACGGTATCCACAATTGGTGTAGAGCCAACAGCAATCAGTTACTGCAGCTGTGAGAAGACAGGCCACTACAGGACAGCTATCACAAAATCCTGATGAGGGTCCCAATTACACAGCATTCTTTGTTTATGTACCAGTGTGAGTGCATCTTTTCTAAATAAATACTATAGCCAGGTTGTCAGCTGCATGGTTACCTGTAGGTATAGCACACTCTCTCCTCTTAAGTCTAAAAAAGAATCCACAAATTCAAGGAAGGTATTACATCAGGCTCCATCTCAGTACTCAACAGTGGGCTCATGTGCTGCCCATCCTTCCCCTCATTTTAAACAATGTTAGCTAATCCACCTCCATTCATTGGTCAAACTTGCTTTACTACCAAAATTCCATTGCACTGCAGCAATTAGTTTCAGCACTCTTCTCCTATGCATACTTCTCTCCAAATATGAACAATATGAACTGTTGAAAGTGAGCATTATGAAAAGAGTTAAGCTTAATCAGGTATTAGAATGAGGCAGTATCATTGATAGGACCAATCAAGCCAACAACAGATCGGATGGAACAAAGGGGTCTAAAAACCATCACCACTGTCCTATCTCTTCCCTGGCATTATTAAGAAAAGAGGCATAGGGATGCTGAGAGAAGTAAAATTATCTGAGATCCTGAGTCAAGAATGAAGGGCTAAGTATGAGGCTTCACATGACAGAAGGAGTAGCAGCAGCAAGTTAATGCATGGGAATGACAGTGGAAGTGACAGAGAATGAATCATTTCAATAGCACTGTTTTTCATAAGTTGAGGGCATTTAATATAATTACTAAAATGAGAGTCTGAATGAGATCTAAAGCCTGGACATGGTCTATCTCTGCATTGTAAATTTCTGGTTCAGAGCTTGTGTGCAGGAATTCAGCTTTGATTCTGTTAAACTTAGGACAGAGAACAAAAATATTGTGGATAGAATGCCACAGCAACAGGGTAGGATATTGTACCGCATGGAAACAGATAGATGGGGAGAGTCAGGCTGTACTTTCAATTGAGATTAATATGAGAAAGGCCATACTGAGTCAGACCTAGCCAAGTATATTGGTTGGAACAACAGCCAAAAGATGTCACTTGGGAAAAATGAACAGCAATAGAGCAAGCATATGGTGATGATTTGCTGGAGAAAAGAGGAAAATAAAGCAAAAGATCAATAAACTTGGAGGGGAATTGAATGGGCTGAGGGATAAATAAAGGGATTCAACAGATGAGATGACCCAGTAACAGCAAGTTTGGAAGGTGAAGCAAGAGAAGATGTGTTTGAAATCTTGAGGGAAATCAGAGGTTGAGGAAGTGGAAGTGCTGGAAGCTTAGGAGAGAGTTTCAGAGATTGGCCAGAGATTGGCCAGGAAAAGAACACCAGAAGATAAAGGACTCCTTTTTGCTTTCTTTCACAGATGATTTCTCAAGGAAATATTGAGTTGAGGAATGACCTAAGTATACATGAATTTACAGCCATTTCAAACAAATAAAAACCAACCAAACAAAAAACATAGAGAAGGTATTTAGAACATAATAACATAATAACAACAAATGTCTCGTATGCTTCATGTTCTTACAATTCTGTGGAAGGAAATAGTCTAATCTCAAAAGCGGATGGAAGAGGTTGATTGTGTTAATTTTTTGCTAGTTTAGAACCAAAAATAATCTGTCTCACCTGAATGCAAGATTTCAGATTAGAGGGAATTGAAATCAGAGAGGGAGGAAAGATAGTGGCTGTGTGTGTGTGTGGTGATATGTGGGAGGAGTGCAGGTGAGGTGAATGGTGTCCCAGACATACATTGTCGATAGTTTGGGAAGCTAGAGAGTAATTGAGGAGCAAACCCAAGGCAGATAAAGGAAGGAGAATATAAGAGCAAGAGTGAAATCTGATATTGGTAGGACAGCTAGAGGCTTTGGAAGCTGTAAAATCTTAGAAACACTTAGAGTTACATAGTGGCAGAGAGAGCAATAGGTGCAGCGAATGTTCTTTTATTGATGCTGAAATATTCTCTCCGGTACATAGGGCATATGAGCTGGACAGAGAAGAGAATTAGAATACCCAGAGTGCTGAAAATGAAAGGAGCATTGCAATGGGATCCACAAGTGTCCTCTTTTTCAGGGGAGAAACTCAAAATGATACTATCGCTGAGCAAGTGCTGTGAGGCTTGTCATATTTGTGGTAAGTCACATGGTAAAACTAGGACTAGGTGAAGGGGTTACCAGCTATCATGAGTGGTCCTGACAAACAGTAGTTTCTCACTGTGCAAGGCTGATTAATTAATGTACCATTCATAAAACTGAACAGTAGATATTCACCCAGAGGTGAATTTGGCCCCCGAGGCCATGTTCCTCTTTAACTTACAGCACCAGTGTTCTGGGGTCAGCTGGGAATAAGGAGACAATTTGGTCTGTGGCTGTTTGTGACATCTATTTTGAGACTTTTGCTGGCACAGCTGCATGGCAGACACAATTAGTGTTCAACAAAGAAATGCTAATTATTTACAGATGCATCAGAAACAAAAGCTCCTGCCATTCAATTTCAGAGTTTCTGAAGCAAGGAGAGGTGGTAGTGACACCAGTAAAGTACATAGGGCAGCATTCAAACAAGTAATTTTATTCAAACAAGATTTTATACTAATGCCTTCAGAGCTGCTTCCTTAATTACTGAGTCTCCAGACGAGATATTATTTCAGAGTGTCAGTGGTCCTAATGCTCCTTTTTGCCAGCCAGTGAAAAGACTGAGAGTTGAGAAATATTGTGAGTCTTTCTTTTATGTATTCTGTCCTAAGCTAGAGAAAAAGGTAAAATTTCTGAAATTAATTGTGAATAAAGATGCTCTGACATCTTAAAATTCACTGTGGAAAATGGTTGAATTTTTACATTACTGCCTTAAGTATAAACTCTCTTGCTTGGAATGTCTCAGTTCTGTCTCTGGACTAGTTATACGTGATGTACATAGTTGTATTCTGCTGAATACTTAAGCACTTTCTGCACAAGTTTTCTTGCATGCAGAATAAATATAAAGTAGCTAGCTTAATTCTCTAGCACAGTGCAAGTCATTCTAGAGCATAATGAAAACCTCAAGCAAATGGTGAGATCTTTATTTCTTACTCATGCATTGCATGAATGTACTGGGAATGCATGGAGAATTGAGCCCATTATTTCTGAATCAGAGAATCATTAAGGTTGGAAAATACCACTTACTCCAACTGTCAGCCACCCCCACCATACCCACTAACCACATCCCTCAGTGCCACATCCACACAGCGCTTGAACACTTCCAGGGATGGTGAATTCAGAAAGGGATTTCTGGCCAGACAAAACCTAGGCTAGCACTAAGAAGGGATGACATCCCAGACGCTCTAAAAGTTCATCAATTTAGTGACGATAGTGATTTCTATTATATTAGCCAAAGTGTGCTAGAATGGCATGACAGGAAATTCACGTCCTTAGTGGAGCCCCTGGGTGGCTGCTGACAGCCATGCCATGCCAGGCAGCCCAGCCTGCCCTTGTAGCCTGCAGTGGGGTGATCAGTCCCAGGGCTGGGAGAAGCTTTTGAAGGGCAGCTCTGTCCACCTGCTGAAGCTGCCTGGCCGTACTGCAGATGGGGCTGATGTTTTCTGGGAGGCAGGCACCTGTTCATGTGGAGCTGGGCTGAGACCACCAAATTGTTTTAGTTGGGTCAGCAAACAGCTGTCAGCTTGTGTAATTTGGTTCTCCTAATTTGGAAAAGGATCTTATTCAAAGATGGAGCTGTTTGCCGGCTGACAGGCTCACATGTATTATCTAGTGCATAATGTGCATAATTAACGCTTGTTTTTGAAGCAGTTTTGCTCTGTGACAGAGCCATAGCTGCTTTTTTAATGTCAGTAGCAAGCAGCTTCACTCTTTGTTTGAAAGAGGAAATACAACACATAGTGTAAATCTTCTTGCAGATTGATCAGCAAAACTGTGCTAGCCATGTGGTAAAATAAATATTTTGTTGGAAGCAACTCTTATGATTACCTACAGGTGTGCATGTTTTATCTTGTGGGCCGCTGGGTAGAGGTAGGAGGCAGCTGGTTGATGTTTATAGAATTGTTTTTCAGTCTTCTTCCTCATACTATATATGCTAAGCTACCTGGCCATGTGAAAAATGTAGCTGGTTTCACAATTTGTTCTCACCTCTGAGGCCTCTGTAATCCTGAACTGCAAAGTGCTTTCACTATTTTAATGAGCATTCTTCTTTGCCCAGCACTGATTTTGCCTGTGAGTAGCTGTAAGTAGCCACTATGTAATGTTAGCACACTTCTCCTGCCCTATCCCTCCTTCAACTTACTCTAAATTTCAGTCAATCATATCACATTTGTCACTTTTTCATGTGCTTGCTTAAAAGCTGTTTGGGGTGGTGGTGTTGATTTCTGTTGCTAACACAGTCTTTGGCTTACATTAAAAAAAAAAAAGGGTAGTGGAGATCACAGTACAGAGAACATGCAAACTAAAGTTCTAATTAAAAACAAGGAGTAAGATTGTGACACAAATATATATCAGATTTTATTCCTATTTGATATAATTTGTAACTGTATTGTATTTTTGCCAGTGTAAGAAGTATTCAGCTTCACTTAGTGGTTGTCAACACCCAGTTTTACATGGGCAGTCTTCATCTGCTTCCTAGTTTTCCAGAAGAAAAAAGGAAGAGAGACTACTGGACAAAGTTGGAAGAAAGAACAAAAATGAAGGATAATATATTTTATTTCCTATTTTACCCACATCAGGAATGTAGTTACTCAGAACAAGAAACCATATGAAATTAAACCCTCCTCTTCTATTCCTGACAGAAAATAATTCATCTACTGAACAGTTTCCAAAAAACACTTGCCCCACATCTCCTATTCATCTATTGTTACATTGTTTTCTCTATCACTCCGCTCTTAATTTAAATTGACCTGCCTACTAATAGAATTTAACTTGTATGTCTCAGCCCCTAAAATACACCTGCAATTCTCCCTTATGTTTCCTTTGCAGGCAGGGCTGGCTGAAGGGCTTTCCACCTCTTTTTCCGCCTCTCCCAGCTGTGTGTTCTCACCCTCCTCCCTCAGTACAGCTCCTGGCATTGTTTCCGCATCCAGGCTCTCAGCTGGATCTGCCAATGAGGTTATTTAACCCCCAGCACTTGAGAGAAGGAAGATTTTTTTTTTTTTTTATTATTGTTGTTGTTGTTTTGCTTTGTTTGGGATGGGAACATTGACCAGATCTCATTTAGCCAAGCAGTTCTCTCTGTATGGCAGAGAAGGCAGCTACTGGGGAGGTGGAGAGGGCTAGAGTGGAACAGATACAGGGAGAAGGGACCTGGAGGGCTGCTTGAAGGAGTCACAGCAGGAGGCGGGCTTGCCTCTTCCAATTACCTCTGACCAGTGCCAGCAATCTGAGAGCAGTGCTACAAAATGTGGAAAGAGATATCATGTATAGGGGAGGTATTATAGTTGGGCAGAAAAGTGGATACAGTTCCTGGCTCCTATTTAGGTTTTCCCTGAAATCCTGCACTGTTGCTGTGATTAGAGAAAATTTATTATTGCAAGGAATATTAATATAAACCTGCTAAAGCTACTAACAGCATTAGAGGATTTACAGTCAGCAGAATAAATGATACAATTCTCCAGTAACAAACTTGATTTAACAAACTCTCTCATGTGTAGTATAGGCTGGGTGGGGAGAAAAAAAAGGAAAGAACACGGCTTCACCAGGGGCAAGTCCTGTCTGACAAACCTTGTTGCTTTCTATAATGGAGTAACTGCATCAGTGGATAAGGGAAGAGCCACTGATGTCATCTATCCGGACTTCAGTAAGGCCTTTAACACGGTCCTCCATAACATCCTTCTCTCCAAATTGGAAAGATGTGGATTTGATGGGTGAACTATTCAGTGGATGAGAAGCTTGTTGCAACACCATATCCAGAGAGTAGCAGTGAATGGCCCAATGTCTGGATGGAAATCAGTGACAAGTGATGTCCTTTAGGGGTCTGTACAGGACTTATACTCTTTAACATCTTTGTCAATTACATCAACATTGGGATTAAATGTACAAACAATGTCTGCTTTTCTTCACTTTTGCACTCAATCTTCAGGGCTGGTTCGGATAAGTGGCATTGTTTTGGTGATTGTTGTTGCAAAAATATTTTCCTTAGTGCTTGCCAACTGCAGATGGCATTTTATGTAGCTCTTCTAACACAAGGATCTTATAGTTTTCCTGATTCTTTGTACAGAATGCTAGATATCTAGTTGCATCAATTCCTTTGTGTATTATTTTTATTTATCATTATTTTTAGTCACACAGCCACATAATTTTATCTGTAAACTTCCATGTGATTCAAAATGAGAGTCAATTAATTGCTATTTTTGAAATGGCCAAAGTCCACTGTTTATTACAGAATAATCTGTAAACAAAATTTTGTAGCAGAGATGACAGTAGGATGTTTAGAATTGTTATTTTTTGAAGTATTTTTTATATAAGTAGAAAAATGGAATAGAAAAGGATCTTGAGGTTTCTAGTTCAAAAATAGAAGCTCCTATTCCATTGCTACCTACTGTCTCTAGTTCAGAATGTGTAACTTCATCCAGTTTTACATCAGTACTTTTCAATTTGGATAAAACTTCAGTAGGTTAGATGCTGTATGATACTGAAAGAGTATAGGAGGAACAAAAATTGGCCTATGGAGTGAAATAGCATTTGAGATGTCCATTCTTAATTGTTTCCAAGCTGGAACTTGCTAACTGCTACTGCTGTAATAAAGGTGCAGAGCCACTTGCCTCTAGTAAGGCACAATAAATCTTGTGTTAGTTAGCAGAGTGCACCTTGGGGAATTACAGCAACTTCTACCCACTTGTAAATCATGCTGGGACCAAATATCTCCCCTTCTGCTCACAGCTGCTTTCTTTTTTTCCTCTTAGTGGGATCAAGCCTTAGCTGCTGACTAATTGCTGTCTTATTTTTCCCCTTTCTCAGACTCACCAAGAGAATCTCAGGCTCACTTGGCAAGCTGTTGAAAAGATTAATGCATGCTGAATGATTAGCGGTCTTTGTAAAGTTATTGCTAAATACAATTAAGACAGAAATAAGCAGGATATAGATGCTAAAATTACATCTTCAGTGGACAATAATTTTAACTTATGGTATATATGTATGCTTTAATTTGAAAAGTAAATCAACACCTATATTAACTTATAAAAATCTCTTCAGTAGTGCTGCAGTTTTGACCTCTTTTGTCTAAAACTTGCAGCCTTTAAAGTCTTTTGAAGACTATTTGAACTCATAGATTTTTTTCTCCAACGTTGAACTGCAGGCCATAGAGAATTATCCTTTCAATCCCACTTTATTCCTAAGCCTTCTGGGGATCTCTAGGTGGTCCATCACCTCCACAGCCATAGCAACAAGAGCTCTCTGAGCCTTCCCAGGGCATGGCCAACAATACCCACATAATGAATTCCACTAAAAGCCACCAACATCTGGCTTTAAAGCACAGCAAAGAGAAGTCACAGTTCTCCTTAAGCAGAAGTGCTCAGTCTTGCAGGCTGCTCAGGCAGAGCAGAGAGGGGCTAGGTTCAGCTTCTTCTCCTTTTTTTCCTACAGAACATTCAGCAGTCCAGAGATTATTCTGGGGAGCGCATATCTACTCACCGCATCTATGAAAATCTGCTGTGGGATTTCTGTTTCCTGTTGGTGCTGTCTTCTTGCTTCTGCTTAATCCTGCTTTGTCATGCTTTTTCCGAAAGTTGATAAAGATAGCTGACCTACTATTGTCTATCCTTTATTTTTTTGTTTGTTTCTTTAAACCTCAATGAATTTTGAGCTCTTTTTTATAAATATAGCAGAATAACCTCATAGGAAATTGTATCTTCTCATAGGTAGAGGTTGTAAAACATGGGCCTGGGCAGCCCACAGCATAGTGGAAGACTCAGAGCCCTGTTCTACCAATGAGTACATCTACTGGTACCTTGAGAGAACATGGAAAATAGGTCACAGGCTGTCTGTTAAATCCTTCAGCTTGTCAGTGAGTGTGATTGTGCAGGTGTGCACTGATGGTATTTAGAGGCTGATTCTCTGCCATAAAGATTCACTGAATTAAGGGGTGGAAGTGATTCACTACACTTTCTATCACAATGAAGCACCATGCTTTTTGGAAACTCCTGGCTTTGAATTAGATTAGAAGCATTGACTTGGCTGTCAGTGATACGCATAATCTCTAAAGATGGATAGATGTAAGGTATTCTGTTGTTTTCTGCTTGCTGTGCTGTGTAGCTCCTCGCAGTTCTTTGTGGTGCAGCTTTTTTGGAATGTCATTGTTTGGGGCATGCAATGATGTTTCAGAGAATGGTTAAGATGGGAAGGGCCTTCTTCTGGGTCCATCTGGCCCAAACCTTGACCAAGTGGGAACGCCCAGAGAAAAATGCCCTGGCTCATATTTGGGTGTCTTTTGAAGTTCTCTGAAGAGGAGATTCTGCAGCTCCTCTGAGCAGTCTGTGCCAGGGCTCTGTTACTTGCGTAACACAGAAGTGCTGCTTGGTATTCAGAGGGAACATCCCGTGTTCCAGTTTGCTCCTGTTTCTCTTGTCCAGGTACTGGGCACCACTAAGAAGAGCCTTCCTTATTTGCATTAATGTTCATCATTTGGATCAGGAGTGTACTCTTGAGCTGAATCTCTTACTCATGCCCATTCCTGGTCCTTGTTATGCATTTGCAGAGTATTGTCAGTGTGGTCTGCCTATTTTCTTTTGCAAGAAACAAAATCTGAAGCTGAGTTTCTGGAGAACTGCTGGCATGTTCTGTTACTGGAGTATTCAGTCTATTGCAGACTGAGATGCTCTGAAGTAAATCCCTCTGCATTCATGCTCTGCTGGGTTTCCAGCATCAATAATTCTGAGTTGCAGGTCGACTCCCATTGGGCAGAACTACTTGCTAAAATAGACACTGCCTAACAGGGCCTGCTTATCCTGTAGATGGGCACAGGGATTGGAAATAATTTCAAGGGGCAGGTGCTTTGAAGCTGAGCATTATAGGATTTGGAGTCAAAGCACTTCAATCCTTTTTAGTTACAACTCTAAGTACATGTCTATTGGCATCTACTCATGTGATTCAGCTACTGAGTTTACCAAACAGAGACATTTGTGATAAGCATGTGGAAGAGAGAAAGGGATTTACAGACTACATTAAAATCTTTCATCAGAGAAAGCATGCTCATTAGTGCAATATTCAATTTAATCTCATCTTTTTCTTCTGCTACTGCACACTGCACTTCTTTCAACAATGATTAGTAGCGATAAACCTGGCCTGTTTTTTCTAACTTGAGCATCCTGTGTATGGGGGTTGGATCTTAGCTGTGGGTAGGCCAGCAGCAAGGATGTCTGTATTATGTTAATGTTCTCTCTCACAATGTTTTCATTATGAGCATCATTGTTTAGTGTTAATTTCCTGGCTGTTACAAATTATATCAGAATGAACTGTAACACAAAAGCTTGTCTACTTGATTTCCTTTTCTCAAGAGGATGCAAAACTGTTCTCAGTTCTATTTTTATTTATTTTGCTTGTGTGAATTTTCAGATACTACTTCCCTGGTTGGTTGTATCTAAACAGAATTCTAATTGCAGGAGAAAAAGGAAAATAATTTTTTTTGCTAGCTTCTTCCAAGTGCTGCTTGAAAATACTTATGTTTCTAGAGCTCTCAGTATAAATACATGGGAGACTTGGGAAGCCACTTGCCAGTTTGAACAGAACTGCTGATTTTCTGTACATGTACCAATAACATGTATTTATATATATATGTAACATTAAATATATTTCTCAGAAGAAAGTTTATTCCTAGGTCTCATAGGTGGCTAAACTACATGGATCATCATGGCTAAATTACAAAGAGCTCATAGCAAGTGGGAACTCTCATCTTTTGGTGCTGATGTTTAATAGGCATTTGGGAAAAGTAGCTGTTAAACTTTTTCACAGCTTCCGAGCGCTTACTCATCCATGAATGCAAACATAGTAACAGACAATAAAACAGGGTCTGAGAAGGACTGCTGCAAGTTCTTACAAAATAATTGGGAATGTGGAGTTGAAAGTTGCCAGTTTCCAAGCTGTCATGAAAAAATATGACTGTTATACCATTATTTTTGTAGTATAATGCAAAATTCATCCTCTATCTTAATTCCGCTCCATTGATTTAGTAACTTGAAAATTATTCTAGAAAAGCTATGTCACTTGTTAGATACTTTTTTTTTTTTTTTTTCCTTGTGCCTTGTCATCTTCATTTATTCAAGGAGATATTTCTGTTCTTACCTTTTAATACCTTTTGAGCAAAGCACAGTTATAAAGAGGTGCAGTTCAACTGGTTGCTGCAGAACTTGCCTATCTTCCTTTGAAACTTGAATGTTCTCTTATGTGAAGACACTCTGGTGTAAAGCGAGCCCCCCGAGATTTATGGAGGTCACCAAGCTATAGCATATTTCTTAGCATGCAACCCCTTTTTTATTTTAATGTGACTTTCAAAACCAAAATGTAAGAATATACACAGAATTAACTGGCAGCTGAGAGGTTGTTGTGTACGCCACATTTTAGACTGAATATAGTTGATATATATAGTTGAATATAGTGTTCTGGGAGAGAGAAAGATTTTCAGTTTTATCTACTGCTGGGCACAGCTTCGGCTGGCTTCCTGATGTTGCTGTGTATCTGTCAGACACATCCATCGTGGATGGCAGCAGCTCTGGTCTCCCATCTCTGTAGGAGTGTGGAGCTGACACTACAGTTTGCAAATGGCCTTGAGTTAGGGGAATAGGAAGGAGGGGAAGATCAACTTTCTGCTGCCATTTAGCTGACTGAAATCATGTTTTCCTTCTGCCCTGACCCCAGGGAAGAGGAGGAGCCCTTCATACCAACAACTATGTCTTAATAGATTTTAGTCTGACTGTTATAGTCAATTTGTTTTGCATAGAGTTTTGTCCTAGCTAACTAGAACCACTGGATCAAAAACTGTCCAAAAAGACAAGCTCTGTACCATTCACAATACTTTTATGACTAATAACACCAAATTCACCAATGCGGAGTCTCATCTGATTAAAGGTGAGAGAATTTAGCTTATGATATTGAAATAGAACAATATATTTTCAGAGAGATTGTTATTCAGTAGAGATCGGGGGTGATGTGTCACAGTACGAATTAGTTGTTTTTGAATTTTTCTATTTAAGTAATTGAGGATTCCAACCGAGTTCTACAGTATAAATGCAGAACTGGGCTTTACTTGATCATTATTGTGTCTCCAGCCTGTTACTCATCTGGGTGGTATTGTCACTGTTTTGTATCTCTGTATATGTCTGCAATGACTAAATAAAACTGGTTGAATTAAAATTTCAGTGCAATGCAGCTAAGTTATATTCATGTATGAATGAAGGGACCAAAGGGGAGTAATGTGGTTTGGCATAAGAGCAGTAAATTGCCATGGATATGTGCCACTTTGATACTTGAAAGTGAAAACACCCTGGTGGGTAAGTATAATAATTTAAGTATGCAAAAATATGTCAAAATACAGGTTATTATGCTCACTACTTTTTCCCCTCTAATTTTATGGAGCCTTTAACTAATGTTTTGTGTCATATAAAGTACTAATCGGAATCAAAACAGGTGAAGTGGTCGTTCTGCGGAAAAGGACTATGATTGTTGCACATGACCACATAGGCATGCTCTAGGAAAAGAGAAAGCAGCTGGACGCCAGATGACAGGCAGCAAGAGAAGCTGCTCAGCTCAACAGCAGCCACAAATAAAATTCTAATCTGGATTGCAAGACTAAAAAAAAAGGTGTTAGGCTGTTATCTAACTGGTGTAGACTACTGATCAGTTAGTCATCTAATAAACTGTGCCTTAAGTGGATAGCTTTTAGCTCATAGCCATGGAAAAAAATATTTTTTAAAATATTCAGCTGCATATAACTTCATAGTACAAGATTATTTTACAATTTATTATCCAAATCTCTCCTTGTTGCACTGAAGAAATGAAAGGGGGAATGGTTTTAAAATAAGACAGGAGGTTTAAGCTAGATATTGGGAGGAAGGTTTTCACACAGAGGATGATGAAACACTGGAACAGGTTGCCCAAGGAGGTTGTGGATGCCCCATCCCTGGAGGCATTCAAGGCCAGGCTGGATGTGGCTCTGGGCAGCCTGGTCTGGTGGTTGGCAACCCTGCACATAGCAGGGGGTTGAAACTTGATGATCGTTGTGGTCCTTTTCAACCCAAGTCATTCTATGATTCTGTGATTCTATGACTCTAAGCCTGAATAAGGATATTCAGGCAAGAATGTCAAATTTACTGGCTCCTTCTAATTTGTTATACAAGGATGCTCTGTGAATACACTATGGAGAAAATAGAAAAATTGCTACGTACCATCTTCTCTTTCAAATGAGAAACTGAGTGAAGGATTTCAATTATGGATGAAGAGAAGTACATGTGGAAGTTTCTCTGTTATTCTGTGGATGATAAGTTTTCCTCTTCAGTGACTTATCTGAAAACTGAGGTGCAATGTGAAGTGAAATTCCAAGAACATTAGTGCCACAAATCACAGTTTTCCTTTAAAGAAGGCATGTCATGTTGCAATACTGCATGTGCTGTCCATCCTTGCTGGCACCTGTGTCCTAGTGAAGCAGGCCGACTGACTTGTGAGCAGGCACACAGCCAGCCGAACAGATGGGGGTGAATGAAGTCAGCCAAGAGACCATGCACTAGCTCTGCATCAAGTGTGATAGCTGACGGCAGGATTCCCAGACAGAAACGTCCAAATGTCTCCTACTAATCTCTTATTCACATGCAAGTACAAGGCAAAGATCAAAGCAAATTTCTTTACCGAGACCAGGAAAGTAGAAATAGAAAGATGTGATAAGTTTTTTTCTATGTGGTTTAGGTCAGCAATGTAGCTGTGCTGTGTGAATTAACATGTTAAAAAATGAAACATCACTCCCTTTTCTAACACCACTGGCAAAATTAGGCAGGCAGACAGGGCAAACAGTCTTTGAGGAGGTTCATTCAAGGTCAGAGGGTACCACTTGCACATAATTTATACAGCCTGGTTAGCTGGTTCTCTGGGTTTTGCCTTGGGTACACACCAGTAGAACAAGAGCAATCTCTTCGCGCTCCTCCTCTTAATAAGATGATCTTTATTTAATGCCTTCAGCAATGAGGACAGAGCTGTGTTTGTAACAATGATTTTAAACCCCTTTGATAACCAAACAGCAGCATAAACCAGTTGAATTATCGCACAAAGTGTTGAAAATGAGGATCCGGATAAATCACCACCACAAATGGAGAATAAAAATGCAGTCTATATAAAGGTTTGATAGTAACTTATCAGACTTGCTTTATATATCTTACCACAGTAGTATCATTTGAAGAGTTATGTAATAAAGACATAACAGGCATAAAGAAAAATCTTATTTACCCATTGGGAAACTACATAAATGGTGGTCAGCATTTCTTCTCTGATTGGCTTTCCAAGGACTTAGAGCAGAGCCATAAAAAGCTCCTCAAACACAAAATGGGTTTCTAGGGACAGGGGTCTTGCCCCTGTGTTTTTGTAAATTCTCGTAAAGGTGTGAATTGTGTAAAAGTCAGAATAAGAGGGCAGATTGAAGCATGCCTGACAGACAGCACAGTCAGGGCTACTAAGCTTCAGAGCAGATGTGGCTCCCCCTGCGTCATGTACTGGGGAATGGCTGGAGAGCTGACTAAATAGTACCAGTACTTCACCAGGCAGATGGTCAGGCAAAGGCCAGAGCCCTCTGTCCTTCACTCCCCTGCCTCTTCCAGCTCCCAGATGCAAGTTGAATTGGCAAGGGGGTTGCTCTAATTTGCTGCTGGTATAGACCAGCAACAAATTCTTTCCCTGAGGAGCAAGCAGGGGTAGGGAAGAACATCTCTAAGGCATAAGGCCTCCAGAATGTTTTCTCTTGCATCACCTATTTCTCAGGGCTGCGCCCAGAGGCACAAGCTTCACTGTGGAGGATACATCTGAGGCCACCAGAGAGCAAAAAGCCTCTCTCCTACCTCCAGAATTTCCCCTTCTGAAGGGTAATCAGTGTAGATAGATGTCAAATTGATTACACTTGAAAACCCAAACCATATTGGTATGTGTCTTTGACCTTAGTTTCATAGAGAGACACTCACGATACCTTCAGTAGGGAGACTAGCTTCTGCTTGCTTGTCTCTTTTTTGCATTTCTTTATTTTCAGGAACTGTGGATGTTAAGGGCCAACTTCCAACAGTGCCCTCTGTGTGACAACTGGCAAGGTAAAGTGTTACTCAACATGAATACCAGGGGCAAGTCAGAGGGCTGTATTCAGGCAGCCAAACTTCCTAAGACCCTAATAGTGAGCCATTAACTCTGACTGTGGACTTGTATTTGCGCCATATATTTCACAGGAAATCCTTTTGCCTACAAATATCTGGAAGATACTTTCATTTGTATTTTAACACAACTGTACTTAAGGATAGAAGAGCACATTTTCCTACAGTATCTGAAATGTCATTGTTTCAGAATCACTGATTAATTTATGTATTTATGGTGTATTTCTGATCACTACTTCCCCATGGGGATAGAGCATGCAAAAATTCCCAACTGAATGAGCAACAGGCTATGGGACTAATCTAAGAAAACATAGACACCTACAGTTTAGTTTTCCAAATCCCAGATAGGCATGCTACACTTTTCAGAGCCAGTGGAGAGACATATGAACTTCTAGATATAATTTATTTTGTCTTGCTGGAAATATCAAAAGTATATCAGATGAATCTCTTTCTTAAAGTGCCATTGATAGCAAAAAAAAGTTTAGAGAGATGAGCTTAGATGTTCACACTGTAGATACTTAAACAGGAATCCTGTGTGAGGACATTAAAGGCTGCAGAAGGATGTAAGTGTTTACATCAATAACGTGGATACTCAGAATGCTTTTTTTAGTTGCCACTTTTCCTTGGAGATACAAAGAGTTGCCAGGGACCAGATCTGTAGACTGGCTGGAGGCAGGCATGTCTGTCTGTGAGGCACCTTGACTCCCAGTGACATCCACTGCCCCAGGCTTTCCCTGTTCAAATGAGGAAAAACAAAAAATATCAGTCAAGGCAGAGTGCAGCTCCAAAATACTACAAAGTAGAAACAAAAGCATAAAAATTGCCTCAAAAAACTAGAAAGAGTTTTTTTTTTTTTTAAATTAAAACAAAACAATTCAAATTCAGGGATTGACTGAAAATTCCTCAAAAGCAGCACTTTTGGATGATCCTTTTATCAAAAACTATATTTTCCACTCGTAAGGCAAGAATATTAATTTCTATATGATATTGACCATACTCTGTCATTGCTACAATGGTCTTTGATGCTTGCATGTACATCTGTGTATGTGTATCTGTATACATATATTTGCATACAGATATTTCCAATTTCTAAACACATTATAAATGATAAGAAAGACAGTAATTATTATTGTTTGGGGCCAGCAATTCCAATTAATCATGGACAAATACTGATGCTTAGGGTGGCATGTTTAATGGGTCTTCTCTCTTCCGTTGGTAAATTATGGAACAGAGAAAGAAGGATAAATATGTCACTGTATCTTGACCATGTGGCTATCTCTGTTTCCAGCCTCCAAATCTGTTTTTAACAGTCTTCTTGAAGCCTTTGCTGGCTTTTTATTAAAAATACTGTCAAATGAATAGTAGAACTCAGATTCACAGTAGTAATGTGACGCATAATTCCTGTTAGAATCCATTCAATCTTTTGGACACTCAGCAGAGACTGTCTAAGTGATATGTTCCTTATTTATGCTTCAGCTGCAATACCATTTCTCCTTTCCATTAGTCTGTTTGAGAGCTTTGGTGACGAAAGGCAAGAGGGGAATGTCACTGTGCTTTGGCAAAATTTGCTTTTGTCTTCGTCTTGGGGAGCATGTACTGTCCATGTTGGCACAATCACCTTTCCAAATTGCACTCCCTGTGGAATACAACACAAACTTCCAGCACTGGGAGGCAGGTGTGGTCCTTAAATTTCATCATCTGAAGGAGAACTGTCTTGAGTAGGTCTGACTGAAAGTTGCTTTGTTACACCAAGACATAAGGAAGCTGAGGTCTCTGGGTCTTTTCTTCCCCAGGACACAGGAGAAAACAATACAGAAACAGGATAAAACCAACAGTTCCTGAAGCTGGTCTTTTCCATGTGTGGGTGACTTCCGCCTTCTCCAAGTGAATTTGCTAGGACAAACAAATCTTTACTTGAGACGATTCAAGCAAAATGCTTGTGAAGGTTGGCGCTTGCTGACCAATGTGGCAGGAAAGGAAGACTTTCTGTCTGCTTTTTTTAAAATTCTTTTGCTATAGTCCTTATTGAATATTTAGCAAAGCTAGAATATTTATATATATATTTTTCAACAGTTCTGATTTAAAGATGAAATTATCATGAGAAAACTATTAAAAGTTTTAAAGAATTTCAATAAAAAATAATTTTGGTGGAAATTTTAATGTATGGAGATTTTCTATGTAAAACCTCAAGAGCAGCTTGAGCTAGAGGAAAAATAAACATAATTTCAGTAATGCCATTTTAAGGCATTTAAATTATATAACATTCCAGTGTATTAATACTTCATTTTTATGCCTTCATTACAAAAACCTTTATTTATTAGACTCCAAATACTGCTGCTGTGCATAATGTACTTAGTGAGGTACAACCATATGTTGCTGAAGTAGCAGTAACGTGTGCAGTGATTTTGATCCAGTGGAAGCCTAGGGCTTCTTCTCTTCCCTCTTGTATGCTGATTATTTCTGCCAGGCCTAGAGTAATCTGTGCAAGAGCGTGGGGGCCATGGCTTGGTGACAGGCTGTACATGCAAATAGATAGCTTGCATGATGCTTAGAAAGCTTTTTTTCCTGAAGGTTCTGTGCAGCAGTGTCTTTGAGTTGTAGGGGAAGACAGCACGGAGCAGATGGAAAGGGCACTGCCCCACTGCACTGTGGCCATGGTTGGTTGGTTGGTGCACAGCACCCTGTTAATGTGGGACCCAGAAATGCTCCTTCTCCATCCCTGTGTGTAAGCACATCAAACATGAACTGTGCAAAATATGCCAGAAAGAATGATTTTTTCATGGTTTTGTTCTGGAAATAGGCAAGGGAATTGTCGTGACTCTTGTGAGGAAAGATTATAATGTATGATATCAAATAGTGACTTAAAATATTGGTTTTGCCTCCCCTTCCTGTTTCTTCACTGTTACTACACCGTTTCTTCACTGGTAAAGCATGATTTTTCTGTCCCCCCTGTAACACCACACAATATGACAGAATTGTCTATGTCATGAAAAAACAATCCTCTTTCCCTATTCAAATACAGGTTACAAATGTTATAATTATATTAATTATCTTTTCATTGTTAAGCCAATGCCATGGTTAATTGAAACTATGAGGGTTTTGGAATATAGATGCTTGAAAACCTAACCAGAAAATCAAGGAAAATGAGGCATGTGAGAGTCATATTCAAAGGGACTTGTAATGTGCTAAGAAATGATACCTGTGTAGTCACATGTTTAAAAATATGGAAAAGTGAAATACAGTAATAAGTACACTGCTTACTGGTGGGATCAGTGAGATGCTGTGTATAGTAATGATTGATGGGTAAAGATATCTTCTGCTTTGCACTGAAAATTGCATATTTAAGCTGACAATGAATGACTTCTCATGCTAAGTATCCTATGTAATAATGTATTAAAATGGGAAATGAGTTTGTCACGGTCTAGCCAGATACGAGTGTAATTTAGCACAGGGCAAGATAGTATTTTATTGAGTGAATTGGCTGGTCATACTGAGTGACTAGGATTTATTCAAAATAACACATCTGAAATGTAGACACACATTATTCTAGTTAATATACAGCCATGAATGCATTCCAGTGTAAGATATCTTTGCATTTCAGTGGTTTTAAAGTGATTTTAAAGTGATAGCTATCGTTATGTAGAACAATTCTCAGCTGAGAAAAATGTTCTTTCTCACCTGTGATGATCAAGTACTACACAACCTTTTGATTTTACCTGAAATAAAATATTAGGTCTTGGAGCTGTGTATATATTCCTTGTGAGCACATATGTGCACATGCACGCATGAGTATTGGCACTGTGACCCAATGCAAACACCACAGGCGCACGCACATACATAAAAAGAGAAAATTATTTTCCTTGTGCTTATTTTCTTGGCACTTGCAGTTTGGTTAGATGTGAGATAGATGAAACATTTGCATCTTCTATCTGCATAATGAGTTCTACACAAAATGATTGCAGCTAATGCAAAAGACAGGGTGGCATGTTTTCAGTTTTAATGGGGACACTCAGAAAACTTCCAATCTTTCTTGACATTTCTTATAGCAAAATAAATGTGGTCTAGGTTGGAGTGTCTATTATGAAAATAAGAGAAGAGCGAGTCAATTATATTTCAATGACTGAATAGCCAGGGGTCCTCATTAAAATGATCAGAAAGGCTGCAGTGTTGCTTTCCTGTATGTAGTCACTGATTAAGTTGTATAAGAATGACATGGCCTTTTTGGGAGAAAAGCAGAGTACGCCGTGGTATCTAGCCAGCCAGCCAGAAACCGTTGACACTTACAAAAGTGAGATGCGCGCTCCATCAAGAAAGGGAAGTTACTACTTATGGGGTCATGGACTCCTGATGTATTTAAAAATAGTTGTGGCTGTTTTACTGGGCACAGCCGTAGAAAGCTTTGAATTTGCACTAGGTTGTTTGAAAATGCCTGCGGTATGGTGGTGATATGGTATGTTTTCCTTTCCGCTGGCTTCGATGAAGTATACATAGCTTAACAGAATAGTATTATTATTGCAATCTTTCTGCACTTGAACCTCTAAGCAATATTTTAGTTATCAGTTCATTACTATTCATTTCTCAGAATTTAAATTCTTCTTATTTGCCAATTATTTTTTTGGTATAAAATGTTAGGAGAAAAAGGCTTAGTAATTTTTTTCCCGGAAGAGACTGTATCCTGAAATGGTAAAAAAAAAATAATATATATATATATATATTTGCTTAACCCTCCTGAGGGTCTGCAGTCCAAGGAGATATAGTAATGCCTGAGATCTACTAATCCTGGATCATGTAGCTATGGATTTTTAAAAAATATATTTTCCCTTTCATATTAGACGTTGTGTAATCACTTTGAAATAATCCTTGTGCTTTAAAAATAATATAATTATTTAGTACAATTTCATCCCATAAGGGATAATTGTCATGAGGATTGTTATAAAAAGATATACCTCATACTTATTTATTTTACTGGAAAATGATGTGAAATGTTAATGTTTTATTTTTAATTGCAATACTCAGCAGGACATCACCAATTCGATAATTAAGCAGTTACTACTTAAGTCTTCTCCCCATTTAAATAAATTACATCGCTAGTAGTTTCTGATTTCAAATTTCATACTGATCTTTTTGGTTATTATTACAGTGAAATAGTTTGAAGATGTAGTGTTTATCTTCCTGACATAAAATGAGGTGGAAGTATATCTCAGCATTATCTTTGTAATGTACATTTGTATGTAAATAATTCTAATGCAATAAATTGAACCAAATAAAATTTCTGCTATTGTATAACTGCAAGTACTAGTTAATCTAAGCTTGTATTTTAAGTCAAATCACATCACGGAGTGCTCCGTCAGTGGTAATGATGTTTCATTTTAAATTAGGACAGTTTTAGTTTTCTATTACAATCCAATCATATTCTGATGAAAGGATTTTCAGTCTCAAGAAGGCCAATAGTCAGAGACATTATAAGCAAAATAGATTAACATATTGGAGGCTTAAAACTAATGTACTCTACTAAAATTAGCAAATAGAGATGCTAAATAACGATGCTTTTAATTTGCAATTCAGGAAGTTAGTGATGGACAAGGGAAACTGCAAGTGTTTACAGTTTGTAATAAAAGAAAGTGTAATTTTGCCAATTACTGTGTACAAGAGGCATCTTCTTTAAGAGTTTTTCATCGTATATATACATACATAGCATCCAAGCAGGAATCAGTGTCTCTGCCTTATTTGGTAGTTATGAACATATGAATTTTATTGTTTTCCATATAGTCTCTGTTGTATTCTGACAGAAAGTTTGAAGTGCTGTGGAATTCATCCAGTCATTATTTCTTTTTTGGTAGATGCAGAATCTCACTGAATTAAAAATAATTTGATTTATTTTTCTTCTTACCAATTATGAGTATATATTTGATTTTTCTAAATCTTTTGTAGCAGAAATAAGATTAATAAATGTGAACTAGTGATAGTACTACTTATTTTTAAGGAGGGAGGATCACTGGTTTAGGTACCCCAAGTAAGGATATAGCAATGTGGTGCTAAATACTTGAATTTGGTTCAAAACATTCAGATTCCTTTTCTCAATGTTTTAGGAGCTAGTCTAATTTATCTTCTCAACGATATGTAACAGTGAAGTTGTATAATGTTTCTTCAGTTCTTCAGAAATTGTATAATGTTTCTTTAGAAACTAAAAGTATTTTTTTCTGTAGCAATGTACCCTAAGATCACAAGCAACAAAAAACGAAACAAATACCCAATACAAATCCTCCCAAATCAAACCTTCAGAAACTTCTGAAAAGAGTAAAACAAGAGATTTCTTAAGGTACTCTGGTTTTGTGCATAGTATGCACAGATGAGAATGATTGAAATTATTCTTTACAGTGAACAGGGAGATATTTTTGAAACCCTGCCATTGTTCTCTTATTCATTTCAATAGATTTATGATGGATGTTAGAAAAAAAACACCACAACCCATGAAATACTTAAAAAAAATAAAATGTAAAGAAGTTAGTTAATATTGGTCTTTAGAAATAATATATGTTATGGTGACTGTCCTCTGTAAGCAAATCAAGAGCGGTAGATAATGTCAGGCTTTTCAGCTGACTGATATATTCTCCCAGACTACTTCCATTCATCTGAAATAGCATCTCAGAGTTGATGTTTCTGACGGGAAGCATCTTCCATGAGGATAGGTATGACTGTACTCAGAATGTAGAAGTTTTAAGAGCAATTCATTGTCTTTCGGAGTCAGAATTTCTTATGTGACCTACTCAGCTCTCTGTAGTCATGTACAAAACAAAGAGAGATCTGTGGGAAACATTTTATGTCATTATCTGAATCTTTATTTAAACCTTGTCTTTTTTCTAGTAAGATAAATATTACGAAGAATGTCCAATATAGAAAGCATGCATTTTGTATTTGAGGGTTTAAACACATTAAGAGATTAGTGGACAAGTTACTGTATATGAATTCAAATGCAAAATATCCTTATTACAATAATTTACAGGAAAAAAAAAAAAAGGCATAAACAGAACAGAAAACCTGTTGTAGAATCAGAATTTGCCAAACATGACCTAATGCCAACAATGAACTCTACTTTAACCAGCCTTCCAACGTGTGTATCATCAGAGTAATTGGTCTTTTAGTTGATTTGACTAACTGACAGCTAAATGACTAATAATTACCTATGGCAGCATTTATATTTTTTGTTTTACACTACAGCACCACATCAATGAATGCATTTTATATATTAACAGTATTTGAATCTTTAGATTGTCATTTAAACAATTATTTATGAAAATATGATTACACATCTATGCCTGCAATAGAGAGACTTTTAAATTCAATTAAAGTGAGAACAACAGTACATCTGCCCATTTAATTTTATGGTAAAACTATTCATGAATTATAATAATATATTAATTTTGTCAATTTGTTAGAGTATCATTTCTACTTTTTGACAGGCTTTCATCTTTATTTAGCTGAATTTGGGTTCAAGACAGTGCTCACTTAATAACTTATGCTTTATGAAGCTCTTCAGGAACATGGTGTTCTCATTACCATCACAATTTTCTTACGCTGTTATGCTGAGGGTCTTTAATACAATGTATTTCCGTATGAATGATATAAATAAAGCCAGGGCATATGTATGTATGGTCTTAGCTGAGTAGAGGTGTACTACAAAGCCATCTGAGAAGAACATGAACTGGAGAGCTCATTTCAGAGGTAAGCCAAAAAAAAAACAAAAAAAACCAACAACAACAAAAAAAAACAGGACTCAGTAGAAGCTAAATCAATGCAATTTTTGTTGCTTTGCAAAGTACTTGTTTGGGTACTGCGTTGCATTCTTTACTAAGACATATTTGTTTATGGAGATAAGGAATACTTTGGTTATGATTGAACAGGAAATAATTAACTGGATAATTGTAAGCAATGTACTCAGATATCAGCTATTTTGAATTATTTGCTTTAAAACTTCAGATTTCAGTTAAGGAACTAGAAATATTTCATATTAAATATAAAATTTTAATTCTAATAACATTTATGGTATGTCCCTCTACCTTTCCTAAGCTAGATATAATTTACATTCTACTGGGAAAAAAACATTTTTTTTTTAGCCCTATAGTATAGTGTTACTCCTCTACTCTGACTGTTGTCATTTATGAAACTAATGAAACATAACCTTAGTGGTTTCTTGATAACATACCTGAGTGAAACCTCAAAGTATTTCTTTCTAAAGATTGATTAAAAGGAGTGGTAGACATACTCAAAATTCCGTGTTGCAATTCTGTGACCAATAAATATTTTTCACGTTTTTGTGTGTATTTAAGAATGTTATCTTAAGTTTCACATTAGCATATTATTATGATTGAGATTAAATTATGTTTTAAGTACAAATATTATTTAGCTGATGATATTAAATAAAATGTGAAATGTGAAATGTATTGAAAAGTGTAATCAGTTATTTAACATAAATGAGAACTATTAGTTACCATGTGTTTCAGTATTATAAAAAAACATGTTAATAAATATTTGACTTATGAAATTTAGAGCATATTAGACTAAGAAAAGTATTAAATATAGGACAAAGACTGTTAAAACTTGCAGTTCTTTAAAGAAGCATTGAAATACATTTATTGCATTAAAAAATAATTACATTTGTATAGTAGTAGATTTGATATATATTCATTCTTCCTCATCTATCCATAGCTGTTTACTCAAAGTTAGAGGAACACTGCTGCTCAAATAAGAGCTTTTGAGACATTAATGTTTTATTTTTCTTTCCAAGTATTTCTAAAGAAATTTTACTACACTGCTTTTCAAATAAATATTTCCAAATTTTTCTAATATTAAGAATAAACATGATTAATTCATTTTATCTGTAAGCTTACCAGTAGAGAAATTTCTCTGTTTTTCATTTGGTTAACACATTCACTTGGCCCAATTTGGCATTCCTATGTGTTTTAGGTCTAGTAATAACATTTTTAAGTATATGTGAATGCAAGTATGTAATTTTTCAATTTATTTCAGGTTTTTTAAAAAATTAATAAATTAGGAAAACATTTTCTACAGATTTCTATAGGACAGAAATATTATTACACTTTAATACTCTTTAAGTATTTTCAAAATAAAACTCATTGTAAGATTGCATGAATTTATGCCAAAGGGAATTCAGTTTTTGCTGGGTTATCCAAAATATGGAATGAAATGAAAGTGTTCTCCTGTAAGTATACATACATATTTTGGTGGTAAATAATTATAATAACATGCACAAAGCCAGTACGGACAGATAAATCATAAGCAAAATTTCATACACAATTTTTTGAATGTTATCTTATTGTCCCTAAAATATGAACTACCAGTTATAAATGTATTAATTACACGTTTTGAGACTCTGAATGTCAGGAAATTAGATGCAATCATGAAATATGTATATTTGTTTCAAGTAATTATTGAAAATATGCTTTTAATGAAGAGATAAGAAAAAGTATATCACAGCAAATGCTACCTGACAGCTTGCATCCACTCAGAAAAAAAAAAAAAAGATTGCTGTTAGCTGAAGAGAGACCATTATAGTAAAATAAAATCAAATATATAAAATAAAAGTGAGAGAGATAATATTTGAAATAGAACTCAAATAGCCAGATAATAGTGATTGCTGAAAGTAAGGATACATTTCTACAGATTTATCATTTACATTACTAAGTATTTTTATTAATTTTAAATTAAAACTCTCCTAGAGGCAGTTTTTAATCCAGATTTATCAACTGCCTCATTATGGTTCTCATAAAACTGCTTGGGAGAATCAGCAGCCAGATATTTATCTCAGTTTATCTGCTAGCTTCCAGCTGCCTACACAAACACCTTTTTTTGTGCAAAAATAAGAAAAACATTCAGGTTTCCATATTTGTATTGAATCAGTATTCACTGAAAACTATTTCACGTGTTGATAACACTTTTTTTCTCTTCTGCTTTGTACGTGAGGAGGGCATAAAATAGTTGGATGTTTATGGATGTTAAAATGAGTACATCAGTACTCAATCCCAGGTCTCCCAGGTCTTGCTAAAATAACTTATTCAATCTCCTACACCAAAAAACAAAGTATAGACTCTGAATTGCAGATCTTGAATATTACTAAACTTGAGGTACCATGGGCCGATGAGTGAGACAGAATGAAGTGACTAAGAAAGTCCATGAACAAGAAGTTCTACTGTGAAACTTACCCCATGTTGATGTGAACCTTTTAATAACATCTTGATTAAAAAATAAAAAAAAATGAAGTGTAATATAAATGGACTTTCATCTTGTACACAATTTCTGTAATAAAAAGTTTCATCTTTTAAAATGAGATTTATTAAAGAAGTAACTGTCTAAAGAACCCCAGAGTGTTTGGCTAAAGGTTGGATTACAGAGGGAATGAGAACACTGCTTTAAAAGGTTAGCAAAGTTTAAAAGGACATCATGGGACCAGGTGGTTGAGGACTAACTGTATGTCCCTGCCTCTTCTTTTTGAAGGCTCTTATCTTGAGATTTCTGCAGAGATTTGTTTTATATTGTTGTTTCTTCACCATCTCAGAAAAAACAAAACAGGAACTATAATCTCGGTAGGAACCACAATCTAAGTACCATCTGTAGCATGCCTGTAAAATTCATTCATCGCTAATGCAACTGCTGCCATGGGCAAAAGGGCAGCATCCATAGGAAAACAATTGTTAGGTAGAAAACAAATGGCTCAGTTGGACTGATGGAGCCATGCTGGTTAGTAGTAGAGAGAAGTGTTCTGAACAATAAGCTGTGCCTCAGTCCTTAGCTTTTTAGCAGTTTCTTTAATGTTCAATTTTTATTTTTAACACACTTTCTCTAAGGCTCTTAACAGCATGTTTGACAATTTGTTAAATGTGACCAGATAAAATAGAAAACTCCACATGAGAACATGAGAGCAGTTGTGTTTCTTTAGTCAGCATCCTGTTTATGGGAGTAACCAAGAGCAGGGACAACAGGAAGAGTCTAAGTAGTGTGATGCTTTTCCCCAAATGTTCTCTTGGCTTCAGGAAGCAGATGAAGACCCCCCTTTTTTGTGACTGCAAGCTAGTAGATGTGCAATCTTCTCTACTTTAGATATAGCAGTATCTGTTATCACAGGGCTGGATTATTCTGACTGCATCTAAAGCTCGATATGAAGACAAGGCACAAATCCTGGAGAGACCAGAAGTGGCTTCCTGCCTTCCGCATGGCTCAAACCACAGGGAAACTTCTGCTTCAGCACATGCACTGGCTTCAGTGCCTGTTGCAGATGCTGGCTGAACTCTTTGGTTCTGGTTTCCCATGCAGGCCCTGAATGGAACACTGAACACCCAGTGGCGCACACCAAGGTGGTCAGGGAGCTGCTGTGAAATCACTGCTCTATAGCGGCTCCAAAACTTCCTTGTGCAAAGCAATGCAGCTTCAAAACAACTTGCTCTCTGAGCTGCAAATCTGTAATGTATATCTCAACTCATCTGCCATTCAGAGCATAACAATTCTCCATCAGATCAGAGCAAATATCCATTTAACACTGTTTACTACAGTCAGATTGTGCCTAGCTGAGAGGATGAGAACAAAGGATATAGCAATACTGCCCCAGGATATTCTTTCTGCAATGATTTGTGGTCCAGAGGATTCCAGAAATATGGGAATAACATTTAAGAACAAATATTAATAGCTCTAAACTGATTTTATTCCTGGATTTTTCTGGATGATTTTTATTTTTCTTAATTAAAAAATCTTGCAGCATAGATTTCCATACCTTAAAGGAAAATTGTGTATTACAGCCTTATTTAGTTATTTATTTGATTTTGAATCTGCTACTTTTAGTTTCAAAGAAAGTGAAAGAAACACTGCTACAGTCACTTAAACTGTTTGTAATTTTTAATACATCAGTCTTATTTCTTTTCTATTTTCTCTTTTTAAGAAAGAAGATCCATCTATATGTTTATCTTCATGTTTAATCCCCTTCTGTCCCTTCACTTGTCCTTCTATGCTCTTTCAGCCTGGGACACCATTTATTTAGCAGCATGATCATCTCTGTTCTGTTTTCTAATCCTCCCTTAATATTTCCCTTCTCCCAGACATCCTTGTTTGAACTGTACTCAGCATTACACTTTTTTTCCCATAGAACTATCTGCTATAGCCCAAAGACTTTGCTTTAAGAGTTATTAGCCAGATTGTAGCTCATTGCTTTATAAACAAGGCTAGATATTTTTTTTCCCCAGGTTCGTTTTGACTTAAACAAAACCTTCCCTCCATTTTATTTTCCAGTCACTAACTATCATAACACCTGCACAGTCAAAACTCTCTTTTACACCCCTAAACACCTTTGTAATTCAGTAAACACTGTCACATCAGAATTGCCCTCTTTTTAAATATCATATCTGAATATACTAACAACATGGTATTGAACTTTGTTTTAAAAACAGTGGCAGTACTAGCTGAAATTATCTCCTGGATGGTTTCCAGATGATCTCTACTTATCACCTTCCCTAAATTACTAGTTTGATCTAATTTTTTAAAGGCTGGATGCAAAATTGAAACTCTTCATTTTGAATTTATTCATTCAACAATGCTTTTTGAACATAGTAAGTTATGATCCAAGAACCCAGTTACTACTTTATATACTAATTTATACTGAATTATAGAAGTATAATCTCTACTGTAAATATTTCTTTTCATAACATATATTTTAAATTAAGAATTTTTGGAGTAAAGGAGAGTATCAAGCACTTCTTATTTTTTCATAATTCCTATGAGTTTAATAATTTATTTTTAAAAAACTACTGTAATTTTCAAATCTGAGAAAGTTAACTCAAAATTTACGAGATTATGGTATTGTCTAAAAGTATTTTCTAAAAGTAGTTCATTTCCTTGCATGACATTTGACAGTGATGTGAAAACCACTGTACCTAACTTTCTTTTATGAAATTAGAAGGCGAGGTGTTTGAATGAAGAATATACCAAGAAAAAAGAAAAACATGGGAAACTTGAGAGCTGTGGGGAAACTTAAGGTAAACCTGAAGCTCTGTGTCTGCAATAACATTATTCTTGTGTGTACAGTGTATCTTCCTGGAAACTTTATTCTCTTAAGGGACAGGTTGTTTCTGATGATAAAACAGTAATTACAAAGCAAAGTTAATGGTTAACAGATCCGTGATTTGCTTTATTTTCAACTGCAAAGTGTTCGGTCTTTTATAGTGGTCTGCAGACATGTCACTTTAATGACATTTTTAGACTTTGAAAGCAAAATTACACAGCAGAAGGATGACACATACGGAGCTGATCACAGAACAGTGGTTCAGTGAAGTCAGAATCACATGATCTACCAGAAGCTGACCTTATTTCTGCATGTTTTTAAATGATATGAATGGTTTAGCAATGAGTTTGGAGAAACAGATAAATGCACATTAAAATTATGGGTTTTATTTTCTGTTATATATTTACTGATTTATTTCTTTTTTCTTAAGTGAAGTCCTGTGAACTATATTTCAGAGTAAACTGTTTTTTAATAAGAGATATAAGCTACAGTTAAACTGTGTATTTGTGGAGGCCATGATGTTACAAATGCTAATAGTTATGACTGCTAAAATACTGAGTTAGACATCTCAATTAAAAAAAATATATATTAATTAACAGTGTTTATTTATGGTGTATTCTAAGGAAAGAGAAAATTTTGTCCTCCCACCAATCTGAGACTACAGCAAAGAGCTGTAAGTATAATTTAAGAAAATTCATGGCCAAAGTTGAAACTACATCATGGAATCATCTCCAAATTAAAATTTTAAAACTCACAGCTCTACAGAGGAGCTTTTCCTCCTTTGAGCTATGCAGTAAACCTTTCTTATTTGAATAACATCAATACAGGCAAGTTAAAGGGAAAGTTACACGTGGCAAAGTTAATATTCAAAATTCAGAATGGGGAAGTAGGCTGCAACTTTCTGATTTTCGTAAGGCCACATGGGCCAAACAGAAGAAAACTGTGCCCCTTCCCACTGCATTGTGACAAGCTCATACCATGTGAGCAGTCCCAGAAAATCCAGAATTCACTCGTATCCATCTCTCTGATGCTATTTGGGATATTTCATTTGTTGCTTGAAAAGGAAATGAGCAAAGTGTGCAGACTCTGGTGATTTTTCCTGTGCGTCCAATGGTCTCAGCCTCTTGCAATCCTGTATCCAGTAGAACTCAACAAGGTGGGAGAAAAGATCAAAATTTCCAAGACACCAGGGAAGCTTTCTGATCTAATATCTTATTGCATGTCTACATTTGAAAAACCTGACAGCTGTCAACTCTCATATCAACAAGGCTGAGGCCTTTGGTGGAAGTCTGTCCCACACAAGGCTTTGAAGTAGAAAGAAAAATAACATGAAATCCTTAGGAGAATTTAAATAACTCAGAAACAGAGGTAGAATTAAAATTTACTATAACCTGCTCATCTCATTTCACTCACATACTGTTGAAGGTCTAGTCTGTGATTTCTGTGTGTGCTATTGGGTGCAATTAGCAACTACTACAGAACTGAAATATGAGCAGCCCAAATTTCTTTCAAGAATTTTTTCAAATTAAGAGAGGAAAAAACTAGGGAAAACTATAAGAAGCCTTACAAATTTGTATTTCTCTAATAAAAAAAAACAAGCCTGCCTACAGAATTCCTATACACAGGGCAACTGTTATGTCACAGCGTGAACTGATGATTGACCATCTGGTGAAGGGATGGGTGGCTGGCCCGAGAAGCATAGGTGCAAGTGTGCTTCCCATGTTACCAGAAGGATCTGGTCTCATTTAAAGGCTAGCTTTCATGAGGGAAGTGTTTACTGGACAAAGGTCTTTTTCTGAGGGGAAGTGCTAGAGACCCTATCACCAGCTGGGTGAGTCAACTTTTTTCCTGTATGGGATTACTGATATTCTGAATGAGGTTTTGCCTGGTGTTGTAAAGAACTTTTCAGAAGTAATTTTACTGCTTAAAAGGACTAACATTATAGCTCTTGTTTTTAAAACACCTGTATGTGGTGTGGAAAGCTATTATTTGGGGAAAGACTATGACTTGTGAGGGTGCTCACTTAAAAAATGTAGGAGTAGGATTTATATTGTGGTTGGAAACGAAGCCTTTCTGCTTTTTGTTCTGCCTTTCTAGCTTGTTGTTATGGATTGCAACTTCAGATAAACATGGTTCTATATCACCAAAGCTATTTTTGCTTGCCTCTTTATCATATCATAAACATCTAGTAGAGAAGAACAAAGAAAGTAGCAAGAAAGAAGAATAAAATGTCCTTCTTCCTGAAATGGGCTAGAGTCAATATGTTTAAAGACTACTGAACAAAAAGAATGAGAACGCTATTTGGGAAAGCAGCTCTTCTGTCAGTACATCCAGTTGGTACTGCCCTTCCAAAAAGAGTCTTACCAGCTATTGCAAAGGAAGATTTTTCTTCCCCCTCACACAGACCCTGTGCCTGTGGTAGTAAACACAGTATGTACAGGTAGCAGCTTCAGTCACCCCTGGGCTGTCTGTACAGTTGATGTGTACTTACTTCTCCTATACCCCTCGCTGTTTGAATCTTTCTGTTGCTGCTTGCTTCTAAGTAAGAGCACAAAAAGAAAAGCTCAGCTGGTGAGGGCAGTTCAAAGCATGTGGGTCTGCTGACGGAATTCCTGTTCCTGCCAACCATGTGGGAATGATAGAGAATTGCTCTGTGCTCTCTAAGGCTCTTAACAGCAAAAGAAAAGGACTCTTTGGAAAGTAAAATGGCTGAGCTGCATCAACTGTGCTGTAAAAACATTGGATGTAGACCTTTCCTTAAAGGTCTCAGTTCTCTGTAATTTTCATCTATATGTTTGTGTCGCTCAAGAGGCTGTATTTATATCTTATTGACACTGTCTACAAAGTGCTCAGTTCTATCAGAAGAAACATTATCTATATGAAAGCGTATTCAGTTTCATCCTTTGTACAACTTCGCAGAGGTACTGAGGAGTCTTTTGTATAATTGTGGCAACAACTTCAAAGCTTCCCCCTCATCTCTTGGCATAGATATTACACTTTTCATGGTATCATGAGCTTCTTCATTTGCAGTCTCTTGTTTAAAAAATAAATGAATACATACTCATATATAGCAGTCAAATGATTCTTTATGAATTCAGGTAAAAACATCTTATTTGTACTTCTTGATTGCAGCTTCTATTTCAGTATTTAAAATAACCTCACAAACACTGATGAACTGGATCAAATGTAATCATTTTCAGTGGAGTGTTGCCAGAGCTGATTTTTCTAAAAGGAGCATTTGGAAAGGATTCCTGGAAATGTAAGTTTTTTGCCAAAACAGCCACGCTGATTCAGCTGATGACCAAACCGATTCCAAAGACTAACAACTCTACAAAACCCCAAATCAGATGTGGGTGTTACTGAGGATTTATCACTGAGAAAGTGATGTAATGTCACACCAAAGTTGTTGGAACAGAACATCATTGCTCTGACTGTATATTTTGTATTTCAGCTGCGTAAAGATCCTTCCTTTATCCAGTATTTCTGTGAAATAAAAGGAACGTGATAACATTGAAATTATTTGGAGAAACAAAGATTATCTTGGAAAGGCTGGTATTGCCCTAAAGTTAATATAGGGATATATGTTCCTCAGCAGGGAAGTCCAATGTCAGATATATTGTCCTCTGCAACTGCTAACATCAGATGCCATATGGGTCCTACAGTCACAACTCCATGTACTTCATGTTTCACTGACCCTCAGGTCACTGCCAGGTTACTGTTAGGATAACTGTTAACACAATGCAAAACATCACACATAAATGGCAGATAAATAAAATTGGCATGCTCTATTGAAAAATCAAGGTGGAATAAAAGACCACCAAATTGAGTTATCTGAAAGCCAGTGTCTAAGCTAACCTACCAAGCTGGCTCCCCAGTGCCAGCCTCTAATGTTTGCTTCTTTTTAAGCAGCCCGTGGAATTCTTTTCTCTTGCTTTTTATTTAGGGAAAGAGTTGACATCATGAAGTTACCACTATTGATTTGTCAAAAGGCATGATGCAGGGTATAGACAGAAGAATTCTGTGCTTCAGTTGATCTGACTTAATCAGAACAGGCAAGAAGAAATACCTGACTAAAGAAAACAGATTGTCAGAAGTGTTCAAGACAGAGGAATATCCATCAATTTGTGTTGGTACCCAAATGTGGGACACAGCATGTGAAGCTCTTCTGAATGTCTGGCTTTTGTATGTCTACTTCTGCCTGTAACAGGCTTTAATTTACTCTCTGCTTGTTATCTTCCTTTCCAGTTGTCTTTTCTTTAATATGGTTTAAAATAGCTTTTAAATAATCTTATTTTAAGTTCTTTACAGAGAGAGTGGTGAGGTGCTGGAACAGGCTGCCCAGAGAGGTTGTGGATGCCCCATCCCTGAAGGTGTTCAATGTATGGGGCCCTGGGAAGCCTGGTCTAGTATTAATAGTGGTAGTTGCTGGCCCTGCATGTGGCAGAGGGGTGGAGATTCATGATCCTTGAGATCCCTTCCAACCCTGGCCATTCAGTGATTCTGTGATTATTTCCATTCTGGCATAATACTACCTCATCCAGAACACTATCTCTGCTTGAAGTACTTCAGTATTCTAGGAATGTAAATACTAATATTAAAACTGAAGTCCTTAAATTTTTTATCCTTAAGGTGTGATGACTTTCTCTATCCAGTACAATGGTTTAGGTAGATGAAAGCATTTCCCACAAAATGCTTCAAATAGTAGGTATTGCTCAGGTATCATGGTAGTTGTCACATACTGCCTTATGTTTTAAGAAATACAAGGAGAAATATATAGGAGTTCAACTTCTTTTAACTCAAATTTCCCGTAACATTTCCTTTGGCCCTCCTTGCAGACCTAAGTTGTGAAAATAGTAACTCAGACATCATACTCCAACTGGGAAACTCAGTGCTTTAATGAATTGTTACTTTTTTTTTTTGTTTGTTTAACCAACTTAGCTACTTTAGGTAAAAATGAATATGGGGATATTCAATGAATATGAGACAAGCACATGCCCAGGAAACTAATGAAGTCTATTCTTAGATTTGCAAGCTATTATCCTCAATTTGCATTTGACTATGATAATACAGTTCCAACTATATCAATGCCTGTCAAGCCATCTTGCTTTACAGTTGATAAAACACTAGCTCCATGTTAAACATACAGTTAATACATCTTGGATAATAAGGATTTTTTGTCTGCTTTACTAAGATGTCCCATCAATGCTTTTCATGGCTGTTTAGCTTGACTAATGACTTCCAAATGACCACAGAAGACAGAAGTCTTCCTGGGTGTTGCAAAGTGCGGGGGATTAATTTCAAAAAGCCTGTCTGAATTGCATTAATGTAACGGTTTGACCTGTGTATATCCCTGGGGCAAAATGTAGTCAAGCAAATGGTAGTAACAATAAACAGGATTGTGGATAGCAATTTTTTTTTTCTGAAATGAAGTACTGTTAAACTACTTTTTGATTTATTTTCCAAATCCAGTGGTGGAAATTTTGGCTTTGGTTAAGTACAGGTTTCTTTCCAAAGCTTCCTGAGAAGGAACACTTTGCAATGCATTTGGTTCTTGTGTGTGTATATCTCAAGCTCTGTTGATGGCACTGTGTTTTACGGATTCACCTTAATTCTGATGTTTAAACTCTGATTTAATTATTTTTTGCATTTAATTAATTCTGGTTTATTTTTGGTTATGACTATAGAGGAAATGCAGCCTGAAGGAAGGACTACTATCAGAAGCAATACAAAGCAATACAGAAAGCAAACAAAATCTGTGATTCTAGTGCATGGCACCAGAAGTATAACATTAAAGTTCGACATTGTCAGTACTAATTGCTAAGGCATCCCATAGTCTGACTACAATTGTTTGCAATCAAGCTAAGAATGAGAAAAGGCACATCATGGAGATCTTTTGTTATAGTAGATAATGTTTCAGATGAAGTATACATACAGTTAAAGCACTGAAAATGCAATTAATTTTCTATACTTACATTATAACAGAATCATAGAATCACCAAGCTTGGAAAAGACCTCCAAGTTCATCCCATCCAACTGTTCACCTATCACCAGTATTTCCCACTAAAGTACATCCCTCAGTACAACATCTAAATGTTTCTTCAACACCTCCAGGGTGTTCACCACCTTCTTCAAGAGAGTGGTTAGGCACTGGAATGGGCTGCTCAGGGAGTAGTATTTCCAAACATCCAAGTTGAATCTCCCCTGGCACAACTTGAGGCCATTTCCTCTAGTCCTATTGGTAGTTACATGAGAGAAGAGGCCTTCCCCCAACTCACTACAGCCACCCTTGTAGAGAGTGATAAGGTCACCACTAAGCCCCCTCCAGAATATAGTACAATGTATGACTTTTTTCTCTAATTTGAATACCTGAGCTTCAGTAACATTTTCTTGGCAACTGTCTACTCCTAGAGAATTAGACCTAAAATATATTAATATTTAAATATGAGATTGAAAAATTGATGCATTGTTATGTATTTGTCACTTAAATCTGGTTATTTTGGACTTCCTTTCTAAGGCTGCATTCTTAATGTCAGGTTTTCAATATTAAATATAGATTAATTTTGTCAATTGTGATGTTGACAAATTTAATTGACCGTAATTGTCAAAATTGCTGGTCATTAATTTATTCTCAGATTTTCTGTGTGAAAATAAAAACCTGCAAAAGTGCCATCGTCAATTATGGTCCATTTGAAGTGACCTAATTAGCATTGTGTGATGAACCAACACATGGAAAAGCAAATGGGGGAGGACATAGTAGGGAGATAATTGAATGTGACATGAACACTAATATTGACTTTATACCATATGAGTAATTAAAATACTAGGCAATGGGAAGGGCTTAATTTTATTTTGTTTCTGATTTGCTAGGACAGGTTAGAAGGATATTCTGTCTGGAAAAAAAATTGATAGTATGAATCAAAATGCTAAAACAGAAGTGGTAGAAAAGTGCTGTCACTTGGCAGTGGATAATCTGGCCCATATTCTCCATCATTCTGAATTACTTTCTTATTTTGTGCTTGGTCACACCACTACTTAAGATCATCATGTAGTTTCTGGAAAGAAGATGGATGCAGACCTGTTTTGCACAAGTGAGTAGACATTAAGAGAGCGTGAAAACCAAAAGCTGTGTCATGCTATCACATAATCTTGTCATTAATTCCATGATCATTACAATTTTATATCAATAGATAGTGGTAAGTCCTCAAAAAATCTTTCATACTTGTCATTAATTCTTGGAGGACTGTCACCGAGTGCACTGGGTAATCTTCAGTTTCTTCTCATTCTGTGAAGCAGGGAAAGCGAGAAGTGTTTATGGAAGCCCTTCTGCTAAAAGGAAAAAAAAATCCTCATTATTTTAATCATGTTTGTATGAAATCAGGCAAAAAAATCCTTAAGATTCTTTTCAATATAAATATTCACAGCAAATATCACTGTTATCCTTCAATGTTTTGGTAATGAACTTGCATCTGTATGTTTGAGACTTGGTATGCATATGCAGTCTACCTATATCATCTAAAAGAATCCATCAACATGTGGACTTAAATGATTTGATGTACAGTCATATGCTGATGTAACTTTTTTTTTTCCCTGCATCTTCATTTCTGCTTTAAATTTTGAAGACTAAATTGTTTCTTCTGCCTAACACACATAGTTGTCATATCTCTGATACTACATAGCCAGAATCATTTATTCTGCAAAAGGTTTTTCAGATAACTAATTATAACATCAAGTGGGGTGGTGCTCAAAATAGAATGAATGAGAAATAATGAGGAAAATGAATCCAATAATTATTTAAAGTAGTGGGTGTTAGCTTCTCCTCTGATCCTATGGTGGCAGTCACCACGAGCAGCTTCAAAGTAACAATGCACATCCAGACATAGAGGACATCTTTATTCTCCTATTCACGTTTTACTGCATTGCAAAAATCCAGTAGATTTGGTCTGTTTTTTCAATTACACTAGCCTCTTATGAATACTGTAGAGCTCTCTGTACTGTTGTACTGGTCAACAAAAGACAATGATTAAATTCTAAAAAAGCATTAGATGAAACTGCTATTACAATGGGCATTGGTAATCAGAGGCATAATCACTTTCTGCTGGAAATCTGTAGCTGTAAAATGAACAGAAATACGCATTCAGCTTTGAAGTCCATTTTCATGCAAGGATCAAATAGCTTTGTCAGATTTATTCCTCACAGTTTTGAAGAGTAAATGTAAATCAATTCAGTGACAAGAAACTGTTTACTGTATCTCTATGGAGCAGCCATATGTTCAGAAAAAGTATGCTTGACAAAATTATTTCTGATGACTATAATCAGAATTTTGGGGATGTGCATATTTAATATGAAGAAAGGGGCAGAAAGGTGATTGCTTTGCAGTTATTTGGTGGGATGGCACTTTCCAGAGCAGCAGTATGTGTTTGATTTGTTGACTTCTGATGGAACTTGGCTCATTGACCTGAAGATCAAGTACACATTTGTAAGCAAGCTTTTAATAAGTTCAGGTCCCAGCAGCCTGTGGATTGTTGTACTCTGAACCCCTACACCTTTCTCAGCTCCCACGCTTGAATGAAGAATGTGTACTTCCAGCATTGTCCTTCATATGCAGTGTGTGTAAGTAGCTTTCAAGAAGCCAAAACATGAGACAAAGCCATCGTGGAGAAACAGAACAATTAGAAAGTTGAGGTGGATACTTGTTACTTGAAATCAATAGAAAAACATTGGGTTTGGAGAGTTTATAGTTGTTTTCTTTTCCCCTTAAAATTGCCAAATATTCGTGTTTGCATTTTCAAAATGTGACATGTTTCTTGGTTTGGAATAATTTCTCATTTTCAAAATAAAATAAAAATTTAACAATAAAAAGGTTGTTAAAACATTTTTGAAGTATAGGCATTTCAGTTTCTATCAGCCATAATTTCATGATATTTTATCTGTGAAAAGGATTTGGAACATTTTAATGCTTAAAATGGGTAATTCTTTCCTGATTTGTTAAGAGGTTTTGTCAGAACAACAGTTGCAGTATCAGGTAACATTTTTAATGTCTATGTCTAGTGATAAGATGTAGGCATATAAGATGTTTTAATATGAACACAAGTTGCAAATGCATTTACAGGTATAAACAATGGAGATGGAGATTGCTTGGTGGTGGAGTGGATATACCGGTATGGAATTTAGGCACCTAAACTGTGGTTGTTCCTGACATCTTATTTATATTAAATCCCTTCATATCAAAGAGATATCATACACCTCTTTAAGAATCAAAAAGGTATTTCCCACTCAACCATCTTAATAAAAATCTCCTCCTCCTCAAGATGTACAGATATAAAGGTTGGACTTGCTTGCAGGTGTCTTGATAAAATGGTTACTGTGTTATGTGTTCTGAATAATAAGATCATGAAAACGACTGTGCAGTATGGAAGGGAATAGTAAAATGCTGCTAAATTCTTACCAAATAAACTTTGTTGCAAACAATTTTGGAGCAGGTAAATGCTCACGGATTTGTTTTCAGTTGCAATTTATAACATCATTGTCCTGGATAGCGATATGTAGAATGGCCAAGTTGTAGGATATCGCTTTCTGAAGTGATGACTGCAATTTCAGGAAGCTTGTGCAATATGCTTTTGGATCTAGATTTTCAATAAATGATGACTCTGCTACTGATAAAGCAAAGTAAGGACCTTGTTCACTTACATTTACAATTAAGTTGCACTGTTGTACCATCAAAATATTTTTAGTCAATTTTAGATACTTGTTTCAACCAGGCGAAGATGTAGTCCTGAATTTATTCAAACCATTCTTGCCTAACAAAAATCAACATGAAAACTTTAAAAATAATGAGTATAAAAAATTCCAATTGCTTTCATTCCATGTTTTCAGATGATAAAAACTAACTGCGATAGGAGTTCTAGATACTAATATAATATAAATAGAAAGACGGACTAGATAAAACCAGCTGAACACTAGTCTGTCCTCAAGACCTAACTGGGAAGTAATAACATGCTTTTGAATGTGTAGCAATGACTTTTGGCAGATATGCCGCATACAATTCCATAACAAAGAAAACCATTGAACTTGATTGACTATTTAATCCATTTCTGAAAAAGCATCACTAAGGGGATGCTTATAGTATTAATAGTATTTTTTTTTAGGCAGGATGACACAGTGTTGTCAAAATACTAGTTCCTGCAATGCTGATCACTAGATAGCTTCCTCTGTCTAGATGCAGTAGGTATTTTAAAAGGAATAATACTGCTGATATTTGCTGCAGACTTCCTTCTCCCAAATAGATATTTTGATTTAATTCTATTAATTCTGTTTTGTCCTAAGCAAGAATATCTTAAATACTATGAGATGCAGTGCTTGCAAAAAGTCACTGAGGTTTGCAAATATAAAAAATAAAATACATATAATACATACATACAATCCTGAGATTAATGTAGCTAATTACATTAAAGTCTTGCATACACATTAAAGTGTGTTTGCACATGATCTGTATCTCACTTGGTCTTTACTTACCTGAAACTATCCTTTTGAAACCTCATATGGCAAAGAAAGACTTATGAAGGAATATATAGGGATACAGGCAACTTTTAATGGACAACTGCATTTTAGGTGCCTGAATTCAGTTTTAGTATACCCATCCTGTCACTAGACTAATAAAGTGTCCTGGAAATGCTTAAATGCATTTGCAATTCCTTTTCATGTTATAATGTTTCCTCAATCCAACAGACTTTTTGACCTTTCATACTGGGATTGTGTTGAATTATAATATCATAGAAGCAGTTGAGTTAGATGGGACACTTAAAAAGTCATCTAGTCTAACCATCCTGTAATGAGCAGGAACGTCTACAGCTAGATCAGGTTGAAGAACACAAGCAGAAATCTTCAGATGCTGGAGTAGAAGATCCTTCTATAAAGTGACTTGAATTTATTTCTCCTAAAGGTATACAAGATGTGGAAGAGTTTCACCACTTTGAATTGCTCCACTTTCCATCTTTCCCTAGTAAATACCCAAATATGATCCTTGGGGTAAGCCAGCCTGCAGATACTTCAGGAATCTTAACAAAATGCTTTTGAGTAGCAAATGGCCTAATTCCCTGCAAGGACAATGAAGCATGGAACAGGCCTTTGAAGGACACAGAATGGAAGAGTCCCATTTACTTATCTTCACCCCCAGACTAGTTGCAGATTGGATCCTCCATGTTTGAGGCCTTATAATATCTCCATTATTTTCCATAATTCATCTAGGTTCTCATGCTTTTTCTTCAAGAGGGATGACTTATACAACTAAAGCCTTAAAGTTAGGATCTTGGAAAGTGAGAAATGGATTTTGCCTTGTATAGCGAGAAAGAAGAGCCTGGCAATATGAGTGCTGACTAGAGGGAAGTGTTACAGCATTTACAGATCAGAATAATCTGCCTGAATCCTAAAGATAAATGTGTTTAAGGCACACTCTTTGTATTTTTTCATTGAGTTAGAGTGTGAGAACTTGTGGGTTGAGATAAAAATTTGCTAAATAAAACAAAAGCTGTGCGAGCAAGCAGAGCAACATAGGAAATTAATCCACTGTTTCCCATTGGTAGGTGGATGCTCAGTCACTTTCAGGAAAGTGGGGCTTATCATATGCGATGTTTGGAAAGACAAATGCCATCACTCTGAATGTCCCCCCCCCTTCCTCCACCTTTCCCCAAACTTTTATTGCTGACCAGTATATCATATGCCACCGAACATCCCTGTAAGTCACTCTGGGTCAGCTGTCCTGGTTGTGTGCCCTCGCAGCACTTTCTGCCCCTCCATATCCTTGCTGGCAAGGCAGCAAGAGGAGCTGAAACACCCTTGGTTCTGTAGAAGTACTGCTATACAACAGTTGAAACATCAGTGTGATATCACCGTTATTTTCATGAAAAATGCAAAATAAAACACCATAAAAGCCTCAGCAAGGAAAATCAACTCCATCTCAGCCCAAAACCACAGGAGACATAAACTTGAAGAATCAAGATAAAAAGTGCATTGTAATGGCCTTTCAGTCATTGACGAAGACTGGATTGTGTGGAAGAAATATATTTCAGAATGTAGCTGTAGTCTGTATCATGACGTGTATACAAAGAGCTTAAATTAAAAGTATGTGGAAAATCATATCTCTGAATATGTAATATTTTGAGTGACCTTGTGAAGACTTTTTGAGGTGGCACTACATTATAAACAATATCAGCATCCTTGTAACCTAATTGTCATCTGAATTTGCTTCAAAACAGGGATTCAAGTATACAGAAGCAAAAATACTAGTTTGTTATTCATTTTGTATGATTTAAGAGTCATGTCTCATTTATTCATCCCATTGCTCTGGCATGTTGCTAAGATTTTTTTAAAGCCTCAGTGTTATGTCCAGTGACACTGTCACTTTTGTCAGTACAAAAGACAAATTGTTCTTTCCTGATCTGCTAGTATCCTTTCATATTAGTTTAGTAGTGTTACATACCAGAGGGAACAATCACTGATCAAAAAAGTCACAAGACACATTCACATGGTGCCTGGTATTAATGAAGTTACTTACTCATATAACAGCCATGTGTAATTGATTATTTACATATTTATTTTTTCCATTTCTCACCTGAGAGGTGACAGGTAATGGCAGAAAAGGAATATGAGTCCTTCCAGGAACCTGTCCAACAGGGAATGATGGGATTCCCCACCACCATCAGTGAGGTGGGCACCTCATCAATTAGTTCATAATTCAGACTTCTTTCATAATGCTAAACACTCCTCTAGTAGCTTTAGTAATACTTTCTTCTATCTCAGGTTAGGTAAGAGTCCATCTATCCAGTCAGGCAACGAGAGGGCCATTTAGAAAATAGTAATGCAATAAAACTGAAAGAAATTTTCTCTTTTCTAGGCTTGATGCACTACCGGTACAGAGCTCTGAGTATCCTTCTGAATGACTACTGCAAGGGTATTACACCTGTACATGGTTACATTACCTTCTTGTTGAGTATCAGATCTATTTCTAGGTCGGGTCTTACATTCCTACTGGCCTTCAATGGCCTAAAATACCTAGGTCTGGAATAAGGACGCAACTGAACAACTTCACTGCTCTGGTGCAGTGGATCATTTACACTAAGATAAATCATGTCTGCACAGAGTGTAGAGCTCTCAGGTCCCAAACTCTGGTGAGCTATGAAAATAATCACAAACACCACCATACTCTGCTCCAAATGCAGGAGTAATAGGTGTCTTTGATTTGCCTTCTCAACTGTATAGATTTTTCTGTCTGTGCATAGCTGTATGACCAAAAAACAAAAAAAAAAACCCCATGTCTACATTGCACATACTTCTGGTCTCTAAAAGAGGACAAGGAAGTGGGAGGGACAGTACAATGGAAGAATGGCAGGTAAAGAAAAAGGGAGAGGGAGTGAAAAGCTGGGATAAATGAGACTGAGGCAATGAAGGAAAGGATGAAAAAAATCTGTGACATGGAAGCAATACATATAAGGATGGAAATACTGAAGCCTGAAACAGTTGTGTTCCAGTAGATCTGGAAGTAAGTTCTTTCTCTTCTAATCTTCTCTACCTTTTTAATCTTCCTGTTTCCTACTTTCTATGACTCCTTGGACCAGAGGAAAGGTACAGTGATCCTAGGAAAGACTGGTAGTAAGGCAATTGTTCAGCAACCTCAGAAGGGAAAAGGATGATCATAAATGGGCTTTATGTTACATAACATGCTTTTTTTCATAAACCTCAGAAATTTTCCAAGGTGGCTTTTGTGCTTCAGCCAGCACACAGGCCTTTGGGCAGATTCCTTAATGCATTCAGCAGAAAGACTGCCAAAATGTGAAGAAGCAGAAGCTCTCTATTTAATTTTCATAGCATCTCTCTATCTGTAGAAACTCATAGAAGATAATGTTAACTGTAAACAGTGGCACCAAACATTTTTCTGCCTTTAGGATGTTTTTTCATGTTTCACTGCTCTTAGCCTCCATAGCCACTCAGAAAACACAAGTCTTGTGTTTTGCCCTTACTGTACTTGTATGATATCAGCATATCTATGTATTTCTACCTTAAAGATTTTGAAAAGACCTTCTGTATCTTCCCTTTAACTATTATACTTGGAATTGGAATCTGGAATGTAAGTGTGTATTTCTTTAGTGGACAAGAGATGAAATGTTTGAGAGTTGGGATTATCCAGATGATTAGCAGAATATGAAGCATGTGTCCCTAATGGATGGTTATGTTATTAATGTTCAGTCAGGCTGCATCACATCCAGTAAATTTCCCCAGTGCAGAGATTGAGGTCTCTCGGTGATCCACTACCTTTCCCCTGAAGTTCTGCATCCTCTCACGCTGCTTTCTATTCTGTTAACATCTACATTGGTGCTCTGCTGCAGGAATGTTTTGCCTAGCTTTCAGCTGGATTATGAGATGGAAAGGTGTTGAATGGGATTGCATAGGTTAGTAAGAATTTAACTGAAAACAGTAAAATAAGAAGAAATGCAGAACACAGCACTGTCCTGAAATACACACATCCATAAATAAATACATGTTGAAGAGTCTGTGGCTCTAATTATCAGATCCTTACTTACAACTGAAAAGAAGATGACAAGTTTGAAGAAATTTGGAGGAAGTTACAATTCATCTGATACAGCTACATTTTTTGGTGAAATTGTTAACGAAATTCCCAGAAACTACTTTATATTAATAAAAGTGGTTATTGTTGACTAGTGGAGCATGTGGTGGAATGAGATTGTTGTCAGTGCAAATGGTGGTTACTGGAGTAGAGCTGTCACTGAGATAAAAATGAGGTGGAAAGGCTTCAGTTGGAGAAAAATGACATTGGTTCAATTGGTTCATTTCAGTGGAAGGGTTGGAGCAGTAGTCCCTAGCTGTCAGTACACACTATCCAATAGAGTGTGTTATAAGATACATTTTTGTTTGTTGAATATTCTGTTAAGGGTATGGATAATAGCATTAAACCTATCCACAAAAAGCCAATGGAAACATTTAGAAGTCAAACATTGAAAGTTCCTGTATTTATTGGTTTTGTTCCATGCACACAGTTTTTATCCATGTCAGCTCTGCACAGATCTCTCATGGCTTATTGCCCTGAGGTTTTATCCTTTCTATATTATTAGAGCATTACTTATTGGACAGTGAAAATAGAGTCTGCAAGTGCTTTAGTTTCTTTGGAATTAGAAATACGAGACATTATTGGAAGCCAAGTAAATATTAATAGAGAGATGAAAGGGGCATGGCACCTTAGAAGACCTTTGAATCTTATTCTGAATCAGAAGATGGTGGTATTTGCCATTCTGTTCTACTTAACATGCATTTCTGAGTAAGATATTTCTAATTAACAGACATAATTGGAAGTAAACATCTGTACCACAGCTTGGTGTTCAGAACTGACTGCAGAATAACACAGATGGTCAGTGGAGGCTGAACTTCTCCTCATTCCCCTCTTTGGGAAGATTTGGAGATATTTGTTATGCTCTTCTGTGGAAAATTACAGGAGAAATTAAAGCCAAGGTTTTATGAGGGACTTGGTAGGTGCAGGCGTTTTTGTATAGCCCAGGTCCCAGGGCTCACAGCACTGAGCAGAGCTGGGGGGTGCAGTGATGTATCAGAGAATGTGGTCTGTGACAGCGACATGTTGGGAGGAAGATGATGACTTGCATGGATTAGTAATAGAATACATGAGGTTTAAAATATGTGTAGATGTGGATAACAACTAACATCCATCTAACACTACATGAGCATCACAAATGGTGATTGGAAACAAACAGGCCCTGTGAGATTACTCACATTTACAGCCTCCTCTTATTGACCTCTTAGTCTATATTTCCTTGACAGCTTATGTTTATGTTACCTCAAGGGCAAGTCCTCCTCTTACTTACTCCTTTTTTGTTCCTCTTTATATTTGCTTATGATATCTCAGGCACCATCTGACTGGAGAAAGAAATGGAGGAATCCAGGGAATCGAAGGTGACCCCCACAGACTGACACAGGAATGCCATAGTGTGACTAGCTCTCCTAATGCATTGCTTCCAACCAGCTGCTCTCTGCCTGAGCTCTGTCAGCCAGGTGCCTGAAAGTTGTGGATGACTTCTGTATCTGGTGGAGGTAGAGGACAGGCTAAAATGCCTGTTCTATGAGGGCTGTAATTTTTTTTTTTTTTCCTGCTTATATTGGCCTTCAAATAGATTAAAACACCGTGGGCTTCAATGCAGTAAGACACTGACAGACACAAAATCTTTACAATTATTTGTTTAAGAATCAGAAATGTGAAGCCATCCTTATGTTTAGATAATGCCTAAATGCTTTTCCATGTTCAGGTACCTTTAAAAAAACCCTTCTAAGAGTGATCGCTTTACAGCCTTGGGAAATGAGCTGTGGCAGATCTTTCTTGCAGCATTCTCCAGATGCATTATATTCTGTAATCCTTCTGCATAAAAGTGACAGTTTTAGTGGAAGGGGGCAAGTGGAAATTGATAGGAGATAATTACTACCTTGCTATGTTTCAGCTTCTGATTTAAGGAAGTTCAAGGGCTGACAGAAACAGTGATTTCAATAAAGAATAGAAGGCATAGAACACAAGTTTTATCACAGTTGCTTGAAAATATTTTATGTTGAACTTTTACTTGCTGGTTTTGATTGAGGGTATTCACTGCAAATTATAAGTGGTTTCCAAAAAGCTGCTGGGGTTGGTAAGATCAAGACACGTGAGAATATTCAGTGAATATAAGATTTTCATACCCAAATGACATTCACAAAGATAACATAGCCACATTACTGCTGCAAGCTATTCACCAGCAGAACTGTTGGTTTTGATTGATTTGCTCACAGACAATCTAGCTCTCCAGTAGTACAAATGGAGATCCAGATAGTAAAATGCTGGTCTGTTGAATATAGAAAATTAATTAAATAACCAAAGGGAGAGCTATTTTCTTTTGCAAATTGAAAAGTCCAAAACAGAAGTCAGTCAACCTAGGATGATGCTCCTTTTGAATGAGGTCCTAAGGTGGATGCCCAAGTGTAGGAGGAGGCTGCTCCCCTGAAAGAGAATCCCAGTGTACAAGCGATAAGCTGGAGCGGGGGGGAGGCTAGGCGTAATTGCAGTGGTGATAGGAATCTATGGAAAGGTGAAGCTCTTCCCCATCTATAATATAGGATAGTCTACTGGGCTCAGATATTCGTCTCACTCAAAAATGACACTGACACCAGCTAGAACTCTTCCAAGAGCAGGAGAGAAATTCTGGGCTTATACTTGGCAGGGTTTCCATGTACATTTATTTACTTTGATATAAAACAAAATAAACTGACAATTAAACATCATAGTAGATCAGTGTTCCACAGATAATAATAATAATAATAATAATAATAATAATAATAATAATAATAATAAAGAGTTAGAAGCAAGAATGAGTATAGAATTATCTAGGAGTCTCATCTGTATCATGGCAACCTCTCTCCTAGAGAGAGAAGGGATATGTCACAAAATGTGCAAAACATTCCTCTACTTGTCCTATTTCATGCAAGCCAACTAGTCATTTGGAACAGGCATTCATGCTGAAATAGAATCACTCAGTATACTCCACTCAGTATTTCAGGCATAATCAGAGCAGCCCTCAGAACTTGAAAGAACACATGCTTTAGGGCACATAAAGGTTTCTTCATTACCTGTGTTTTTGTGACCCTAACTAAACACACTCTAGTGAAGTAGAATATGTCAATGAAGGATAAAATGGCTGTGCTTACTGATTTACTGGCTGCAGGTATTCGTATCACTGAGATGTTACCACATTTCCAGATTCTCACAGTTGTTCTTCAAGCAAAGGAAACAAAAAATACCCTACACTTCCTTCTCAACTGTATGGGAAGTGACCACTCTGTTTGCTGGTTTGCAAACCCACTTGCAAAGATCTATTCCACAGAGTTTGGAAACTATATAGCAAAGCAAAGTGTTTGTCTAGACAATATATATTTTCAATCAGAATTGCTGTTTTACAGTCTTTTATCTTAAAAGGTAGTCTATGCAGTGCAGTTGGGGTGCAATTGTTGCATGTGTCCCATAGCACAGGCTAAGACAATGCGAGCAACAAGTGTGGTGAAATAAGAGAACCTGCATGCTGACATGTCCTGATAGGTTGGGTAGTTATTTCCAAGTAATGTTTGGCTTGAAAACACCTCCTGATAATTCTGTCTTACAGGCTGAGATAGATCTCTTCTGCTGTTTTTATATTCCAAAGAAAGTACAATGTGATTAATAAATTTTTTCTGAGATATTGATTAGTTCAGAAATAGAAGTGCAATTTTTATACTACCTTTTTTCAGTCCTACTGGTAAGCTCTAGTTAAACTGTTAACACAGTTCTGTGTCATTGCATACTTCTTGTCTTAAACATTTACTGATCAAAATCCAATTATAATTCAAATCTGTTTCTACCAAGATCATGTTTCTCTGTCACTCTCTGAAGCTTTATCTGCACTTCATGCATTTCCATTTTAGGCACAAGTGAAGACAGAAAGATTACATGACACAGAAAAAGATGTAGAAAATAATTGGATAAAAAATTCTGGTTCAGATCTCATACCTACTGTAACTTTCCAGGTGGTTTTCTGCATTTTCATTCTGGAACTCTTATTTATGTAATAAAACAATTCAATTAAAATAGTTAATATAACTTCACTAAGTAGACAGCCAGAGATAGGGTTGAAAAGACATCATGTTGCCACACGCCACGGAGACCAAACTGTAGCAGTGCCACTTTCCTCTCTCCATCACAGAATCTGCTGCGATCTACTCAACTCTCCCACCACCTGTGTCTCTCTGCACTCCTAAAAAAGGCATCATTCATTCCTAAAAAAGCATCCTCTAGCCCTGACCCAGGTTGCTATCGTGATCAATGTATGTGTCCACTAAATGGCATAAAGGGGAACATCCCTTCTCCGTCTTCAGTTTTCTTAAAAATGTAGTGATGTGGATTGATTATTCAGTGAGTTCTCACTTTATTACTGTAAAAAGGAGCCACCTAAAAGTTTACTTGGCCAGTTCCCAGAAGTGATGGTAGATGCCTGTTGCAAATGAGACCAAACTCTCCCGAGCAGGTAAAGCACTAAAAATACAGGCAATGCTTTTTTGCCACAGGTGAAGCAAAGAAAGAGGCCACCGTGCACCAGGGAGAAAGATGAAAGCTATGCCAGCTCTTAATGGGGATTAAAGTGTATTACAGCACACATTTCCATCACAAGTTGAAAAACCATCACATGTAGGAGCATGGAAATATTTTTTAATACTGTAGTCTCCTGTTAATATTGCTCTGTTTTGAAACTTATATTCATTAGATGTATTATTATTTTATTAGCCATAAAGTGTTTTATGGATGTTAATTTAATTCCTTTTTTTTGTCTTTACATTTGCTTTGATGTTTTCACAGACCTGCAGATGTGCAGCACATTAAAGTCCCAAACTAAGGGCAGCCCAGAATTAATTAGGAAAACAGACTGAAAACCACTGATACTGTTTTAAATGTATTCATACACTTTTCCTCATGTTAATTGCAGGAACTTTGACAATGTTAAGAGACTTTATATTGGGTTATGGATGGTTGGAGACAATTTTGTCTGCTCTGGGATTAGGTGGAAACATGCGTGGCCTTTGGCATACGGCAGTGCAGCCTGGATGCTCACAGGGGTGCAAGGCTGCTTTGTCTCTCTTGAGTGGTATCCCTGTTGTCATTATACCTTTGGTGCTCTGTTTGGTTGCCACTTATTTGAGGCCACAGGTTTTTTGTTGATAGATACAAAGGTTTTAAAAATAGGTGTATGACCTTAATGCAGGTACACAGGCAGTTTGGTTGATCTCCCAGAAACAAATGTAGAAGTCAGCTGAAATTCAGTAATGCGTAATCTAAATAATTACAGATATACCCTGTAAAGGTTTTCTGTGCATGCTGTACAGAACTGTACAGTGCATTGTAACTCATGTAAAAACTGCCTGTACCTTTTAACCACAGGTTCTCCAGCTGGGAAATATGCATTCCAGATTGAGTGTGCATGAATCATTTGTAAGTGGTTATTACATTGTCATCCCTGTCTGCACCGTCTCTCTTTTTCTCTGAAAAAGCCTCCAGTGTTATGACGCCTGCTTGCTAGTGCATTGCATATATTCTGTGCCAGCTAGGGTTGTAGGATTTGCAATTTCTTGTTACTCCACAAAAATTGCAAATGTGAAATTTTGTTGTTCCAAAAGCACAAATACAGACATCATGCAAAAATGTATTTAGTGTCTCAATTGTTACGCAAACAAAGAAACAAAACCCCCACAAACAAATAACTTATTCTTCCCTTAAATGTTACATGTTATGTACTTAAATGTACTGTGTTATTCAGCTGCTGGTTGCAGTGTGTGGTTCTTTCATGGAGGCAAACTATTGTGCAGAAACTCACATTCTCTAGTGATAAATAGCTGGAGACCACAAGCATTCTTGGGAGAAATACTTAATCCCATTTCATGCCCATTTGCTGTTTAAATTTCACTTTGCAGACTCAAAAACCCCACAGAGCAGGTATTTTCAGAATTAACTCTCCTTTCAGGGAGTTTAATGTAATAGTACTTAAGTAGGCGTTTCCAGGCTGAATTAGCTGTTTCAATTTTATGTTTGGCTTCAGCATCCACACGACTGTTTCTCCAGCCTGAAAAGCTCTATTTCCCCACCAGTCATGATCCCTTTTCCCACAGCAGAGCTCAGCAGCCTTTCACAGCCAACTGGATTTTCCCTCTCTGCCAGTTACTACTCTTTGCAAATTCTTTAAACCAGATCTCTTCCCAGGAGGTCAGAATTAAGACTAAGATTTCTTTTCAAATTTAATCCAAAATGGCAGAGCTAACGAACCTGCCCAGCGTATTCTGTAAGATATCTACTACCAAGCTAGTTACGTGGCTTCTGGGTCTTACCTGCTCCCAGATGACCCCAGAAACTTGTTGCTTCTCCTACCTATTTTCCTGAAAATCCTGAAGCAATACTGCTCCCAGCACTTTTACTCTTGAGGGCATCAGCTTTTGGGTTACTACAGATTGACCGCAGCCCATTTGCTACTGAAGAAAGAAAATCTTTCAGAAGCACGAATCTTGCTCCACCTGCACAGTACTGAGTACCACTTGATTTTATACTCTGCTACCAAACGTAGGTGTAGAAATAGCAGTACTACCTACAGGAGTGCATCACAATCTGCTTTTTTTTTTTTTTTTTTTTTTTTTTCCACTGCAGTTGTGAAATTATTAATGTAATGAAAAGGAAACAATTTTACTTTCCAAAGAGATATTTACAATAATCACAATCAATCGGAGGTAATCAAGAACAAATGTACATTGCTAAGTGCTTTAAGCTGAGATCTGCTAAAGTGGTCAGAAGTGAGGAGCCACTGCTCTCAAGAATCTCTAGTGAAGGTCATCACAACCAAGCTACCTTGTGTATATATATATATATATATATATTCTTTATCCAGTCCCACAACTCCTTAATTTCTTTCCTGTTCTATCTGCAGAAACCATGAATATTATCCTATCTTTGCTTTCCTCAAACCCTCATAGCAGGCTGTATCTATAGCCTGGGGATTAAGACATTCTTTTGGAAGTAAATTAGTGCTACAAATGCTCAGTTGCTCAGACTTCAGTGCACCTGTATCTTGGGACTCCTGCTGGTGATGCTGTCACATAAAAGGATGCCGCCACCTGTTCTGTCAGCTATCTTGCACCAAGCATATGTCTGACTTCTTTTGTAATGACTTTAAGCAAGACAGAAACCATTCGGTCTACATAATTACCAGGTGAGTGCTGTAATTCAAATTCACCTCACTGAAAAACTGTATCGAACAAGTATTTTAAAATGCTAAGTCATTCACGTTAAACCTTGGACAAAATTTGGCACGTAATCATTGGTTCAGTATGATTAGGGATAGATGGCTCTCCTTCATACTAATTAATGAGTAACCAAATTCTTACTAAAAAGGTACTTTTACTTTTAGTACGTTTACTTAAATGTTTAGAAGATGTAGTGTTATTTTGGATCTTATCCAACTACAGAAAAAATTGCTCTGACTGTACAGTAATTAGACCAGAGCAAGAGTGGCTTTTTGGAGATCATGTACGGCATGAACATCCAAAAGAAAATGTGGTACTGTCACACAGAAAATACCTTATGATTTTATTTTTTCTGCTTCAGGTTATTTCTGATTTTCAGTGTATTACACATATTTTCAATATATTAGACAATCTGTAATGAGCAACAAAAAAAAAGTTCAAGTGAAATGAAGCTTGAAAAAGGTATTTCAAAAGCAAGCAGAGAGCTCCATCTGCTGCTGGCTGCAGCATCATGATGTACCTCTGTGGTTCTTCTCTGCTCGACAGCTCCCATTGCTTTACAGGGAATGTGAAGGTGTCTTTGTTAATTAAGAAGGGGAATATTATGTGTAAAAAAATAATTTTTTTTCTTCCAATCTTTTTATTTTCCTTCTCCCTCTCGCTCTGGTTTTTGAATTGGCATCCTGGGAGAATTTTCAGCACTTGCATAATATTCTTGCATATTCAGATGCACAGTTGTATTCAAGAAAAGATTTCCTACTTTATCCTGTGACATAAAACCAAAACCTACCTCGGGCTTCTCCATCTCTTCAGTGTATTTCTGTATTTTTTGTGAATGAATGTCTTCTGTAAAACACAGAGCAGACAGCTAAAGCATACAAATTTTGGTGCTCTTTATTCACTAATATGATTTTTCTCTTGTCTTTTGATTTCCTAGTAGCTTGCTTGGTAGGGACATATTGAGATCAATGTTGTATTGTGAAGGTTTGTCAGAAACAATACTATACTGAGAATACACTGTATTTCTGAAAGTGTGCTTTTATCTTTCTCATTCTAAAAAGCTCTTAGGAATACACAAAACGTACGTAGAACAAAGCAAATTGCAGATTATGCTATGCTACATACACACCTGTATGCATAGGAAAGCGGTGATCTTCTGAAATTTAGAAACATGTGTTGATGATAAAGTGTAGATACGATCAAAAAGATGGAAAGAACAAGAAGAATATATTCATAAGGTCTTTTCAGAGTTGGATTTAACTCTAAGTACTAACTTGAAGTGGAATTTGTGCTTAGGTACTTCTTTATTTATCAGCCATGCTATCTGTTATTCTTACTCCAATGAATCTCCTTTGTGTAGGTCTATGTTTGCTCTCAGTGTGGCTCATGCATGGGGTGGAGTGAAGAAGTCAGTACTGAAGTTTCTAGCTTAATGTGCAAACTGGCTCCCACCTGGTCCCAAGGACTGGCTGCCTCTTAGCAGCTGAGTCACATCAAACTATTACTGGAAGGAATCCTTACATTTGTTTTGATCCAAAATGAGTTCCATTCAGCTACTCTGAGGGCTTTATCCACCAGTGTTGTAAGTGGGGATGCAGGGAGAGACACTTTTAAAAGACTCTCCTGTTGAGAGACAAAAGGCTAGCCAAGAAACTCTATTAATGCAGAACTAAACTTTCTGCTTTAAAAATCAGCATACAAAAGTTGGCTTTTAAAATCTTCACTTTGTATGATGCATTGCAGGGAACATGTTTAACTGTACGTCAATCCCCAGTAGTCTTTTGCATTAAATTTTGTTGGTACTCAACTTGATGTGACACGTAGGAATGTAAGTCCTGCTACAGTTAGACACCTAACACTAGGACACCTAATCCTAGCAACAAATTTGTCTCCGAGCTCAGGCAGTTCAGCCTGTCTTAAAGCTCAGTGCAAACATTTTGAACAGGGGATCTCCTTTTCTTTCATCTTAAGGACAGCAGGATCTTGTCATATCTCTATATACTCCTGACCTTGAGCACTGGATTATGACAGATGCCGAGGACAAGTATATTTCATTTTCAGAGATATTTAATTGCTTTTCATATATTACTATACTGGCAGTGGGATAGAATCTATTAAATAAAAATTATGGATCTAGAATATGCAACAATGCCAGCATTTTTAGCTGTCTGCCTCTGTGCTGGCATCTACTGATTGTAAAAGAATGAAAAACAGTATTTGAATGAAATTTATGACTAAACATAGGCAATTCTATCAGGATGGTAAAAATGTGTGACTTTGCATCCTAATGTACTATACAGCTGATTTAAAAAAACAAACAACAAAACAAAACAAAAACACAACAACCAGAAGGCAATGACTATAGCTGCAAAAAAAAATCCTGCAAACAACCTATTATAAGGGAGAAAACTGATTCCAGTTATTTCGGCAGTGGAATCATGTAGGAAAAGGAACAACAGTTTGAACAGAGTGTGAGGGACAGAAGACGACTGTTGGGTTTGCCTGCCCTTGGCACTGAACCACAGGCTGCATATTCTCTCATTTCCCATCCTCCCACTTTTAATCTTCTCAGTTCTCCACCTCATTCTCAAGGGATGAACCTTGCCCTCCCCAGGAAGAAGGAAAGGGTGTAGGGTCAGCAATAGGTAGCACAGAAGGAAATGGTTTCCTGTGGACAAGTGGAGGCATGTGGCTGAGCTGGTGTGCTCAGAGGAATGGGAAGAGGAGGGGAGCAACTGCCACTTGGCCAAGGCAGCTACAAGAGCAGTCACAGCTTTGAAGAAGAAACAGAGTGTGGCCCTGTAGCCAACACCCAGAAGGTGCCTTCACCACTGCCCATCCCAGGTGCTGTTTCTTCCTGGGCCACCCCAGTACAGGGTGAGGATGCTTGATGGAAGAGGTCTGCAGACCACCAGTTTCATGCTTCTGTTTCGAATGGTCTAATTGGTAGAACTGCTTTTAATTCATCATGATAGTGGCATCTTCTGAGATCTTTAAAAAAAAAAAAAGTAAGTAGTTTACTGCTGTGTGTGGTAAGGGCTGATACTGTATTGAGATTGTTGTTAAGATGGCTGAGATGGACATCAGTGTCTACGAAGCAAACAGTTTTCAACCAGAACCACTCTGATTTCCTGTTACCTGTCACTTCCCAGGGGCTCTTGTTTGGTCACTCCAGTCCAGCTCCTGGGCTGGACTTTGACATTTCCAACTGCATAAACTCTGCTTCTGGTGGGTGCCAAATTTTGTGTCTGGCTCGAGAAGCCTGATTGTCTGAGTCATGCTTACCTCTGACAGCTCTGAGTTTGGTGTTTCTTGTGTCTAGTGGTTACATGAGGTATCCTCATTACCTGCAATTGATCTCTGTAGTCTATTGGCAGAGTGAATATTGGCAAGAGCCAGCAAAGGACCCTCCAGTATTCTGACAAAAAAATCATGGCACAACCCTTGTATGACTGTGTGCTATTTAACTCTACAAAGAGCAAGGGTAAACTCATTTCCTGAGGCTTCCAGGATGGCAAGGTGCAGAACCCTCAGTGCTAGAGAGAGCTTGGGTTCTCACTGCGTCAGGCTGTGTACATCCTTACACTGTGCTCTGCTGCCCCTAAAACCAAAGTGGCAGGCTGAGAATCCTACCACTGTCATTACAGTATCCCTTTCTGAGACAGTATCTTTGCCTTGGCAGCAATAAGGTGCCCTCATTAATAAAGAAAACATACAAGAATAGGAAAAACTTGCAAAAATACAAATAAAAAAGGAAAAATTCTGAATACATATTCTTCACAATTATTTATATTATTAGAAGAATTGTATGTTTTCTTTTTTATTTTTTTATTCTGCCATTCCTAATTGCTTTCCTATTAACTATTTTAATTCCAAAAGGAATGTTACATACAAATCCATACTTTTTTCCTTTTCCCCTCCACTGTAATTCATGTCAGCTTACATTTCATATGAAAGACACACAAGCATAACGATATACCCTCTAGTAAAATGCACACACAAAGCTTTCCAGCACGAGATGCAATCATTTATTAATTCTGTATCTAAGCAGCGATTCTATCCTATAGGCTTCATTAAGCTCCATGACAGCTTTAGGAAGGAAAAAAACCTTTCAGCTTCATATGACACAGAGTGTTCTACAGTTACAAAATTTATACTAAAGTTAAAGGAGAAGATGCAGTAAGAGAGAGTGTTCTGGATCTCAAGTTTGTCATAAAAGCAGAATAATGTGACTGCAGTCATGAGTCAACTTGCAACTTGGATGGCTGGAATGTTGCTCACTGCCACTTGTTCATCCTTTTCCAATTCTTTTCCCAATGAAGGACAGTAAGAATAATTAAAAATTATTTAATAATTAACTAATAATGAGTTCCTTCCTACTTGGGATATTCTATGATTAATAATTTGAAATGTATTATTGAACTGAGGTAATGTTAAATGTTTTTCCCATGAAAAATTAAAATGTAAAACACTTGCATTTGGGGTCTGCCTTTTGAAATTGGGGAATGATTTCTGCAGACTTCTTCATGAAATCTTTAGTTTTGGAACTATTATGGGTATAAAGTGTTGTTAGTATTATGGTAATTCACGTGTACATAATAATAAACTGAGGAATCTTTTCTGATGTGGGAGAAATAAAAGCACCAATATTAGTAATCTTGTAGGTAATGGCAATATGAAGGGTACACATACCCACTGAGTTTCATGTAACATTGAGGGAATGCTTTGTGTTTTGTTTGCTTGTTTTTTTTGTCACAATTGTAAAGGATTTCAGAAAAAAACACACAACCACAGACATGGTTTGTTAAATACACATTTTAATTGACAATCCATTTTTGCATGGCAGCTTCTTTTTTTGTTTGGCACTTATGTTTCTTATTCTAGACAGCGTGTAGGATCTTCACTACTGCCCTGCATAGTCTTGGGCCACTGTCCTTGCCTTCTTCTGCTTTGGCATCTCATGTCTAGGGAAGACAGCCTTATTTTTAATCTCAGCAATCTTCAATTTTGCTCCAATGTTTTTTAGTGCTTTTCAGCACTTTCACCTTTTTGCAAATTTTTCATTTATGGGTCAGCAAGCTTTTGATGTCCTGAAAGAAGAACTTTATTTATAAGGATACGGTTGTTTTCTACAAATTGGTTTCAAGGTTGAACAGAAAGGACCAGCTTTGCTGCCTTTGGGATCTGTTTCACTTGACCACCCACAGACACCTCACAGTGCTTCAGGTGCCCTGCAGTATTCTGTCAGCCCCCAGTTGCCACTCTGGAAGACTGCACATATCCTCAGGGTCCTGACGCATAAGGATATCTCAGATGACCTCATGCCTTTTGAATGGCACCAGATGTCTAATTTTCTGCAGCTGAATAAAGCCTTAAATGTCTTCACTTTCCTTTGGGGCTGAAACTGCTAATGAAAATGAAATGTTACTGCCTTTCTTTATCAATCTCCTCTGAGTTGCAGGATGTTCCCAGTTGCAGCAATCCTCTTAGACAAAGAGAGCTGTTGGTCTGCCCTGTGGTCCTGCAGATGCAAGTTATGGAGGACCCACCAAATGTTACCTGGGCTTCCATTAATGCAGCTTCCAGGGTCACAGAATCACAGAATAGTAGGGGTTGGAAGGGACCTCTGGAGATCATCTAGTCACCACAGGTCTCTTCAGGATATCCTGTGAAGAAGTTATTTTTATAATAGCTAGGGACTTTTATTTCTGTATTCCTCCAGGACAAATAAGTTAGCCTACATTTGTTTTGAAGTTGAGTGCATCTTCTGTATGCAGCATCTTCCCTGCATGGACTATAATCACCCAGTTTTTTAAGGTACCTAATTGCTTTCATATTCATGATGACAGTGCTTTTCTGAAGTATATTTATAACAAAGTGATTTTGACCACATCAGGCTCTGACATTGTTTTCAAATAGTATTTTAAAGTATTTTTTCCTTTTCTTTTCTAGAAAATTTTAATAAAGATACCTATTTTGACTTACCTGCTGCCCAAGAATCACTTGTTGATTGACCTGTTTCATCTCTGATGAAAGATCACAATCTGCTTTGTAAAATTTATGCATATTTCTGTCAATGCAGATCCACAAACAAATCAAGTAGGTTTTAGTTTCTTGTTGCTACTGTTGCTTAGGAGAACCCAGATCTGATTTCAAACCACTACATGGATCAAAGTGATAAAAAATGAAGATCAAATTTAACAGAATATTCACTTTATTTCAGCATCATGCTCTTTACTTCACATTGTGTTCTATTTCCCTCATGACTATTAAGATTTACTGGAAAAAGACAGTATTTATGGGATCAAACAGGCATTAGCATCAAGATAATGAACATTCCTGATACAGGTAGCCAGTTAGTGGAGGACAATTTTAAGAACATGCATACCTTAGATTTCTGTATTTATTTTGTTGAACTGACAAAAGTAGTATCAGTGTACCTCTCCATTATATATCAAGTAATTTACTTCTTCAAACTATCCTTGACAATCACATCTGGACATCTGAAAGCAGATCCTAATATAACACATATAGTTAGGGAAACACTTGAGGTGTGCTTAAGCATGAGCCTAACATTGTGAAAATACTTCAAATAATAAATTCAGAGAATTACATAATTTACTCTTCATACCTAGAAGACCTGAAGTTTCCTACAACCTGCTTGTAGATATCCTGAGCACACCATACTTCTTAGCTGTTAAAAAATCTGATAACCACTAGCTGGTGATGGTTGTGAAGGAGCCATTTGATCACCAGCTGACACCATGCTTAAGGCCATGTTTGTCTGCAAATGATGTTACTGATGTTAGCCTTTCTTGCAGGACTGCATTTGCAGTCAGTTCTGTGGAAACCATCTGTGGATCCCTGGAGGTGTAATTATCCTGTCATGTGAATGTGCTTGGCAGTCACCACCTATCCTGGCTGATATTGCTGTCCCCATTTTACAGGTTGGAAAACCCAAAATATACAACAGCAAATCATCATGGCCAGGTTTTATCACAGATTATCGGAAGAATAGAAAAGAGATCCTTGCCACTTTTCTGTATGCTGTCTTCTACCTTCTAACACAGTACTTACAATTTCAAACATTTTTATTAACTGTGTTCACATCTAGCTGTGGGTGTCCCTGTTCCTTGCAGGGGACTTGGACTAGATGACCTTTAAAAGCCCCTTCCAACTCTAAGGATTCTATGATTCTATTAATTCCTTTTATAACTTTAATGAATTTTTTATAATGTATTTCAAATTATCCTTAAGGGGAAGATTGCTGTATAAAGACAGTCTGCCACAATTGTTACTTAAATTCTAACCAGGCTATTGAAAAATTATTGTTAAGAGTCTTTATTTTTATTATTGTAAACCAAAGCCCCCAAAACAATAACAATATATGTCAGCTGTAGATTTGACATCAGTAGACAAGAAGTATATTTTCTAAGTGACAATTATAAGATCGTTCATTTTGTTTCAGAATTCATTTATCTAGTCTCCATCTGTATTTACTGCAATAAATTACAGTCCTGATTTGCTGTCTAGTAGCTAATCACCTGCTTTGACTGGATGGTGTTCTTCTAGCAGGCGTTAAATGAAATTTTATCTTTAAAATCCCATATGTTGGCTAAACACTCAATTATGTGCAGGATAATGGATTCTTCCAGAGAGACCCAATGCTGTAATTCATTGGAGACAGTCTTTTAACATCATAGTGCATGTAAGTACTGATTACTTTTACTTTTAATGACTAGGGTTTTCTTGTTTATTTATTTATTTATTTATTTATTTATTTATTTATTTATTTATTTATTTTGTTTATATACCCTTAGAAACAGTCAAAATAAAACAAAAAGCATTAATAAGCATAAAACAAGGGCAGGCTCCAAAATTGCATCAAAGGCATTCAACGAAGGCAACTTCTTATAGTTTGCTGTTTAATCTTCATGCTATTCTGAATGTTTCTAGCTTTCTACTTTTTATCTACCTACCTACACAAAAACTTTAACAGTGTACAAGCTATCTGATGGATTACACGGTTTCTTTCCAATTATGCTCAGTTTCAAGCTTTTTTCTGCTCTAAAAGAGTGTCTCACTTGCAGATTTTGATTCCACTGTATTTTCATTATGCAATAAAGCAAACGTGCATTTGAAAACTTTTAGGCAACATGCATTGCATATGGATAAGTATTACATATCCAGTATCTATCTACATGCTCATATATTGAAATGATTGAATGGAAACTAAAGGAAGTGTATAAACTGATCCAAATGAATTTTCTCTAAGTAAGTTCTGTTCAAATTTTTTTATACTCTCCTTTGATTCAAAACTTGAAATCAGAACAAAAATTTAAAGTAGGATTTCTACTGTGGAAATGGTGTCCTAGATTGTAATGAATGGTCAATGATTTTATTATTTGTGTCTGTGAAAAAAATTTTATTCAGGTTCAAAATCGTGGAAGTATTTCTATTCCCCTCTAATTGGTTAAGGTTTTTTTTTGTTTTGTTTTGTTTTGTTTTTTTGTTTTGTTTTTTTCTTTCCCCCCCATTCCTTACTCACAGTCCTGACAATCCCCCATTATTAGAATCAGAAGCTGCCCTTTATAATGCTGTAGAGAAAAAGCGGCTTTAGCTACAGAAGCAAGGCACTGGCAATGAGAAGGATTCAGGTTATCTTGGTATTGGATATGGCACAAAAAACATAACAATTTATATGGAATATAGAATAGAGAGAAAAAATTATTAAGTACCTTTATTTATTTTACTGAGAAGATCAATATATTTGGGTGATAAATACGACATCCAAGAAGCGTTTCTTAGAAAGAAGGACCAGTAAAGGTGGTTTTTAATCCAGAAAAGAAAAGAATCACAAGAATAAATGACTGGAGCCTGAAACCAGGCAAGCTTACTTCAGGAGTAACACAGAACGTCAACTGTGGGAGTGAGTAAAACGGAAGCAAGCTAATAAAAAAGCATTGAATTCTCTACCAACTTAGTTTCTATGTAGTGATGTCTTAAGAATTGTTCTTCAGAAATGTAATTTACTACGTATAGTGAATTTTGTTTAACATCGAAAGTTTTAATTATTTTTTACTCTGGGGTGTATCCTGCAGTTGATTTTTTTGTTACTTATACATAATGAAAGTTATATTTAAAATATAATGAAAGGCAGTAAATGATAATGTGCTGAAAAAGCTGTCACGTTACTTATGCAAGGCAAAAAAAACCCACCCCAAAGCCTATAAAAATGCTGTATGAGAAGAGTTACATACATGTTAAAGACTTCCTCTGAGGAATGAGATGTTTTGAAGTTAAGTTTGTATCAGCAACTGCCAAAATGTTCCTTAAGTCCATGTGTTGAAGCTAAATCTCATTAAAAATTTTCTGCCTGCTACCAACGTACATTAATTAGTGATTAATCTGAAATCACTGGTTACATTCAGAAATTTGGAAACCAAAGTGAAAGAAAAAAAAAAAATCACTGAAATTTATCCAAGAAGAATTATTCAAATTTAGGAATTGTGATTGCAAACTAGTGGGCTTGGCATATGATAGGCTTGATTTTTAAAGGATTTATGTTAAAGAATTTTTGCTTCAAAGAGGACTGTAAATTACAAGTCAATCACAACAGCAGGAGCTTCTCGGAATAGTTCCTATTTATGTTTCTATCTATTGAAATGACATAACATATTAGGACATACAATATCTGTTTGACTTATATATGCTTGTATGAAGAATATGGAAGGCATTCTATTCAAGCGCTCTCTGGTGATTGGATGTTGATTTTTTTCATGTGGGAAAACCAGTGTGCATCTAGAAAGTGCCAGAACTTAAAGTCCTGACTTTGGCCAAGACCAGATCCTTAAGAAAAAATGTGTAAGAACAATCCCTTTATATTCATTCCAAGCTGCAAGATTTTTGAATGGAATGCCTCATCTGTACTTTTCTAGGTGAGTCCTTCTTTCAGACATTTCTCTCTTTAGCTTTAAAGTCCATTTCTTCTTCTAGAATATGAACTATCTATATTTTGTAATGAGCTATGTGGCCAAACTACAGGTGTGAAAAGCTTCTTCTTCTTCTTCTTCTTCTTCTTCTTCTTCTTATTATTATTATTATTATTATTATTATTTACTTTGGTGTTACTTGGTATTTTAATTCAGTATCTTCTAGTGCAGTGAGAATCAGTCAATCAGCATTCACTAATTTTTCAATATGCAAGGCAGTGCATAGATATTAATTCACTAACCTTTGTCTCTACTGCTGTTGTACCCTGTATAGCATTTTATATATCTCTATGAAGCAACTTAGCAGAGCTAAAAACTTTGAGGGGTTATCCTTTATCTGACCTGTTGTGCATCTATAATCTCCATGGAATTTGGACAAGGTTACTAATAAACACTGTGATTCTCACGTTAGAAGTGCTGTGTATATCATGGGCTATCAGCCATGCATTCACTTAGTGTATTGCTTAAAATCAGCACAAAAATAAGATTGCTGCAACATCATGAAAAGTGCAGTCAACTCAGAAGGACGCTTAGCTGCTTAATGAAGTTGTGCAATACTTCAGTACCTTAAGACAATAAAACATGCATGTGATATTCTTTACCACTGTTTAATGATATTTTATACTAGTTAATTGTGTTGTTGAGATAAAATGAACAAAGGAGGCATGTTCTCTTGGAATTACAGGAAAATATATATTATTTCCTTGACATTATTTAGGATTTTTGGAGTTGCATGTTAAAGCAAAATTGTGCATCAGCAGAATTAGTACTGGAAATGTTACAGGTCTTTGTAACCACCACTATGTTATCAAGTCATGATGAAAATAAGTCAGGAAGATGGCTTTGGTAATTGGTCACAGGGACCAACATCCAGACATAAAATGCCTTTGTGTACAGGATACATTGCCCGAAGCTGGTATGGCTGTGTAATTTTTGCAGATTTAAATTCTTGCATTGACAGGTTTTTCTGAAGTAGTGCACTCTTGATGCTAAGCACTGCAGAAACTCCTGTAGAAAAAGACTAGAGAAAGAAATGGGTAGGCATGACAGAGAAAACTGAAGACAGCAGAGCCTAATGGAGCGCAAAATGAATTTTCTCTGCCAGGGGCAGCATTTGGCAAGAAGGAAAATCTGTGACTATTTTGAGGCCACAGAGTTTGGGACCTTTAGGGCTCTGTTTTTCTATCAAAAAAAGTCGCCTTGCCCAATTACACTAAATATTTCAACCAACTAGTTAACACCAAGCGACAGTAGAAATGAAGGCAAAAAGCAGAATACTAATGCAGAAGAAACAAAAAAGAACTCAATTGTAGCAGCCAGACTTGCAAAAATATAACATAACAAAGCTTCAGAAATTTCCTGTAGCTATAGCTACTGACTAAACGTTAGCAAATCTGAGACTATAATGGGCATTCGAAACTAAGTGCTAAGTAACTAGCAGCATGGTAAGATTTAGGAACAATGAAGGACGGTTGAAGCTTTAGGTAGTACTAGAAAGAGAACTATAAAAAGTGAGGAGGAAGAAGGGTGAATAGAATTAGGAGGGATAGAAACAGAGAGAAAAGAGGACTGTGGCATACAGACTGTTGAGGGGACAGACTTGGAACCTGGCAGTAGAAGGAAAGGGGATTAACAAGGAGGGAAAGAATATATAAGGAATAAAAATATGAATAGCAAAAAACAGAAGAAAAAAAGATGAAAAAGAAAAGAAGAAAAAAAATAAATATGAGACATATTTTCTTTTTCTCTGAAAACTGAGTTTCAATGCAGAATTGTGAGTGTCATAAAAGCAAATCCTCAGTGGTTTTGCATGGAAAATAATAATATAAAGCAGTGTTGCTTTTTTTCTGGTCGTAGATATCATTGTCCTCTTATTTGTTTAATGCTTTGCTTTGGGTGTAGATTTGGACCTCTGAGCACTGCTAACACCAGCTCTTCTGTTTTATCTGGAAGCAATTTTAGAAGCTATCCCATTTATGCTTTTGCTATCTTTCAGAAAATTATTTCCTCAGGGACTAAATTCAAGCATGTACTGACAGGCAAAGTTTTAAGGATCTGGCTACTGTTATCACTGTATTGTGATTTTAACATATGTAGGGCAGAAAGAGTTAATAAAGCACATATGAATAGTACTAATGCCAGTGATATTCTGATCAGAATATTCTGATGTTTCATGAAAACACTTTCAATATAGATCACAAAATGCATGAGAGTTTTTTTTAAATCGGTTAAATCTCTTCCGAGATGTCAAGTATATATTTTTGTTGTTGCAACATAGCATTGCCTGGCATACTTATGAAGCATTCACAGCTAGCTGTGAGACTTAGTATAATGTTTATATGTATTTATCATAACATTTATTTTTTACATAAAAGTATGATTCAGATGATGAGAGGAAAACTAGGAAATTCCCATTTTATATGTATTTTTTCATCTGCACTCTAATTTAATCTCATAACTTTTCTTTATATAGGTAGAAAAACATGAATTACAGAAAACACTGTTTTATTACAATAGCAAATAAGTTGTACAACATGACTTGATTCTGCCATCCATTCAGGGATATAAAGAAGCCAAGGGCAGAGATAAAAGGGTAAGGCATATTTGAGAGAATGTAACAGAATATTCGCTCTCTTTGGTTTTTAGTGTCTTGGTCAATCACTCTTTGATCAAACTACAGAACAGGGTCTTTCCAATGTTATATTAGTGCATTAATTTGAAATGGAGCTAGGCAGAATGTGTGAAGCAGGGAACCAGTTTCTTTTTGTCTTCAGTAAGCAACCTCTGGTTGTAGGGTTTTGTATGAACAGAGCTCACCACCTCTCACCAGTACCCTTTATGGCTGCAAGTAAAAGAAGTTTTTTTCTAGTGACAGCTTAAGATCTAAAGATCCTTCAAAAATGACTCATGAATGTACGGGCTGGAGTTTAGTCTATGCTATGCTCTGTGATGCTGTTCAAGTTTGCAGAAGTTCCTCTGGAAAAGCTCAATAAATGTGTCTCTAATTCTCAGTTTTTTTTTTTTTTTCCCAAGGGAAAGTGATAAATCAGAGACAGTTTCATTTGTAAAACTGTGCTTTGCTCTGCTGGGTGTTGGGGCACTGTGAGGCAGGCTGTGGGGAGCTGTCTTTGGCACCCTTAGGGCAGGGGCTGATGGGCCCAGGGGGTGGACATGGGGACTTGGGCTCTGGGGAGTCAGGGAGACTGGGCAGGGACAGGCACGACCGGCAGTGCCTGGAGGCACAATGTTTATATACAGAGTGGCAAATGTGGCCCATCTATGGAGGATTCTAGCATTTTCAGGAGCTGGTTAGCTAATATTTGTGTTCATAGCTAACAAGATGCTATGAAACACTGGAAAACAGAAGAAAAAAAAAAGCACAAAAAAATTTGGTATATTTAGGCTTATTTAATTTGTTGTATGTTCACTCTGACTACTAGTTAGGTAGCTGTTTGCCAGAAATAACTCTTCTTTCTGCCTTCTCCCAAGGGCAGAAGTAGTAGGTACAGGGCTTGTGTGCCATCAGACTACATGCCAGTTAAACTCGGCTGGCCACCGGGTGTCACTGTTTAACAGAAATCTACTTCTGTAGCCTAAAATTTCTGTATATTTCATTGGCCTATGTGCTAGAAGTTGTGGGTTTTCTTCCAAATTTGCCTTCCTCATCTAAGCCCTCAGTGGATGGACTTTTAAAAGAGCATTTTTGTGCACATTGGTTCTGTTTTGAATGGATTTTTGAAAGTGCTTTTGGGCTTTTAAAAGCAAAAGGAGGAGAAAAATGATAAAATTAAGGTACGTCCTGAACATTAGAGAGATACCATAGTGCTAGAAAATGTCAGTAAGATTTATTTTCCAACACCTGACTCCAAAACTGCAGGGTACATATCCTTGTATTCTTCTATGAAGGAAAAAACAGGGTTGAATTAATAGGCAAAACCTGTTCCTTCCAAATTTTTAACTTGGCATTTAAATTTCTAATGTTTTTCAATCCAGCATAAAACCTACTGAAGCTTCTGGCTAAATTTAAGGGGGAAAGAAGTCTGAGCTGATGAATTCACTTCACTAAACTGAAATGGGACAGAAGTGTAAAACTCTTCTTTAAAGAAACTCTTATTTCAAGAAACTGAAATGCACCAGTGTCTTTGAGAAAGAATCATTAAGAGAGTGAATACTTTGGTACAACTTCAGACTCTCTTACCCAGATGATGAAAGTAGAAAACAAAATATAAAGTATTTTCTTTCCTAACAGATAATGTAACTGAGTGCCATTCCCTATAAGGAACAGCTGAGAAGTACAATCAATTAAGAAAAAAAAAAAAAAAACCAAAACAAACAAACAAACAAAAGTTAATAACCCAGAAAAGGAGGATAAATTGAACCCAGGGAAATGGGAAAATGAAGACAGTACCTCAGTGATATGGACATTCTGAGTGGAGTAAAATCATTGAGTGTGATAGAGATCAAAGGATTTATTGCCTCCTGTCTAATAGAAATGGAAGGATTTATTGCCCCCAAAACCTGTGGCTTCCAGAAGAATGTACTTACCCCAGTGTCTGCTAAATGTGGATAAATTCCTTCCCTCACAAGCTCTCTAAAATGTGGAAAGATTTACTTCCTTCTGAACGGTCTGCCGCAAATAAGCAGCTACAAAGTATGCTCCAGATGGTGTATTTTCCTTCTCTTTATGGAGAAAATTTCAGAGAAGAGGCCTAAAAGCAAATAAACATTTTATTCTGAGATTAAAAAGAAAAAATAAAATGCAACTTAGGGAAGGAAGTCAAAAGTTATGAATTTTAACGGGCTGTTCAGGAAGAGTTTTGTGATATTATTCAAATACAGTGTCATAAAGCAATCTACTATGATGATTCTATAGCAAGATTATAAAATATGTAGGTATTTAATTTTATGTTGACTTTACAGTATACTAAAATAATTGCACAAAGTAGCTCTGATGACCTAACAGTATAAACAAGGCAAGATTTACAGGGATTTAACACTTCCATTTGTCTCACAGTGCTGGGAAATCAGACAAACATTCAGGCACCAAAGATCTACTCCTGAACTAAAAGAAAGAGCACATATCAAGCAATAGTGCTGCAGCTTCTATTACAAACACGTAAAAAACTTTTGTGTGCCCAAAATCAAGTCCGCATTTTTCCAACTACATCATTGGGCCAATAAAATATATTTATTCTGCCCATAAATCTTTCCTTCCTATCATGAAAATGTTAGAATATGTTTAAAGCTTTCAGATGTTGCTGGTTGTTATGTAATAAAGAAGTTGATTATACATAAAATACTGCTTATGTGGAATAGCAGTTGGGTTCAAAGTATCTGTAACTTCAGAGACTATGAGAATGAATGAGAGCTTCACCAAAAAATAGAAGCTGAAGCTGAGCATGCCTCCAGCTAAGCAGTTGTCTGCTATCTGGCTTTTCAAATCAATTTCCAGCTGCCTAGTGTTATTAAAGGCCAGAAAGGTGGAAGTGCAACGCGCAGGCACTTGGCCAGGATCTTCTTTCCCCTTAAAATCAAACTTTGTTACGAGAATACTGAAGTTGTGGTACTGGTGTTCACTGGAAGCAGTCCCGTGCTAGGACACATAGCTGGCAGAATGGTTTTGGGGATGATGTGCTTTGAGTGTCTGACTCAGGCTTGAGCTTGACAAATCTGCATGGCAGCTCTGCGGCTGTGCTTACCTAATTTCTCCTCTGAGAACTTAATAAAAATAAATGATAAAAATAGCTTGTACTAAAATATTAGATATCTGGGACTGTGAAAAACTAAGGGAAATCGGTGCTCTGAATATCACAAGCAGTGACTGCTCATAGGCAGTAAAATGGATTAAGGAAGAGGGAAAAGGAGTGAGTTTGAAATTCAGGATAACGCATAGCAAAGTGATGATTGAAGTTAGTAGAAAAGCAGTAGACAAGGAAGGACAAAACATTGTACGTGGCCTTTCCACATGTCAAATAAGTGTGTCTGAGGTGGGTATCACCCTCCCATGCATTAGTTCCTTTCTCATTTAGAAAGAAAAAGTATTTTAACTTTCAGAAGAACGCAAAGGCAGAGAAATCTATTCCGTGCTTAGCTCTAATCTGCAATATATAGGCCACTTTTACTAAAAGTAAATTTACACTAACATGTAGTGTGAGATTCCTTGGGCAAGTGGAGATTATTATATATGGACAAGTATGCACAGCACTATGCTGCAGCAGCACAGGCAAGCAGAAAAAAAAGCAATTCAACAGGGGCTAGAACAGGCACTCCTTTCCTTTCCTTTCCTTTCCTTTCCTTTCCTTTCCTTTCCTTTCCTTTCCTTTCCTTTCCTTTCCTTTCCTTTCCTTTCCTTTCCTTTCCTTTCCTTTCCTTTCCTTTCCTTTCCTTTCCTTTCCTTTCCTTTCCTTTCCTTTCCTTTCCTTTCCTTTCCTTTCCTTTCC